>CACRXE010000047.1:602500-721291 GCA_902685375.1 Neostethus bicornis | reverse complement strand
GTCTCTGATCCTCCTCCTCGTGTCTCTGATCCTCCTCCTCGTGTCTCTGATCCTCCTCCTCGTGTCTCTGATCCTCCTCCTCGTGTCTCTGATCCTCCTCCTCGTGTCTCTGATCCTCCTCCTCGTGTCTCTGATCCTCCTCCTCGTGTCTCTGATCCTCCTCCTCGTGTCTCTGATCCTCCTCCGTGTGTCTCTGATCCTCCTCCTCGTGTCTCTGATCCTCCTCCTCGTGTCTCTGATCCTCCTCCTCGTGTCTCTGATCCTCCTCCTCGTGTCTCTGATCCTCCTCCTCGTGTCTCTGATCCTCCTCCTCGTGTCTCTGATCCTCCTCCTCGTGTCTCTGATCCTCCTCCTCGTGTCTCTGATCCTCCTCCTCGTGTCTCTGATCCTCCTCCTCGTGTCTCTGATCCTCCTCCTCGTGTCTCTGATCCTCCTCCTCGTGTCTCTGATCCTCCTCCTCGTGTCTCTGATCCTCCTCCTCGTGTCTCTGATCCTCCTCCTCGTGTCTCTGATCCTCCTCCTCGTGTCTCTGATCCTCCTCCTCGTGTCTCTGATCCTCCTCCTCGTGTCTCTGATCCTCCTCCTCGTGTCTCTGATCCTCCTCCTCGTGTCTCTGATCCTCCTCCTCGTGTCTCTGATCCTCCTCCTCGTGTCTCTGATCCTCCTCCTCGTGTCTCTGATCCTCCTCCTCGTGTCTCTGATCCTCCTCCTCGTGTCTCTGATCCTCCTCCTCGTGTCTCTGATCCTCCTCGTCGTGTCTCTGATCCTCCTCCTCGTGTCTCTGATCCTCCTCCTCGTGTCTCTGATCCTCCTCCTCGTGTCTCTGATCCTCCTCCTCGTGTCTCTGATCCTCCTCCTCGTGTCTCTGATCCTCCTCCTCGTGTCTCTGATCCTCCTCCTCGTGTCTCTGATCCTCCTCCTCGTGTCTCTGATCCTCCTCCTCGTGTCTCTGATCCTCCTCCTCGTGTCTCTGATCCTCCTCCTCGTGTCTCTGATCCTCCTCCTCGTGTCTCTGATCCTCCCTCTCGTGTCTCTGATCCTTCTCGTGTCTCTGATCCTCCTCGTGTCTCTGATCCTCCTCCTCGTGTCTCTGATCCTCCTCCTCGTGTCTCTGATCCTCCTCCTTGTGTCTCTGATCCTCCTCCTTGTGTCTCTGATCCTCCTCGTGTCTCTGATCCTCCTTCTCGTGTCTCTGATCCTCCTAGTGTCTCTGATCCTCCTCCTCGTGTCTCTGATCCTCCTCCTCGTGTCTCTGATCCTCCTCCTCGTGTCTCTGATCCTCCTCCTCGTGTCTCTGATCCTCCTCCTCGTGTCTCTGATCCTCCTCGTGTCTCTGATCCTCCTCCTCGTGTCTCTGATCCTCCTTCTCGTGTCTCTGATCCTCCTCCTCGTGTCTCTGATCCTCCTTCTCGTGTCTCTGATCCTCCTCGTGTCTCTGATCCTCCTCCTCGTGTCTCTGATCCTCCTTCTCGTGTCTCTGATCCTCCTCGTGTCTCTGATCCTCCTCCTCGTGTCTCTGATCCTCCTCCTCGTGTCTCTGATCCTCCTCCTCGTGTCTCTGATCCTCCTCCTCGTGTCTCTGATCCTCCTCCTCGTGTCTCTGATCCTCCTCCTCGTGTCTCTGATCCTCCTCCTCGTGTCTCTGATCCTCCTTCTCGTGTCTCTGATCCTCCTCCTCGTGTCTCTGATCCTCCTCCTCGTGTCTCTGATCCTCCTCCTCGTGTCTCTGATCCTCCTCCTCGTGTCTCTGATCCTCCTTCTCGTGTCTCTGATCCTCCTCCTCGTGTCTCTGATCCTCCTCGTGTCTCTGATCCTCCTCCTCGTGTCTCTGATCCTCCTCGTGTCTCTGATCCTCCTCCTTGTGTCTCTGATCCTCCTTCTCGTGTCTCTGATCCTCCTCCTTGTGTCTCTGATCCTCCTCCTTGTGTCTCTGATCCTCCTTCTCGTGTCTCTGATCCTCCTCCTTGTGTCTCTGATCCTCCTTCTCGTGTCTCTGATCCTCCTCCTCGTGTCTCTGATCCTCCTCCTTGTGTCTCTGATCCTCCTCCTCGTGTCTCTGATCCTCCTCCTTGTGTTTCCGATCCTCCTCCTCGTGTCTCTGATCCTCCTCCTTGTGTCTCTGATCCTCCTCCTCGTGTCTCTGATCCTCCTCCTCGTGTCTCTGATCCTCCTCCTCATGTCTCTGATCCTCCTCCTTGTGTCTCTGATCCTCCTCCTTGTGTCTCTGATCCTCCTCCTTGTGTCTCTGATCCTCCTCGTGTCTCTGATCCTCCTCCTCGTGTCTCTGATCCTCCTCCTCATGTCTCTGACGGTCTCCTCTGTCCAGGTTCGCGCTCTCCTCCATGGACATGGAGCAGAGGGACTATGACTCCAGGACTGCGCTCCACGTGGCTGCAGCTGAAGGTTAGTTTTTTAGGAGCTCCGTGGTCTCGTTTAAAAAGATCTCCGTGCTGTTTGTTTACGTTACACAACCTGCAGGTTAAATCAACTTGATCTCCATCCCGCCCTTAACCCCGCCTCCTCATGATCTGACCCGGTTCACCTGCATCGTTAGTGTGTGAGAAACATCGTTTAAATAAAACGGGAGTACACACTGTTACTACTCAAGAAACCAAGTCCTCTGATTGGTTACTTTTCCTAAGAATCTAAAGTGTTGTTTTCATGACGTGTTTAAATCCGCTCTGTTCTCCCAGGCTGAAGATTTACCAACAAAAACTTTAGAAAAGTTTCTCCTTCCTCATTAAAAACAACCAGCTTCACCGAAAAAGAAAAGTTTTAAAAGTTTATTAAATGTATAAAAGTACGGAAGCTCAGAACGGACAAAAATAAAACCATATGAAATATTATCCATGTTTAATCAAGCTTTAGATCATACACCAGGTCCTGTCTGTGGACGGACCCCGTCTACCGGGTCCTTGTCTGTGGACGGACCCCGTCTACCGGGTCCTTGTCTGTGGACGGACCCCGTCTACCGGGTCCTTGTCTGTGGACGGACCCCGTCTACCGGGTCCTTGTCTGTGGACGGACCCCGTCTACCGGGTCCTTGTCTGTGGACGGACCCCGTCTACCGGGTCCTGTCTGTGGACGGACCCCGTCTACCGGGTCCTGTCTGTGGACGGACCCCGTCTACCGGGTCCTGTCTGTGGACGGACCCCGTCTACCGGGTCCTGTCTGTGGACGGACCCCGTCTACCGGGTCCTGTCTGTGGACGGACCCCGTCTACCGGGTCTTTGTCTGTGGACGGACCCCGTCTACCGGGTCCTGTCTGTGGACGGACCCCGTCTACCGGGTCCTGTCTGTGGACGGACCCCGTCTACCGGGTCTTTGTCTGTGGACGGACCCCGTCTACCGGGTCCTGTCTGTGGACGGACCCCGTCTACCGGGTCCTGTCTGTGGACGGACCCCGTCTACCGGGTCCTGTCTGTGGACGGACCCCGTCTACCGGGTCTTTGTCTGTGGACGGACCCCGTCTACCGGGTCCTGTCTGTGGACGGACCCTGTCTACCGGGTCTTTGTCTGTGGACGGACCCCGTCTACCGGGTCCTGTCTGTGGACGGACCCCGTCTACCGGGTCCTGTCTGTGGACGGACCCCGTCTACCGGGTCCTGTCTGTGGACGGACGGGTCCTGTCTGTGGACGGACGGGTCCTGTCTGTGGACGGACCCCGTCTACCGGGTCCTGTCTGTGGACGGACGGGTCCTGTCTGTGGACGGACGGGTCCTGTCTGTGGACGGACGGGTCCTGTCTGTGGACGGACGGGTCCTGTCTGTGGACGGACCCTGTCTACCAGGTCCTGTCTGTGGACGGACGGGTCCTGTCTGTGGACGGACCCCATCTACCAGGTCTTGTCTGTGGACGGACGGGTCCTGTCTGTGGACGGACCCCGTCTACCGGGTCCTGTCTGTGGACGGACCCCGTCTACCAGGTCCTGTCTGTGGACGGACGGGTCCTGTCTGTGGACGGACCCCATCTACCAGGTCTTGTCTGTGGACGGACGGGTCCTGTCTGCGGACGGACCCCGTCTACCGGGTCCTGTCTGTGGACGGACCCCGTCTACCAGGTCCTGTCTGTGGACGGACCCCGTCTACCGGGTCCTGTCTGTGGACGGACGGGTCCTGTCTGTGGACGGACCCCGTCTACCAGGTCCTGTCTGTGGACGGACCCCGTCTACCGGGTCCTGTCTGTGGACGGACCCCGTCTACCGGGTCCTGTCTGTGGACGGACCCCGTCTACCAGGTCCTGTCTGTGGACGGACCCCGTCTACCGGGTCCTGTCTGTGGACGGACCCCGTCTACCGGGTCCTGTCTGTGGACGGACGGGTCCTGTCTGTGGACGGACGGGTCCTGTCTGTGGACGGACCCCGTCTACCGGGTCCTGTCTGTGGACGGCCAAAAGGGTCAAAACTCACTTTAAAAAGTTTGATTTTACACATGTTTTAATATCAAAACTGTAAAAGACGTTTTTTAAAAGTCGTGTGAAAACCAACGTTTTAATGTAACAAAAATCATAAAAAGTGGAGGCGTTGGCTCAGTGGTAGAGTGTCCAGCCGTGGACCTGGAGAAGATGGTTCGATTCCCTCTGGGTCCATGCTCAAGTGTCTCTGGTAATTTAATTAAAGCTGTAATATTTGAATATTTTTCACAATATTTATTTTTATTTTTTATTTCTAATGTTTACACTCATATAAAAAATAGTAGTTTACAGATTTTAAAAAATCTAAACAGAAAATATTTGAAGTTCTGTTCCGTCATCTTTCATTTATCCAGGCGGGGAAATAAAATAAAGTTACACTATGTTTGTAATGAATTACTTTTACTTTACTGTAACTGAGTTACTTACTCAGTTACTTTTTCAGAAAAGTAAAAGTTACTTTTACAAAAAAGTAACTTGTAACGTAACTTGTTTTTTAGGTCAGTTTCACATCACTGATTATTACTAATGAACGACAGTGATGCGACATCGTTTGGCAGCTTCTGTGTTTAAAGTTCACACACTCTTTACAGATTCGTTTGTGTCGTTAAAGATAAACGAGCTTTTTAAATGAAACCTGATGTTTTTTTTTTCAGGACACGCTGAGGTGGTTCGGTTCCTGCTGGAAGCTTGTAAAGTGAACCCCGTCCCCAGAGACAGGTGGGTTTCACCTCATCTTTAATCTCATTCAGAAAAAAAAAAACACAAACTCTCAGATATTTTTTCCATGGAAATCTTTTAGAGAGAGAGTCATTTTTCCCACTGCTGGTTTTTTTTTCACCGTGAAGGAGGGTCTAAGGACAGGAATGGGCTGAAAATGTTCAGCTAGCTTTAGTTAGCTTTTAGATGTGTATTTATGTTTTTTGGCGAGGTATTCAACGCGCTTGTTTCTCCGATACAGCTTTCTCTAGTTCTTGTACTTTTTTCAATCTGCAAAATAAAGCCTGTTGACACTTTTTTTTTTTGTGATTTTGGGCTTTAAAAATAAAACTGAATTGGATGAATTTACCTCGAACCCTGATCAAGCAGCGCTGACCAGAGAACAAAAAAAAAGAGACTGTATTAGACCTGTCAGACCGGGGGTCTGACCCTGTGTTAAATAAAGGAGGTGTGTTTAACAGAAGAGTGGAGATAAGGAACCGATGTGTCCTCCTGACCCGAGACCTGATGTGTGTGTTCAGTGAACGATGTTGTCACGTTTCCTCCGTCAACAGGAAACACATCATGTCACACAGCTGAGAATCACGAGCAGATGTTTGTCTGAAAATTCTAAAAAAAAAAAGCACATGACTAAATAATGTATATCCGGGGTGACCAACCGGTCGACCGCGGTCTACCGGTAGATCACGGACTGGTCTATAGTCGACCGCGAGACGTGTTGAAAAAAATGGAGAGACTATGACAGTAAATCAGTTTTGCCAATTTAGTGACTTTGACGCTAAATTTAGCCGCTCAAAAAGTGACTAGCAACAATCTAGCGTCTTTCTTGTGATACAGAGCGCTTTCACCCACGTGACTAAAACTCAGAAGTCGGCCAGAATGAAACTATCAAAGCAGTATTTTTTTTATCTTCTCCACCAGTTAACCCAGTGTTGACTGGTGGAGAAGATCCTTATACAATTCTAAATCATTTATTTTCAAACAATCCTGATTTGATGCCTGAAATTCACCCCGAATTTCTACTCGGCTGCAGATCTGAAGGCTAATAAAGGAGTGGATGCATACATCTGGGTTAGTGACGTCATGTGAGACGTCATCATCATTGGGTGGAGACGGTGGCCGCGTGGTTAGAGCGTTCGCCCGCGGACCGGAAGGTCGCGGGTTCGCGTCCCACGGAGAGCACGTCTAGGGTCCTTGGAGAAGACACCTAGACGTGTCTTCTCCAAGGACACGCCCTTCAACGGCGCTTCTCCCACCATTGGCGCCGTCGAAGGGCAGCCTGCTGCGGTGTAAGGAGTGCAGCATGGTGAGGGATGAATAGAGGAATTCATTTATTTTATTTTATCAACCTGAATGTTGATTGGATAATCAAATGTACCTTTTCTAAATAAATGTTCTAATTGGCTGTGGATCTGGAGGAACTACTCAGCACCGATAGTGGTTTTAATACAGGCTGAAAAAAATCTGTGGTGTTTTGGAATGTTGCTGCGGGACTGGTACTGTAGATCTCAAGAGGTTTGCTAATTGAAAAGTAGATCTTGGGACAAAAAAGGTTGGGCACCCCTGATGTATAATTAACCCTTAAACGGATTTTTTTTTTCCCATGCTTCATTCACCAGGTGGCGTCATATTAAAGCATTGTTTTTTAAGCATACATCCAACCGTACGGTGGCGACGGGCAGTAATTTCTGATGGTCTGTGGGTGGGTTTCACTTTGATTTTGTGCTGTTTTTTTTGTTTTGAGTTCACCTGCGTTTCAGGGAATGTTTTTAATGTCGGACCGTCGGTTTTCTGAGCAGCATTTCTGTCTGCAGCAGGTTGGTTCAGGCTGACAGTATCTGTGATGATGTCAGTGTTGATGGTGAAACTATCAACATAGATGCCATCTATGACGTCAGCCCGTCTGTCCTGGACCAGGATGTTCAGCTGGTTTGTATCTGATAAGTTAACCTTTCTGTCGCCCGAACCGTTCGGACAACAAAGAAAAAAAAAAAGAGTTTGATGTTTCCGATCATTGCTGCATCGTTATTTTTAAAAGTACAAAACAAATTACTCTTTAATAACGTGTTCTGGTGCACAAAAAAAAAATCAGCCTTTTAAGAGTTAAAATAAAGCCGTATAAATAAGATTTATGTTTTCTTTCGTGTGAAGGTGGGGCAACACGCCGATGGACGAGGCCGTGCACTTCGGCCACCACGACGTAGTCACCATCCTGCGGGATTACCACCACCAGTACACTCCGCAGGACGGCAGCTCGGACAAGCAGAGCGCCGAGACCAACCTGGACGGCCTGCTCTGAGGGAGGGGTGGAGGGTGAAGACCCAGGGTCTCATTTATAAAGCTGCTTGCACTAAAATCCATATGTACGCCATCTTTCAAGCAAATCGAGGTATCTTTAAACGTGTCAGACTGCGTGGACTTTAAATGGTAAGATAAAGATGAGACTAGTGGACAGAGGAGGAAGTGAAGTGAGGACATTGAAATGAAGCTTTTGAAGCAGAAACAACTAGAAAACACACATAAAAACCTGTTAGTGTCAAGTTTATTTCTAAAGCACATTTAAAACAATCGAAAGGTCCCAACGTGCTGTTCAATAGAAAACACAGGCAATAATAAGAGTTTTTTATTGAACATAAAAATTAAACAAAATAATTCAAATAAGCACAACTGAAAAAAGTTCTGTTCACCGTGTTTTAAAAGTGAGTTTTAAACAAAGTCTTAAAAATATTCAGAAACTGATCCGTTTTGAATGAACAGAGGAAGGCTGCTCCAGAGTCTGAGACCTGCCTCAGTGAGGCTCTGCCTCCTCTGGCCCAGCCACACTGAGGCTCTGCCTCCTCTGGACCAGCCACAGTGAGGCTCTGCCTCCTCTGGACCAGCCACGGTGAGGCTCTGCCTCCTCTGGCCCAGCCACACTGAGGCTCTGCCTCCTCTGGCCCAGCCACACTGAGGCTCTGCCTTCTCTGGACCAGCCACGGTGAGGCTCTGCCTCCTCTGGACCAGCCACAGTGAAGGCTCTGCCTCCTCTGGACCAGCCACCGTGAGGCTCTGTCTCCCCTGGACCAGCCGCAGTGAGGCTCTGCCTCCTCTGGACCAGCCACAGTGAGGCTCTGCCTCCACTGGAACCAGCCACAGTGAGGCTCTGCCTCCACTGGAACCAGCCACAGTGAGGCTCTGCCTCCTCTGGTTGGTTTATACCTTAGATTTGTTGCAGGTGTGATTTTTAAAGCTTACTTAAAGTGAGTTTCAGGTTTTTAGATTAAAATCTGTAAACATCTTTATAAATGAGCTCCTGGTTTTAGACGTTGGAGGATAAACAGGGTGAATGTTCTGAGAACTTGTAAATATTAAACCCGATCCACTCGGCCGGGTTTTCTTGTGAAACCTGAAGCAGGAGTTTGTAGTTTTTCCTGTGATGGAATTTAAATGTTTGATATTTATTCTTGTGAATGTAAATACTGCTGATGTCACTAATGTTTGTGTTTTATTTATTTGTAAAGGTGTAAGTGTGTAAAACTATCCCAGGTGTAAAATCACACATTAAAGTATTCGATCTGAAATCACATTGAAGTTAATTTATTCTAAATGATTTTGATTATTTTGAGTTTATTAATTTACCATATTTTCACAACCATAGGGTGCACCGTATTTAAAGGCGCAGTCCAAATTTTGCGTGCTCTATATTTAACACACACATAAGGAGCACCTGATGATAGGGCGCAGGTTTATATACATACCCTCTACTACGTAAGTCCGCCTTACGACAGCACACACACACACACACGTGTGTATTTAAAAATAGATCGGGAGTAAAACTGAGTTTGTTTGGTTTTATTTAAATATTAGTTACAGTCGTCATAAAGTCATTTATTAAATCCATCCAAGTCCTCATCCTCTGGTTCAGAATCTAACAGCTGCTCTAAATCCAACCTCGCAGGTTCACTTTCCTCGCTGTCAGAGTCACTTTCTGAACCGTGCAGCTCCTCGGAAATGATGCCTGCTTTTGGGAAAGCTCGGACAACAGTGCCAGCAGTCACGTTAGCCCGAGCATCTACAATCCACTGGCAAACTGTGGCGTAACTCGCCCGGCGCTGCTGATCGTCATCAGTTTAAACTGAGCTTCATAAGCGTGTCTCTTTTCCATTTTCAGTGTTGTAAAAACAGCAATGTTTCTGCATAAAACACACACCTGTTCTTTTAGACATAATCCACACACACACTTCACCCTTTAACATTCTCATGTTTTCAACTGCGTCCGTCTGATGGTTCTCTAATACGTCCGCAAATCACAAATCAGATAGGATGCACCGCTCATTTTGAAAATGTGAGACTTTTAGGTGCACCTTATGGCCGTGAAATTACGGTAATCAGATTTAAATACCAAAACCAATTAAATTAGAGACTAATTTAAGAAGCTGAAGTTCATTTAAACTGTAAAAATGTTTTTAAAACTTGCAGTGAAATATTAGAGGAAAAGTGCCCTTCACAGCGAGAAGGTCAGGGTTAGAGCCCCGGGTAGAAACACTGGCTTTTCTGTGTGGAGTTTGCATGTTCCCCCATCTTTGCGTTTTTCTCTGGGTCATCCGTTTTCGTCCCACTCTCCATAAACATAGGAATGTGTGTGTCTGTGTGTGTCCCATCTGCTTCTCGTCTTGAATCAGCTGGACAGTCTCCGGCCCTGCCGTGACTCCATTAGGGATGGACGGTTTAGAAGATAAATGAATATAAACGAGAGTTTGTTGTAAATAATCCAGTTTTTTTTTTTTTAATGTAAACAGATTAAGACTGAACGACTTTATGAGCAAACACACATTTAAACTCACGTTAAATGAAAACTTAAGTTTCTCCATAAACATCAAACCTGTAAGTTTGTGCCAGGAATAAACCTGCCCAGTTCAGAGCCAACCGTTGTGTTCCACCAAGTGGCTGTTCCAGCTCTATTCCACCTAACTCTGCACCACCACCTGGCAGCTGTTCAGAGCTCTCTTGGAATGATTTTTAGCTGATAAAAATGTTTTGGATGTTGACCCTGGACGGTAGATCTCAGGAGGTTTAAAGGACTTGAAAAGTAAATGATGGGATGTAAAATTTTGGACCCCCTGGTTTACGTTATGATCAGCTCAAGAAGTGTGAATCATTTTGAAAATAAGACTTCGAGCAGGCACAGAAGTTTTTATTTATTTTACATCTGGATCAAAGTTGTTTCAGATTTAAAGTGCTTTGATGTCGCCTCGAGCTTTTGATCTAAAATAACTACAAAATAAAACAAGTTTATTTATAACTGAAAGAAAAAAATGTACCAATATCGTTTTAAACTTAAAGCATTTCAAAAGTTAAAAAAGCAAAAACAGAAAACAAAAAATTCAGATTAAACTAAAGAATTAAAGAACAGACTAACTGTTTTTAGTGCGCTGACACAGAAACAAGCAGGAAGCTGTAGGAACACCATGGTACAGAAGGCGGCCATGTTTCTTTAACACGCTGAGTCGTGTTTCAGACGATGGAGTTTGATGAAAAGTTTTTGATAAAATCTTTGATTTTATGATAAATATATGTTAAGAATCCACGCAGCTGTCGCTTCAGGAGAACTATGAACCCATCTGTAACAGAAACAAAGGATTGTGGGAAACGTAGTTAAAGAGTTTGAATCAAAATGAGCAAAAAACTACAGCCAGTAAAAGTAGAGGAAATACGGTATCATAGTAACAGCAGCACAACAGGAAGTACGAGCATTGGCACAAAAAATATCCAGTAAGTTTGGTGCCACCTGGTACTAGGTCAGGGATTGCAGGCATTTTGTTTTCCAGGATGAGGAAGTGTTTACGTTTTCATCTACGAGGCACAAAATTACAATAAGGTTCTAACTTGGTTAAAAAAAAGAAAATGAGTTATTTTTTCGGTTCTTTTATTGTGATAATTTTAGAACAGGAAGTGGTGGATGGTACAGTGAAGCCTCGCTACTTTTATGACTTTATTATGGGTAAACTGAAAATGTGACGAAATCAGCTGGGTCAAAAATATACATACAGCAATGCTAATATTTGGTTACATGTCCTTTGGCCATTTTTACTTCAATTAGGCGCTTTTGGTAGCCATCCACAAGCTTCTGGCAAGTTTCTGGTTGAATGTTTGACCACTCCTCTTGACAGAATTGGTGCAGTTCAGTTAAATTTGTTGGCTTTCTGACATGGACTTGTTTCTTCAGCATTATCCACATGTTCTCAATGGGATTTAAGTCAGGACTTTGGGAAGGCCATTCTAAAACCTTAATTCTAGCCTGATTTAGCCATTCCATTACCACTTTTGATGTGTGTTTGGGGTCATTGTCCTGTTGGAACACCAAACTGCGCCCAAGACCCAACCTTCGGGCTGATGACTTCAGGTTTTCTTGAAGAATTTGAAGGTAATCCTCCTTCTTCATTGTCCCATTGACTCTCTGTAAAGCACCAGTTCCATTGGCAGCAAAACAGGCCCACAGCATAATACTACCACCACCGTGTTTGATGGTAGGCATGGTGTTCTTGGGGTTAAAGGCCTCACCTTTTCTCCTCCAAACATATTGCTGGGCATTGTGGCCAAACAGCTCAATTTTTGTTTCATCTGACCACAGAACTTTGTCCATGTGATCAGCAGCAAACTTTAGTCGAGCCTTAAGGTGCCGCTTTTGGAGCAAGGGCTTCCTTCTTGCACGGCAACCTCTCAGTCCATGGCGATGCAAAACACGCTTGACTGTGGACACCTGTGTTCCAGCAGCTTCTAATTCTTGGCAGATCTGCTTTTTGGTGCTCCTGGGTTGACTCTTCACCCTCCTGACCAGTTTTCTCTCAGCAGCAGGTGACAGCTTGCGTTTTCTTCCTGATCGTGGCAGTGACAAAACAGTGCCATGCACTTTATACTTACAAACAATTGTTTGCACTGTTGCTCTTGGAACCTGCAGCTGCTTTGAAATGGCTCCAAGTGACTTTCCTGACTTGTTCAAGTCAATGATTCTCTTTTTCAAATCTGTGCTGAGCTCCTTTGACTTTCCCATTGTAGCGTTTGTGGGTGTTTTTATCCAATGAGCCCTTTTTAAATGGCCTCAGAGAAGTCACCAGCTGTAGTCACTCATAATCACTCACAAGAAGTTAAGAGGTCATGCTATGAAGCTCATGTCATTGACACAACTTTCTAAGTCTCCAAAATTGCTCATTCATGTTGCTGTATGTATATTTTTGACCCAGCTGATTTCGTCACATTTTCAGTTTACCCATAATAAAGTCATAAAAGAATCAAACTTCATGAATGTTTTTTGTGACAAAGAAGGATCTGTTCCAATCACTATATCAGAGAAAAATCAGAGTTGTTGAAATAACTGGAAACTCAAGACAGCCATGACATTATGTTCTTTACAAGTGTATGTAAACTTTTGACCACCACTGTATATACAAGGCGCACTGTTGGTTTTTGGAAAAATGAAAGACTTTACGAAAAAAATACTTTAGAGTAGGAAGTACTTGTAGGAGAGTAAAGAATAAAATAAAAGCAGGAAATATCAAAACAACTTTCCACTGAAACTACCAGGAACTAGAACATTTTTAATACCTGCATTTCAAACTCTCCCATTTCCATGCTCGTCTGAAAGAAAAAGAAAACAGGTGAGAAGAAGCAGGAAGCGACGTCCTGACTACAAAGAAGCAGGAAATGATGTCACTTCTCTTACCACAGCAGTCTCCATGTCTCTGGGATTAACGATCTGTTCCAGAACCCTGAAGTCGTCAGGAGACATGGGCATCATGTTGTCCTGCAGCCTGGACGGAGGCCTGAACACAAATCTGCTCAGTACAAGTCCTCCAGGATCACCAGACGTGTGTGTGTGTGTGTGTGTGTGTGTGTGTGCGTGCGTGAGCTACGGGTGCAACAAATCAATATTTTTTGTTGTGGACATACTGTACATAAACAATCCATGGACTGATTTACGGGGATCAGTTTACACATCGTAGTCATGACGATCAGAGGAACGTCATGTAAATCGGTTTTATGTAAACTATTGATGAAGAAGTTAATGAGTCAAACTGTGACGACGTGAAAGGAAAAGAGGCAGAAAAAAAACAAACATCAAGCTGAAACACAGAAGGTTTCTGAAGCAACATCCTGCTGCTGTTTCACTGACAGGATGGAAATCACTTTTACAACAACACATACAATCCTTCCCAAACCGACCCACCGGGTTTCACTGTGTTCATTAAGAGCCTTAATTAGTTCGATCTAATCTATTGTTCAAATTTAATGTTTTAATTCACTGAAAGGCACAGAGCTGTCATCCCTAAAAAAAACATTTTAAACATATTCTAACTGGACTGAATCGTTGAGCAGTGTGAAACGGTCGAGGTGGGAATCAGAGACCATAGTCCTCAAATGGAAAATGGTGGGGTGCCCCCTGCAGGTGAGGGACAGTGTCCTGCTTCTAGTGGAGGGGTTTAAGTATCTCAGGGTCATGTTCAAAGTGGGCGAAGGATGGAGCGGGGGATCGACAGACGGATCGGTGCAGCGTCTGGAATAATTAGGACGCAGCTTCGATCCATCGTGGTGAAAAAGGAGCTGAGCCGAAAAACAAAGCTCTGGATTCACCAGACGATCTACGTTCCTACCCTCACCGTGGTAACCAGGATCTACGTTCCTACCCTCACCATGGTAACCAGGATCTACGTTCCTACCCTCACCATGGTAACCAGGATCTACGTTCCTACCCTCACCATGGTAACCAGGATCTACGTTCCTACCCTCACCAAGGTAACCAGGATCTACGTTCCTACCCTCACCAAGGTAACCAGGATCTACGTTCCTACCCTCACCATGGTAACCAGGATCTACGTTCCTACCCTCACCATGGTAACCAGGATCTACGTTCCTACCCTCACCAAGGTAACCAGGATCTACGTTCCTACCCTCACCATGGTAACCAGGATCTACGTTCCTACCCTCACCAAGGTAACCAGGATCTACATTCCTACCCTCACCGTGGTAACCAGGATCTACGTTCCTACCCTCACCGTGGTAACCAGGATCTACGTTCCTACCCTCACCGTGGTAACCAGGATCTACGTTCCTACCCTCACCGTGGTAACCAGGATCTACGTTCCTACCCTCACCGTGGTAACCAGGATCTACGATCCTACCCTCACCATGGTAACCAGGATCTACGTTCCTACCCTCACCATGGTAACCAGAATCTACGTTCCTACCCTCACCGTGGTAACCAGGATCTACGATCCTACCCTCACCATGGTCACCAGGATCTACGTTCCTACCCTCACCATAGTAACCAGGGTCTACATTCCTACCCTTACCACGGTAACCGGTGTGGGTGGTGTCCGAAAGAACAAGATCATGGACACAAGCAGCTTGAATGATCTTCCTCTGCAGGGTGTCTGGGCTCTCACTCAGAGAGAGAAGCTCTGCCATCTGAGAGGAGCTCAGACTAGAGCCATCATTCTTCCAGGTTGAGAGAAACTAGATCGGATGGTTCGGGTATCTGGCTTTCCGAACACCTCGCTGGTGAGGTGTTTTGGGCATGTCCCACCAGGAGGAGACCCAGAGGCAGACCATAATATTCATGTTTCACAGCTGGACAGGGAACCTGTCCAGGATCCTCCTGGGTGAGCTGGAGGATGCAGCTGGGGTGAGAGAAGCCTGGGTTTCCTGCCTGAGGCCGTTGCCCCTGCGACCCGACCCCAGATAACCATGACAGAACAGAACGTGTAGAAACACGATACATTAGAAAAACATTTTAATGAACGATCTTTACTTTCAGTGAAACATCAAGCTGATGACACTAAAAAAAATCTGAACGGTGAAGCTCTTTGATTGGTTGCACCCGCAGTGTGAGTGTGTATAAATGTGTGTGTGTGTGTGTGTGTTCTTACACTTCAGACACTGAGATCAGTTCCGTCTTCATGTAGACCCTCTTCTCACCATTCACCACATCCATCGGTTCCAACTCTGCAAGTCAAAGGTCAGGTCAGGGAGGCGTACCGGGGAGTGGGCATGGTGTGGGCGAAGCGGTACTTACCCTCAGTGGGTCGAGGGTAATACTTCCCGAAGGCCTTGTCCTTGGGGATATCGGGGTACAGGAATCTCAGGGGGTTTTCTGGAATGTTTTCTGCCGCCATCACCTTATAAGTGCGGATGATGTCGGGGAGCGAGACGGCTGAGAGCTCCTTCTTGGTGTAGGGCTCCACAGAGTGGTAGAGGGGTTTCCCTGCAGGGGGAGGGGGTACAGTTAGAACCTGAAGGAGCCGGGTGTGGGACCCTAACTGGGAGCCTTGGTACCGGTGTGATCATCTCCACAGCTCCGCCTATCGATTCATGATGCCTTCTAGAAAAGTGCTCCCAAGTTCCCGATCAGGTCCTGGTTCGGGTTCCCGATCTGCTTTATAAATACTTGATAGATCCAAATCCTTGGTCTGGATCCTTACCGATCCGGACCTCATCGATCCGGACCGTACCGATCCGGACCGTACCGATCCGGACCTTACCGATCCAGACCGTACCGATCCAGACCGTACCGATCCAGACCTTACCGATCCAGACCTCACCGATCCAGACCGTACGGATCCAGACCGTACGGATCCAGACCGTACGGATCCAGACCGTACGGATCCAGACCCCAGCGTTCCTGGCTCTAAGTTTCTCACCGTGTACATCGTGCTCCACCCAGGTGAAGGTGATGGCTCCGTCACGGCTGCTCTCGCTGAAGCGCAGCAGGAAGGTTCCGGGACACTTGTCGCTCAGCAGAGCTTTCTCTCTCTCTTTGCTGATGAAGCCCATGATGGACCTGCAGACAGAACGGCACCGTCAGACATGGTCACCGTGGGGACGCAGCCACACCCACCCGTCATTCCACAGGGACAGCAGGTGTCTCTTGATCAGATCCAGAATGCCTTCGATCCACAACCAGAAAGGGAACGTCTTCTGATTGGCGCTTTGCTGCAGGGCACAGGGACAGGTCAGACTCAAACCTGCAACCCTTAATGTTTCAGTAGAGTACTTAAAGCTACCGGGTCAGGATTCTAACCCACACCCCCTCACCTTACAGAATGTCGTCCACGGGATCAGACCTTCAGGGTTCCTCTGTGCGTTGGCTCCTGGAAGGAAGGCGGAGTCAGACAGTCAGGTTTAACTCCATGACTTTTTTTAAAAGCCTCGTAGGTTTTTTTCCAGATAATGATTCTCTTTCTGGTTCTTTGGGGGGTTTTTTTTAACCACATTAGTGGGTGGAGTCTTTAAGTCTTAAATTTTAAATACTTAGGATCAACAGTCCAGAGCAATGGAGAGTGTGGAAAAGAGGTGAAGAAGTGTGTGCAGGCAGGCTGGAACGGGTGGAAGAAAGTATCAGGTGTGATGTGTGATAGAAGAGTTTCAGATAAAATGAAAGAAAAAGTGTAGAAAACCGTGGTGAGAGCAGCCATGCTGATTGGTCTAGAGACAGTGTGGTGAGAGCGGCCATGCTGATTGGTCTAGAGACAGTGTGGTGAGAGCGGCCATGCTGATTGGTCTAGAGACAGTGTGGTGAGAGCGGCCATGCTGATTGGTCTAGAGACAGTGTGGTGAGAGCGGCCATGCTGATTGGTCTAGAGACAGTGTGGTGAGAGCGGCCATGCTGATTGGTCTAGAGACAGTGTGGTGAGAGCGGCCATGCTGATTGGTCTAGAGACAGTGTGGTGAGAGCGGCCATGCTGATTGGTCTAGAGACAGTGTGGTGAGAGCGGCCATGCTGATTGGTCTAGAGACAGTGTGGTGAGAGCGGCCATGCTGATTGGTCTAGAGACAGTGTGGTGAGAACGGCCATGCTGATTGGTCTAGAGACAGTGTGGTGAGAGCGGCCATGCTGATTGGTCTAGAGACAGTGTCACTGATTCAAAGACAGTAAACAGAGATGTTTGTATCAGAGATGAAGATGCTGAGGATCTCTCTGGGAGTGACCAGGATGGACAGGATCAGAGGAACAGCACATGTTAGAGGTTTTAAAGTCAGAGAGGTCAGACTGAGATGGTTTGGACATGTGCAGAGGAGAGAGAGGGTACATGGTGACCCTGTGACATGGTGGGTACTTGGTGATTTAACGGAGAAATCTCATTACATCTCATTGGTTCTGATCTTATTAGTGTGTATGTGTGTGTGTGTGTTTCTGTGTGTGTGTGTCTCACCCAGCAGCTTGTCTGCCAGCATGTTGAGCTGCTCCTGGTTCAGACCCCGTTTGGTGACGGAGGAGAACTGCCAGCTCAGCACCTCAGAGAGCTGAGACCAGGAGGCCGCCGGAGGAGACAGGAAGAACTTCAGGTTCTGGGGAGCAGAGAGGAGGTCAGCAGAGGTCAGCAGAGGTCAGGAGGGGGCGGAGCGAGGAGGAGGAGGTCAGCGGAGGTCAGGAGGGGGCGGAGCGAGGGGGCGGAGGTCAGCAGGAGGTCAGGAGGGGGCGGAGCGAGGGGGCGGAGCGAGGAGGAGGGGGTCAGCAGAGGTCAGGAGGGGGCGGAGCAAGGGGGCGGAGGTCAGCAGGAGGTCAGGAGGGGGCGGAGCGAGGAGGAGGGGGTCAGCAGAGGTCAGGAGGGGGCGGAGCAAGGAGGAGGGGGTCAGCAGAGGTCAGGAGGGGGCGGAGCGAGGAGGAGGAGGTCAGCAGAGGTCAGCAGAGGTCAGCAGAGGGCGGAGCGAGGAGGAGGAGGTCAGGAGGAGGTCAGCGGGAGGAGCAGGAAGGGGAGGGGGAGCAGAGAGGAGGTCAGCGGAGGTCAGGAGGGGGCGGAGCGAGGGGGCGGAGCGAGGAGGAGAGAGGAAGAGCAGGGGGACAGGGGGAGGGGCTTACCTTGGGCTCGGTGGTCAGGCTGTTGTACCAGAGGATGGACGCCCACCCGCTGGGAAGCTGGCACACGTTAGAGATGACCACCACGGGCAGAGACATGGCCTGAAGACATGTGGAGGACACGTTTAAGGTCTGAAGGCGGAGCTTATGATGCCTACCTCTAACTCATTTAAACTAAACGAGCTGCTGACTCTTTAAAAATAAAAAGTTAAATAAAATTAAAATGTTTATCTTTAGACTCTTTTTCTTCATATGATTTTTTAATATTTTTTTTATTATTTTTCTACTGAACTGTTTAAATATTTTAAATTCTTTTAAATCCTGATCAAAGTTATTTTAAAGATTTACACCAACAAATAAATACAACGATGTTTTACATTTATTTTTATTTATTTTATAATAAATAAAAATAAATAAATACAATGTTGTTTTACATTTATTTTTATTTATTTTATAATAAATAAAAATAAATAAATACAATGTTGTTTTACATTTATTTTTATTTATTTTATAATAAATAAAAATAAATAAATACAAAGATGTTTTACATTTATTTTTATTTATTTTATAATAAATAAAAATAAATAAATACAATGTTGTTTTACATTTATTTTTATTTATTTTATAATAAATAAAAATAAATAAATACAATGTTGTTTTACATTTATTTTTATTTATTTTATAATAAATAAAAATAAATAAATACAATGGTTTTTTTACATTTATTTTTATTCATTTTATTTATTTTAGAATAAATAAATAAAATGTTGTTTTATTTGTTCTTAAAGTCATCTTTTTAAATAACCTGTGAAATCATACACAGTGTCCCTCTGTGAAAAAAGTTTGGAATAGTCGCAAAAAACAAAAAAAATCGCAAAAAAAAGACACTTTTTCCCTAACAGTTGCCAAAAAAGAAATAAAATTTAAAAAATTTAAAAATCGCAAAAAAGTCGCAAAAAAAGACATTTTTTTTTGTAAAAAGTCGCAACAAAAGACACTTTCCCCCCCCAAAATTTTTTACGAAAAAAAAAAAAAAAGAAAAAGTAAAAAAAAAAAAAAAAAAAATCGCAAAAAAAGTTACAAAAAAAAGACACTTGACAAAAGTTGCAAAAAAAAAAAAAAAAAACTTTTTGGGGAAAAAAGTGTCATTTTATGCGTCTTTTTTGCAAATTTGTCGCAAAAAGAAAAAATATTGTAAAACATGGAGGAGACATGAGGAGACATGAGGAGACATGAGGAGACATGGAGGAGACATGGAGGAGACATGAGGAGACATGGAGGAGACATGAGGAGACATGAGGAGACATGAGGAGACATGAGGAGACATGAGGAGACATGGAGGAGACATGAGGAGACATGAGGAGACATGAGGAGACATGAGGAGACATGAGGAGACATGGAGGAGACATGAGGAGACATGAGGAGACATGAGGAGACATGGAGGAGACATGAGGAGACATGAGGAGACATGGAGGAGACATGAGGAGACATGAGGAGACATGAGGAGACATGAGGAGACATGGAGGAGACATGGAGGAGACATGAGGAGACATGAGGAGACATGAGGAGACATGAAGGAGACATGGAGGAGACATGAGGAGACATGGAGGAGACATGAGGAGACATGAGGAGACATGAGGAGACATGAGGAGACATGAGGAGACATGAGGAGACATGGAGGAGACATGAGGAGACATGAGGAGACATGAGGAGACATGAGGAGACATGGAGGAGACATGAGGAGACATGAGGAGACATGGAGGAGACATGGAGGAGACATGAGGAGACATGAGGAGACATGAGGAGACATGAGGAGACATGAGGAGACATGGAGGAGACATGAGGAGACATGGAGGAGACATGGAGGAGACATGGAGGAGACATGGAGGAGACATGAGGAGACATGAGGAGACATGGAGGAGACATGAGGAGACATGGAGGAGACATGAGGAGACATGAGGAGACATGAGGAGACATGAGGAGACATGGAGGAGACATGAGGAGACATGGAGGAGACATGGAGGAGACATGGAGGAGACATGGAGGAGACATGAGGAGACATGAGGAGACATGGAGGAGACATGGAGGAGACATGGAGGAGACATGAGGAGACATGGAGGAGACATGGAGGAGACATGGAGGAGACATGAGGAGACATGAGGAGACATGGAGGAGACATGGAGGAGACATGGAGGAGACATGAGGAGACATGAGGAGACATGGAGGAGACATGGAGGAGACATGGAGGAGACATGAGGAGACATGAGGAGACATGGAGGAGACATGGAGGAGACATGGAGGAGACATGGAGGAGACATGAGGAGACATGAGGAGACATGGAGGAGACATGGAGGAGACATGGAGGAGACATGAGGAGACATGGAGGAGACATGAGGAGACATGAGGAGACATGGAGGAGACATGAGGAGACATGAGGAGACATGAGGAGACATGAGGAGACATGAGGAGACATGGAGGAGACATGAGGAGACATGGAGGAGACATGGAGGAGACATGAGGAGACATGAGGAGACATGGAGGAGACATGAGGAGACATGAGGAGACATGGAGGAGACATGGAGGAGACATGGAGGAGACATGGAGGAGACATGAGGAGACATGGAGGAGACATGAGGAGACATGAGGAGACATGAGGAGACATGGAGGAGACATGGAGGAGACATGAGGAGACATGAGGAGACATGAGGAGACATGAGGAGACATGAGGAGACATGGAGGAGACATGAGGAGACATGAGGAGACATGGAGGAGACATGAGGAGACATGAGGAGACATGAGGAGACATGAGGAGACATGGAGGAGACATGAGGAGACATGGAGGAGACATGAGGAGACATGAGGAGACATGAGGAGACATGGAGGAGACATGGAGGAGACATGAGGAGACATGGAGGAGACATGGAGGAGACATGGAGGAGACATGGAGGAGACATGAGGAGACATGAGGAGACATGGAGGAGACATGGAGGAGACATGAGGAGACATGAGGAGACATGAGGAGACATGAGGAGACATGAGGAGACATGGAGGAGACATGAGGAGACATGAGGAGACATGGAGGAGACATGGAGGAGACATGAGGAGACATGGAGGAGACATGAGGAGACATGGAGGAGACATGAGGAGACATGAGGAGACATGAGGAGACATGGAGGAGACATGGAGGAGACATGAGGAGACATGGAGGAGACATGGAGGAGACATGGAGGAGACATGAGGAGACATGAGGAGACATGGAGGAGACATGAGGAGACATGAGGAGACATGGAGGAGACATGGAGGAGACATGAGGAGACATGAGGAGACATGGAGGAGACATGGAGGAGACATGGAGGAGACATGAGGAGACATGGAGGAGACATGAGGAGACATGAGGAGACATGGAGGAGACATGGAGGAGACATGAGGAGACATGGAGGAGACATGGAGGAGACATGAGGAGACATGGAGGAGACATGGAGGAGACATGGAGGAGACATGAGGAGACATGGAGGAGACATGGAGGAGACATGAGGAGACATGGAGGAGACATGGAGGAGACATGAGGAGACATGAGGAGACATGGAGGAGACATGGAGGAGACATGAGGAGACATGAGGAGACATGGAGGAGACATGGAGGAGACATGAGGAGACATGAGGAGACATGAGGAGACATGGAGGAGACATGAGGAGACATGAGGAGACATGGAGGAGACATGAGGAGACATGAGGAGACATGGAGGAGACATGGAGGAGACATGAGGAGACATGAGGAGACATGGAGGAGACATGGAGGAGACATGGAGGAGACATGAGGAGACATGAGGAGACATGGAGGAGACATGAGGAGACATGAGGAGACATGGAGGAGACATGGAGGAGACATGGAGGAGACATGAGGAGACATGAGGAGACATGGAGGAGACATGAGGAGACATGGAGGAGACATGGAGGAGACATGAGGAGACATGGAGGAGACATGGAGGAGACATGGAGGAGACATGGAGGAGACATGAGGAGACATGAGGAGACATGAAGGAGACATGAGGAGACATGAGGAGACATGGAGGAGACATGGAGGAGACATGAGGAGACATGAGGAGACATGGAGGAGACATGGAGGAGACATGGAGGAGACATGGAGGAGACATGAGGAGACATGGAGGAGACATGGAGGAGACATGAGGAGACATGAGGAGACATGAGGAGACATGAGGAGACATGGAGGAGACATGGAGGAGACATGGAGGAGACATGGAGGAGACATGAGGAGACATGGAGGAGACATGGAGGAGACATGAGGAGACATGGAGGAGACATGAGGAGACATGAGGAGACATGGAGGAGACATGAGGAGACATGAGGAGACATGAGGAGACATGGAGGAGACATGAGGAGACATGGAGGAGACATGGAGGAGACATGAGGAGACATGGAGGAGACATGAGGAGACATGGAGGAGACATGAGGAGACATGAGGAGACATGGAGGAGACATGGAGGAGACATGAGGAGACATGGAGGAGACATGAGGAGACATGGAGGAGACATGGAGGAGACATGGAGGAGACATGGAGGAGACATGGAGGAGACATGAGGAGACATGAGGAGACATGAGGAGACATGGAGGAGACATGGAGGAGACATGGAGGAGACATGAGGAGACATGGAGGAGACATGGAGGAGACATGAGGAGACATGAGGAGACATGAGGAGACATGGAGGAGACATGAGGAGACATGGAGGAGACATGAGGAGACATGAGGAGACATGGAGGAGACATGAGGAGACATGGAGGAGACATGGAGGAGACATGGAGGAGACATGGAGGAGACATGGAGGAGACATGAGGAGACATGAGGAGACATGAGGAGACATGGAGGAGACATGGAGGAGACATGGAGGAGACATGAGGAGACATGGAGGAGACATGGAGGAGACATGAGGAGACATGAGGAGACATGAGGAGACATGGAGGAGACATGAGGAGACATGGAGGAGACATGAGGAGACATGAGGAGACATGGAGGAGACATGGAGGAGACATGGAGGAGACATGAGGAGACATGGAGGAGACATGAGGAGACATGAGGAGACATGGAGGAGACATGGAGGAGACATGAGGAGACATGGAGGAGACATGAGGAGACATGGAGGAGACATGAGGAGACATGGAGGAGACATGAGGAGACATGAGGAGACATGGAGGAGACATGAGGAGACATGGAGGAGACATGAGGAGACATGGAGGAGACATGGAGGAGACATGGAGGAGACATGAGGAGACATGAGGAGACATGAGGAGACATGGAGGAGACATGAGGAGACATGAGGAGACATGGAGGAGACATGGAGGAGACATGGAGGAGACATGGAGGAGACATGAGGAGACATGGAGGAGACATGGAGGAGACATGAGGAGACATGAGGAGACATGAGGAGACATGAGGAGACATGGAGGAGACATGAGGAGACATGAGGAGACATGAGGAGACATGGAGGAGACATGAGGAGACATGAGGAGACATGGAGGAGACATGGAGGAGACATGAGGAGACATGAGGAGACATGAGGAGACATGGAGGAGACATGAGGAGACATGGAGGAGACATGAGGAGACATGAGGAGACATGGAGGAGACATGAGGAGACATGAGGAGACATGAGGAGACATGGAGGAGACATGGAGGAGACATGAGGAGACATGGAGGAGACATGAGGAGACATGAGGAGACATGAGGAGACATGAGGAGACATGGAGGAGACATGGAGGAGACATGAGGAGACATGAGGAGACATGGAGGAGACATGGAGGAGACATGAGGAGACATGAGGAGACATGAGGAGACATGAGGAGACATGGAGGAGACATGAGGAGACATGGAGGAGACATGAGGAGACATGAGGAGACATGGAGGAGACATGAGGAGACATGGAGGAGACATGAGGAGACATGAGGAGACATGGAGGAGACATGAGGAGACATGAGGAGACATGAGGAGACATGAGGAGACATGAGGAGACATGAGGAGACATGGAGGAGACATGGAGGAGACATGAGGAGACATGAGGAGACATGAGGAGACATGGAGGAGACATGAGGAGACATGAGGAGACATGAGGAGACATGGAGGAGACATGAGGAGACATGAGGAGACATGGAGGAGACATGGAGGAGACATGAGGAGACATGAGGAGACATGAGGAGACATGGAGGAGACATGAGGAGACATGAGGAGACATGAGGAGACATGGAGGAGACATGGAGGAGACATGAGGAGACATGGAGGAGACATGAGGAGACATGAGGAGACATGAGGAGACATGAGGAGACATGGAGGAGACATGGAGGAGACATGAGGAGACATGAGGAGACATGGAGGAGACATGGAGGAGACATGAGGAGACATGAGGAGACATGAGGAGACATGAGGAGACATGGAGGAGACATGAGGAGACATGGAGGAGACATGAGGAGACATGAGGAGACATGGAGGAGACATGAGGAGACATGGAGGAGACATGAGGAGACATGAGGAGACATGGAGGAGACATGAGGAGACATGAGGAGACATGAGGAGACATGGAGGAGACATGAGGAGACATGGAGGAGACATGGAGGAGACATGAGGAGACATGAGGAGACATGAGGAGACATGGAGGAGACATGGAGGAGACATGAGGAGACATGGAGGAGACATGGAGGAGACATGAGGAGACATGAGGAGACATGAGGAGACATGGAGGAGACATGGAGGAGACATGGAGGAGACATGAGGAGACATGGAGGAGACATGAGGAGACATGGAGGAGACATGGAGGAGACATGAGGAGACATGAGGAGACATGGAGGAGACATGAGGAGACATGAGGAGACATGAGGAGACATGGAGGAGACATGAGGAGACATGAGGAGACATGAGGAGACATGGAGGAGACATGGAGGAGACATGAGGAGACATGGAGGAGACATGGAGGAGACATGAGGAGACATGAGGAGACATGGAGGAGACATGAGGAGACATTGAGGAGACATGGAGGAGACATGAGGAGACATGAGGAGACATGAGGAGACATGAGGAGACATGGAGGAGACATGGAGGAGACATGGAGGAGACATGAGGAGACATGAGGAGACATGAGGAGACATGAGGAGACATGAGGAGACATGGAGGGAGACATGGAGGAGACATGGAGGAGACATGAGGAGACATGAGGAGACATGGAGGAGACATGAGGAGACATGGAGGAGACATGAGGAGACATGAGGAGACATGAGGAGACATGAGGAGACATGAGGAGACATGAGGAGACATGAGGAGACATGGAGGAGACATGAGGAGACATGAGGAGACATGAGGAGACATGAGGAGACATGAGGAGACATGGAGGAGACATGAGGAGACATGGAGGAGACATGGAGGAGACATGGAGGAGACATGGAGGAGACATGAGGAGAC
This sequence comes from Neostethus bicornis, assembly GCA_902685375.1. Classification (NCBI taxonomy): domain Eukaryota; kingdom Metazoa; phylum Chordata; class Actinopteri; order Atheriniformes; family Phallostethidae; genus Neostethus; species Neostethus bicornis. The sequence goes on along the minus strand of CACRXE010000047.1, from coordinate 695,872 downwards.
ATGGAGGAGACATGAGGAGACATGAGGAGACATGAGGAGACATGGAGGAGACATGGAGGAGACATGAGGAGACATGAGGAGACATGGAGGAGACATGAGGAGACATGAGGAGACATGAGGAGACATGGAGGAGACATGGAGGAGACATGGAGGAGACATGAGGAGACATGGAGGAGACATGAGGAGACATGGAGGAGACATGAGGAGACATGGAGGAGACATGGAGGAGACATGAGGAGACATGAGGAGACATGGAGGAGACATGAGGAGACATGGAGGAGACATGGAGGAGACATGAGGAGACATGAGGAGACATGGAGGAGACATGAGGAGACATGAGGAGACATGAGGAGACATGAGGAGACATGGAGGAGACATGGAGGAGACATGGAGGAGACATGAGGAGACATGAGGAGACATGAGGAGACATGGAGGAGACATGAGGAGACATGAGGAGACATGGAGGAGACATGGAGGAGACATGAGGAGACATGGAGGAGACATGGAGGAGACATGAGGAGACATGAGGAGACATGGAGGAGACATGAAGGAGACATGAGGAGACATGGAGGAGACATGGAGGAGACATGAGGAGACATGAGGAGACATGGAGGAGACATGGAGGAGACATGAGGAGACATGGAGGAGACATGAGGAGACATGAGGAGACATGGAGGAGACATGAGGAGACATGGAGGAGACATGAGGAGACATGAGGAGACATGGAGGAGACATGAAGGAGACATGAGGAGACATGGAGGAGACATGGAGGAGACATGAGGAGACATGAGGAGACATGGAGGAGACATGGAGGAGACATGAGGAGACATGGAGGAGACATGAGGAGACATGAGGAGACATGGAGGAGACATGAGGAGACATGGAGGAGACATGGAGGAGACATGGAGGAGACATGGAGGAGACATGGAGGAGACATGGAGGAGACATGAGGAGACATGGAGGAGACATGAGGAGACATGAGGAGACATGGAGGAGACATGGAGGAGACATGAGGAGACATGGAGGAGACATGGAGGAGACATGAGGAGACATGGAGGAGACATGGAGGAGACATGGAGGAGACATGAGGAGACATGGAGGAGACATGAGGAGACATGGAGGAGACATGAGGAGACATGGAGGAGACATGGAGGAGACATGAGGAGACATGGAGGAGACATGGAGGAGACATGAGGAGACATGAGGAGACATGGAGGAGACATGGAGGAGACATGAGGAGACATGAGGAGACATGAGGAGACATGGAGGAGACATGAGGAGACATGAGGAGACATGGAGGAGACATGAGGAGACATGAGGAGACATGGAGGAGACATGGAGGAGACATGAGGAGACATGAGGAGACATGGAGGAGACATGGAGGAGACATGGAGGAGACATGAGGAGACATGAGGAGACATGGAGGAGACATGAGGAGACATGAGGAGACATGGAGGAGACATGGAGGAGACATGGAGGAGACATGAGGAGACATGAGGAGACATGGAGGAGACATGAGGAGACATGGAGGAGACATGGAGGAGACATGAGGAGACATGGAGGAGACATGGAGGAGACATGGAGGAGACATGGAGGAGACATGAGGAGACATGAGGAGACATGAAGGAGACATGAGGAGACATGAGGAGACATGGAGGAGACATGGAGGAGACATGAGGAGACATGAGGAGACATGGAGGAGACATGGAGGAGACATGGAGGAGACATGGAGGAGACATGAGGAGACATGGAGGAGACATGGAGGAGACATGAGGAGACATGAGGAGACATGAGGAGACATGAGGAGACATGGAGGAGACATGGAGGAGACATGGAGGAGACATGGAGGAGACATGAGGAGACATGGAGGAGACATGGAGGAGACATGAGGAGACATGGAGGAGACATGAGGAGACATGAGGAGACATGGAGGAGACATGAGGAGACATGAGGAGACATGAGGAGACATGGAGGAGACATGAGGAGACATGGAGGAGACATGGAGGAGACATGAGGAGACATGGAGGAGACATGAGGAGACATGGAGGAGACATGAGGAGACATGAGGAGACATGGAGGAGACATGGAGGAGACATGAGGAGACATGGAGGAGACATGAGGAGACATGGAGGAGACATGGAGGAGACATGGAGGAGACATGGAGGAGACATGGAGGAGACATGAGGAGACATGAGGAGACATGAGGAGACATGGAGGAGACATGGAGGAGACATGGAGGAGACATGAGGAGACATGGAGGAGACATGGAGGAGACATGAGGAGACATGAGGAGACATGAGGAGACATGGAGGAGACATGAGGAGACATGGAGGAGACATGAGGAGACATGAGGAGACATGGAGGAGACATGAGGAGACATGGAGGAGACATGGAGGAGACATGGAGGAGACATGGAGGAGACATGGAGGAGACATGAGGAGACATGAGGAGACATGAGGAGACATGGAGGAGACATGGAGGAGACATGGAGGAGACATGAGGAGACATGGAGGAGACATGGAGGAGACATGAGGAGACATGAGGAGACATGAGGAGACATGGAGGAGACATGAGGAGACATGGAGGAGACATGAGGAGACATGAGGAGACATGGAGGAGACATGGAGGAGACATGGAGGAGACATGAGGAGACATGGAGGAGACATGAGGAGACATGAGGAGACATGGAGGAGACATGGAGGAGACATGAGGAGACATGAGGAGACATGAGGAGACATGGAGGAGACATGAGGAGACATGAGGAGACATGGAGGAGACATGGAGGAGACATGGAGGAGACATGGAGGAGACATGAGGAGACATGGAGGAGACATGGAGGAGACATGAGGAGACATGAGGAGACATGAGGAGACATGAGGAGACATGGAGGAGACATGAGGAGACATGAGGAGACATGAGGAGACATGGAGGAGACATGAGGAGACATGAGGAGACATGGAGGAGACATGGAGGAGACATGAGGAGACATGAGGAGACATGAGGAGACATGGAGGAGACATGAGGAGACATGGAGGAGACATGAGGAGACATGAGGAGACATGGAGGAGACATGAGGAGACATGAGGAGACATGAGGAGACATGAGGAGACATGGAGGAGACATGGAGGAGACATGAGGAGACATGAGGAGACATGGAGGAGACATGAGGAGACATGAGGAGACATGAGGAGACATGAGGAGACATGAGGAGACATGAGGAGACATGAGGAGACATGAGGAGACATGGAGGAGACATGGAGGAGACATGAGGAGACATGAGGAGACATGAGGAGACATGAGGAGACATGGAGGAGACATGAGGAGACATGGAGGAGACATGAGGAGACATGAGGAGACATGGAGGAGACATGAGGAGACATGGAGGAGACATGAGGAGACATGAGGAGACATGGAGGAGACATGAGGAGACATGAGGAGACATGAGGAGACATGAGGAGACATGAGGAGACATGAGGAGACATGGAGGAGACATGGAGGAGACATGAGGAGACATGAGGAGACATGAGGAGACATGGAGGAGACATGAGGAGACATGAGGAGACATGAGGAGACATGGAGGAGACATGAGGAGACATGAGGAGACATGGAGGAGACATGGAGGAGACATGAGGAGACATGAGGAGACATGAGGAGACATGAGGAGACATGAGGAGACATGGAGGAGACATGAGGAGACATGAGGAGACATGGAGGAGACATGAGGAGACATGAGGAGACATGAGGAGACATGAGGAGACATGAGGAGACATGGAGGAGACATGGAGGAGACATGAGGAGACATGGAGGAGACATGAGGAGACATGAGGAGACATGAGGAGACATGGAGGAGACATGGAGGAGACATGAGGAGACATGGAGGAGACATGAGGAGACATGAGGAGACATGAGGAGACATGAGGAGACATGGAGGAGACATGAGGAGACATGAGGAGACATGAGGAGACATGGAGGAGACATGGAGGAGACATGAGGAGACATGAGGAGACATGGAGGAGACATGAGGAGACATGGAGGAGACATGAGGAGACATGGAGGAGACATGAGGAGACATGAGGAGACATGGAGGAGACATGAGGAGACATGGAGGAGACATGAGGAGACATGAGGAGACATGGAGGAGACATGAGGAGACATGAGGAGACATGAGGAGACATGGAGGAGACATGAGGAGACATGGAGGAGACATGGAGGAGACATGAGGAGACATGAGGAGACATGAGGAGACATGGAGGAGACATGGAGGAGACATGAGGAGACATGGAGGAGACATGAGGAGACATGAGGAGACATGAGGAGACATGAGGAGACATGGAGGAGACATGGAGGAGACATGGAGGAGACATGAGGAGACATGGAGGAGACATGAGGAGACATGGAGGAGACATGGAGGAGACATGAGGAGACATGAGGAGACATGGAGGAGACATGAGGAGACATGAGGAGACATGGAGGAGACATGGAGGAGACATGAGGAGACATGAGGAGACATGAGGAGACATGAGGAGACATGGAGGAGACATGAGGAGACATGGAGGAGACATGGAGGAGACATGAGGAGACATGAGGAGACATGAGGAGACATGGAGGAGACATGAGGAGACATGAGGAGACATGGAGGAGACATGAGGAGACATGAGGAGACATGAGGAGACATGAGGAGACATGGAGGAGACATGGAGGAGACATGAGGAGACATGAGGAGACATGAGGAGACATGAGGAGACATGAGGAGACATGAGGAGACATGGAGGAGACATGGAGGAGACATGGAGGAGACATGAGGAGACATGAGGAGACATGGAGGAGACATGAGGAGACATGGAGGAGACATGAGGAGACATGAGGAGACATGAGGAGACATGAGGAGACATGAGGAGACATGGAGGAGACATGGAGGAGACATGAGGAGACATGAGGAGACATGAGGAGACATGAGGAGACATGAGGAGACATGGAGGAGACATGGAGGAGACATGAGGAGACATGAGGAGACATGAGGAGACATGGAGGAGACATGGAGGAGACATGAGGAGACATGAGGAGACATGGAGGAGACATGGAGGAGACATGAGGAGACATGAGGAGACATGAGGAGACATGAGGAGACATGGAGGAGACATGAGGAGACATGAGGAGACATGAGGAGACATGGAGGAGACATGGAGGAGACATGGAGGAGACATGAGGAGACATGGAGGAGACATGAGGAGACATGGAGGAGACATGAGGAGACATGGAGGAGACATGGAGGAGACATGAGGAGACATGAGGAGACATGGAGGAGACATGAGGAGACATGGAGGAGACATGGAGGAGACATGAGGAGACATGGAGGAGACATGAGGAGACATGAGGAGACATGAGGAGACATGAGGAGACATGGAGGAGACATGAGGAGACATGAGGAGACATGAGGAGACATGGAGGAGACATGGAGGAGACATGGAGGAGACATGAGGAGACATGGAGGAGACATGAGGAGACATGGAGGAGACATGGAGGAGACATGAGGAGACATGAGGAGACATGGAGGAGACATGAGGAGACATGGAGGAGACATGGAGGAGACATGAGGAGACATGAGGAGACATGGAGGAGACATGAGGAGACATGAGGAGACATGAGGAGACATGAGGAGACATGGAGGAGACATGGAGGAGACATGGAGGAGACATGAGGAGACATGAGGAGACATGAGGAGACATGGAGGAGACATGAGGAGACATGGAGGAGACATGGAGGAGACATGAGGAGACATGAGGAGACATGGAGGAGACATGGAGGAGACATGAGGAGACATGGAGGAGACATGGAGGAGACATGAGGAGACATGAGGAGACATGGAGGAGACATGAAGGAGACATGAGGAGACATGGAGGAGACATGGAGGAGACATGAGGAGACATGAGGAGACATGGAGGAGACATGGAGGAGACATGAGGAGACATGGAGGAGACATGAGGAGACATGAGGAGACATGGAGGAGACATGAGGAGACATGGAGGAGACATGAGGAGACATGAGGAGACATGGAGGAGACATGAAGGAGACATGAGGAGACATGGAGGAGACATGGAGGAGACATGAGGAGACATGAGGAGACATGGAGGAGACATGGAGGAGACATGAGGAGACATGGAGGAGACATGAGGAGACATGAGGAGACATGGAGGAGACATGAGGAGACATGGAGGAGACATGGAGGAGACATGGAGGAGACATGGAGGAGACATGAGGAGACATGGAGGAGACATGAGGAGACATGGAGGAGACATGAGGAGACATGAGGAGACATGGAGGAGACATGGAGGAGACATGAGGAGACATGGAGGAGACATGAGGAGACATGGAGGAGACATGGAGGAGACATGAGGAGACATGAGGAGACATGAGGAGACATGGAGGAGACATGGAGGAGACATGGAGGAGACATGAGGAGACATGGAGGAGACATGAGGAGACATGGAGGAGACATGAGGAGACATGGAGGAGACATGGAGGAGACATGAGGAGACATGAGGAGACATGGAGGAGACATGGAGGAGACATGAGGAGACATGGAGGAGACATGGAGGAGACATGAGGAGACATGAGGAGACATGAGGAGACATGAGGAGACATGAGGAGACATGGAGGAGACATGAGGAGACATGAGGAGACATGAGGAGACATGAGGAGACATGAGGAGACATGGAGGAGACATGAGGAGACATGAGGAGACATGAGGAGACATGGAGGAGACATGGAGGAGACATGAGGAGACATGGAGGAGACATGAGGAGACATGAGGAGACATGGAGGAGACATGAGGAGACATGAGGAGACATGAGGAGACATGGAGGAGACATGAGGAGACATGAGGAGACATGAGGAGACATGAGGAGACATGAGGAGACATGAGGAGACATGAGGAGACATGGAGGAGACATGGAGGAGACATGAGGAGACATGAGGAGACATGAGGAGACATGAGGAGACATGGAGGAGACATGAGGAGACATGGAGGAGACATGGAGGAGACATGAGGAGACATGAGGAGACATGAGGAGACATGGAGGAGACATGGAGGAGACATGAGGAGACATGGAGGAGACATGGAGGAGACATGAGGAGACATGAGGAGACATGGAGGAGACATGGAGGAGACATGGAGGAGACATGGAGGAGACATGAGGAGACATGGAGGAGACATGAGGAGACATGAGGAGACATGAGGAGACATGAGGAGACATGAGGAGACATGGAGGAGACATGAGGAGACATGAGGAGACATGGAGGAGACATGAGGAGACATGAGGAGACATGGAGGAGACATGAGGAGACATGAGGAGACATGGAGGAGACATGAGGAGACATGGAGGAGACATGGAGGAGACATGGAGGAGACATGGAGGAGACATGAGGAGACATGGAGGAGACATGAGGAGACATGGAGGAGACATGAGGAGACATGAGGAGACATGGAGGAGACATGGAGGAGACATGAGGAGACATGGAGGAGACATGAGGAGACATGGAGGAGACATGGAGGAGACATGAGGAGACATGAGGAGACATGAGGAGACATGGAGGAGACATGGAGGAGACATGGAGGAGACATGAGGAGACATGGAGGAGACATGAGGAGACATGGAGGAGACATGAGGAGACATGGAGGAGACATGGAGGAGACATGAGGAGACATGAGGAGACATGGAGGAGACATGGAGGAGACATGAGGAGACATGGAGGAGACATGGAGGAGACATGAGGAGACATGAGGAGACATGAGGAGACATGAGGAGACATGAGGAGACATGGAGGAGACATGAGGAGACATGAGGAGACATGAGGAGACATGAGGAGACATGAGGAGACATGGAGGAGACATGAGGAGACATGAGGAGACATGAGGAGACATGGAGGAGACATGGAGGAGACATGAGGAGACATGAGGAGACATGAGGAGACATGGAGGAGACATGAGGAGACATGAGGAGACATGGAGGAGACATGAGGAGACATGAGGAGACATGAGGAGACATGGAGGAGACATGAGGAGACATGAGGAGACATGAGGAGACATGAGGAGACATGAGGAGACATGAGGAGACATGAGGAGACATGGAGGAGACATGAGGAGACATGAGGAGACATGGAGGAGACATGAGGAGACATGAGGAGACATGAGGAGACATGAGGAGACATGAGGAGACATGAGGAGACATGGAGGAGACATGAGGAGACATGGAGGAGACATGAGGAGACATGGAGGAGACATGAGGAGACATGGAGGAGACATGAGGAGACATGAGGAGACATGGAGGAGACATGGAGGAGACATGGAGGAGACATGAGGAGACATGAGGAGACATGGAGGAGACATGGAGGAGACATGAGGAGACATGGAGGAGACATGAGGAGACATGAGGAGACATGGAGGAGACATGGAGGAGACATGGAGGAGACATGAGGAGACATGGAGGAGACATGGAGGAGACATGGAGGAGACATGAGGAGACATGAGGAGACATGGAGGAGACATGAGGAGACATGAGGAGACATGAGGAGACATGAGGAGACATGAGGAGACATGAGGAGACATGGAGGAGACATGGAGGAGACATGGAGGAGACATGAGGAGACATGGAGGAGACATGAGGAGACATGAGGAGACATGAGGAGACATGGAGGAGACATGGAGGAGACATGAGGAGACATGAGGAGACATGAGGAGACATGGAGGAGACATGAGGAGACATGAGGAGACATGAGGAGACATGAGGAGACATGGAGGAGACATGGAGGAGACATGAGGAGACATGAGGAGACATGAGGAGACATGGAGGAGACATGAGGAGACATGAGGAGACATGGAGGAGACATGGAGGAGACATGAGGAGACATGGAGGAGACATGGAGGAGACATGAGGAGACATGAGGAGACATGAGGAGACATGGAGGAGACATGGAGGAGACATGAGGAGACATGAGGAGACATGAGGAGACATGGAGGAGACATGAGGAGACATGAGGAGACATGAGGAGACATGAGGAGACATGGAGGAGACATGGAGGAGACATGAGGAGACATGAGGAGACATGAGGAGACATGGAGGAGACATGAGGAGACATGAGGAGACATGGAGGAGACATGGAGGAGACATGGAGGAGACATGGAGGAGACATGAGGAGACATGAGGAGACATGAGGAGACATGGAGGAGACATGGAGGAGACATGAGGAGACATGAGGAGACATGAGGAGACATGGAGGAGACATGAGGAGACATGAGGAGACATGGAGGAGACATGAGGAGACATGGAGGAGACATGAGGAGACATGAGGAGACATGGAGGAGACATGGAGGAGACATGGAGGAGACATGAGGAGACATGGAGGAGACATGAGGAGACATGGAGGAGACATGGAGGAGACATGAGGAGACATGAGGAGACATGGAGGAGACATGAGGAGACATGAGGAGACATGGAGGAGACATGGAGGAGACATGAGGAGACATGAGGAGACATGGAGGAGACATGAGGAGACATGAGGAGACATGAGGAGACATGAGGAGACATGAGGAGACATGGAGGAGACATGAGGAGACATGAGGAGACATGGAGGAGACATGAGGAGACATGAGGAGACATGGAGGAGACATGAGGAGACATGGAGGAGACATGAGGAGACATGAGGAGACATGAGGAGACATGAGGAGACATGGAGGAGACATGAGGAGACATGAGGAGACATGGAGGAGACATGAGGAGACATGGAGGAGACATGAGGAGACATGGAGGAGACATGAGGAGACATGAGGAGACATGAGGAGACATGAGGAGACATGAGGAGACATGAGGAGACATGAGGAGACATGAGGAGACATGGAGGAGACATGGAGGAGACATGGAGGAGACATGAGGAGACATGGAGGAGACATGAGGAGACATGAGGAGACATGGAGGAGACATGAGGAGACATGGAGGAGACATGAGGAGACATGAGGAGACATGGAGGAGACATGAGGAGACATGGAGGAGACATGGAGGAGACATGAGGAGACATGAGGAGACATGGAGGAGACATGAGGAGACATGAGGAGACATGGAGGAGACATGAGGAGACATGAGGAGACATGGAGGAGACATGAGGAGACATGGAGGAGACATGAGGAGACATGGAGGAGACATGGAGGAGACATGGAGGAGACATGAGGAGACATGAGGAGACATGGAGGAGACATGGAGGAGACATGAGGAGACATGGAGGAGACATGGAGGAGACATGAGGAGACATGAGGAGACATGGAGGAGACATGGAGGAGACATGAGGAGACATGGAGGAGACATGGAGGAGACATGAGGAGACATGAGGAGACATGGAGGAGACATGGAGGAGACATGGAGGAGACATGGAGGAGACATGAGGAGACATGAGGAGACATGGAGGAGACATGGAGGAGACATGAGGAGACATGGAGGAGACATGAGGAGACATGAGGAGACATGAGGAGACATGAGGAGACATGGAGGAGACATGGAGGAGACATGAGGAGACATGGAGGAGACATGGAGGAGACATGAGGAGACATGAGGAGACATGAGGAGACATGGAGGAGACATGGAGGAGACATGAGGAGACATGGAGGAGACATGAGGAGACATGGAGGAGACATGAGGAGACATGGAGGAGACATGAGGAGACATGAGGAGACATGAGGAGACATGGAGGAGACATGAGGAGACATGAGGAGACATGGAGGAGACATGGAGGAGACATGAGGAGACATGGAGGAGACATGAGGAGACATGAGGAGACATGAGGAGACATGAGGAGACATGAGGAGACATGAGGAGACATGGAGGAGACATGAGGAGACATGGAGGAGACATGAGGAGACATGGAGGAGACATGGAGGAGACATGAGGAGACATGAGGAGACATGAGGAGACATGAGGAGACATGGAGGAGACATGAGGAGACATGAGGAGACATGAGGAGACATGGAGGAGACATGAGGAGACATGGAGGAGACATGGAGGAGACATGGAGGAGACATGAGGAGACATGGAGGAGACATGAGGAGACATGGAGGAGACATGGAGGAGACATGGAGGAGACATGAGGAGACATGAGGAGACATGAGGAGACATGAGGAGACATGAGGAGACATGAGGAGACATGGAGGAGACATGGAGGAGACATGGAGGAGACATGAGGAGACATGGAGGAGACATGAGGAGACATGGAGGAGACATGAGGAGACATGGAGGAGACATGGAGGAGACATGGAGGAGACATGAGGAGACATGAGGAGACATGAGGAGACATGAGGAGACATGAGGAGACATGGAGGAGACATGGAGGAGACATGGAGGAGACATGAGGAGACATGAGGAGACATGAGGAGACATGAGGAGACATGGAGGAGACATGAGGAGACATGAGGAGACATGAGGAGACATGAGGAGACATGGAGGAGACATGAGGAGACATGAGGAGACATGAGGAGACATGAGGAGACATGGAGGAGACATGGAGGAGACATGAGGAGACATGAGGAGACATGAGGAGACATGGAGGAGACATGAGGAGACATGAGGAGACATGAGGAGACATGGAGGAGACATGGAGGAGACATGAGGAGACATGAGGAGACATGAGGAGACATGAGGAGACATGAGGAGACATGAGGAGACATGGAGGAGACATGAGGAGACATGAGGAGACATGAGGAGACATGGAGGAGACATGGAGGAGACATGGAGGAGACATGAGGAGACATGAGGAGACATGAGGAGACATGGAGGAGACATGAGGAGACATGAGGAGACATGAGGAGACATGAGGAGACATGGAGGAGACATGAGGAGACATGAGGAGACATGAGGAGACATGAGGAGACATGAGGAGACATGAGGAGACATGAGGAGACATGAGGAGACATGAGGAGACATGGAGGAGACATGAGGAGACATGAGGAGACATGAGGAGACATGGAGGAGACATGAGGAGACATGAGGAGACATGAGGAGACATGAGGAGACATGAGGAGACATGGAGGAGACATGAGGAGACATGAGGAGACATGAGGAGACATGAGGAGACATGGAGGAGACATGGAGGAGACATGGAGGAGACATGAGGAGACATGGAGGAGACATGAGGAGACATGAGGAGACATGAGGAGACATGAGGAGACATGAGGAGACATGAGGAGACATTGAGGAGACATTGAGGAGACATGGAGGAGACATGGAGGAGACATGAGGAGACATGAGGAGACATGGAGGAGACATGAGGAGACATGGAGGAGACATGGAGGAGACATGAGGAGACATGGAGGAGACATGGAGGAGACATGAGGAGACATGAGGAGACATGGAGGAGACATGAGGAGACATGAGGAGACATGGAGGAGACATGAGGAGACATGAGGAGACATGAGGAGACATGAGGAGACATGAGGAGACATGGAGGAGACATGGAGGAGACATGAGGAGACATGGAGGAGACATGAGGAGACATGGAGGAGACATGGAGGAGACATGGAGGAGACATGAGGAGACATGAGGAGACATGAGGAGACATGGAGGAGACATGAGGAGACATGGAGGAGACATGAGGAGACATGAGGAGACATGAGGAGACATGGAGGAGACATGAGGAGACATGAGGAGACATGGAGGAGACATGGAGGAGACATGGAGGAGACATGAGGAGACATGAGGAGACATGAGGAGACATGAGGAGACATGGAGGAGACATGAGGAGACATGAGGAGACATGGAGGAGACATGGAGGAGACATGAGGAGACATGAGGAGACATGAGGAGACATGGAGGAGACATGGAGGAGACATGAGGAGACATGGAGGAGACATGAGGAGACATGAGGAGACATGAGGAGACATGGAGGAGACATGGAGGAGACATGAGGAGACATGAGGAGACATGAGGAGACATGGAGGAGACATGAGGAGACATGGAGGAGACATGAGGAGACATGAGGAGACATGGAGGAGACATGAGGAGACATGAGGAGACATGGAGGAGACATGGAGGAGACATGAGGAGACATGAGGAGACATGGAGGAGACATGGAGGAGACATGAGGAGACATGAGGAGACATGAGGAGACATGAGGAGACATGGAGGAGACATGAGGAGACATGGAGGAGACATGAGGAGACATGAGGAGACATGGAGGAGACATGAGGAGACATGAGGAGACATGAGGAGACATGGAGGAGACATGAGGAGACATGGAGGAGACATGGAGGAGACATGAGGAGACATGAGGAGACATGAGGAGACATGGAGGAGACATGGAGGAGACATGAGGAGACATGGAGGAGACATGAGGAGACATGGAGGAGACATGAGGAGACATGAGGAGACATGAGGAGACATGGAGGAGACATGAGGAGACATGGAGGAGACATGAGGAGACATGAGGAGACATGGAGGAGACATGGAGGAGACATGGAGGAGACATGAGGAGACATGAGGAGACATGGAGGAGACATGAGGAGACATGAGGAGACATGAGGAGACATGGAGGAGACATGGAGGAGACATGAGGAGACATGAGGAGACATGAGGAGACATGAGGAGACATGAGGAGACATGAGGAGACATGAGGAGACATGGAGGAGACATGAGGAGACATGGAGGAGACATGGAGGAGACATGAGGAGACATGAGGAGACATGGAGGAGACATGGAGGAGACATGAGGAGACATGGAGGAGACATGGAGGAGACATGGAGGAGACATGAGGAGACATGGAGGAGACATGAGGAGACATGAGGAGACATGAGGAGACATGGAGGAGACATGAGGAGACATGAGGAGACATGGAGGAGACATGAGGAGACATGAGGAGACATGAGGAGACATGGAGGAGACATGGAGGAGACATGAGGAGACATGGAGGAGACATGGAGGAGACATGAGGAGACATGGAGGAGACATGGAGGAGACATGAGGAGACATGAGGAGACATGAGGAGACATGGAGGAGACATGGAGGAGACATGAGGAGACATGAGGAGACATGAGGAGACATGAGGAGACATGAGGAGACATGAGGAGACATGAGGAGACATGGAGGAGACATGAGGAGACATGAGGAGACATGAGGAGACATGAGGAGACATGAGGAGACATGAGGAGACATGAGGAGACATGAGGAGACATGAGGAGACATGGAGGAGACATGAGGAGACATGGAGGAGACATGGAGGAGACATGAGGAGACATGAGGAGACATGAGGAGACATGGAGGAGACATGGAGGAGACATGAGGAGACATGAGGAGACATGAGGAGACATGAGGAGACATGAGGAGACATGGAGGAGACATGAGGAGACATGAGGAGACATGAGGAGACATGGAGGAGACATGAGGAGACATGGAGGAGACATGGAGGAGACATGAGGAGACATGAGGAGACATGAGGAGACATGGAGGAGACATGGAGGAGACATGAGGAGACATGGAGGAGACATGGAGGAGACATGAGGAGACATGGAGGAGACATGAGGAGACATGGAGGAGACATGAGGAGACATGAGGAGACATGGAGGAGACAGGAGGAGACATGGAGGAGACATGAGGAGACATGGAGGAGACATGAGGAGACATGAGGAGACATGAGGAGACATGAGGAGACATGGAGGAGACATGAGGAGACATGGAGGAGACATGAGGAGACATGAGGAGACATGAGGAGACATGAGGAGACATGGAGGAGACATGGAGGAGACATGAGGAGACATGAGGAGACATGAGGAGACATGAGGAGACATGGAGGAGACATGGAGGAGACATGAGGAGACATGAGGAGACATGGAGGAGACATGAGGAGACATGAGGAGACATGAGGAGACATGAGGAGACATGGAGGAGACATGAGGAGACATGAGGAGACATGGAGGAGACATGAGGAGACATGAGGAGACATGGAGGAGACATGAGGAGACATGGAGGAGACATGGAGGAGACATGAGGAGACATGGAGGAGACATGAGGAGACATGGAGGAGACATGAGGAGACATGAGGAGACATGAGGAGACATGGAGGAGACATGGAGGAGACATGAGGAGACATGAGGAGACATGGAGGAGACATGAGGAGACATGGAGGAGACATGGAGGAGACATGAGGAGACATGGAGGAGACATGAGGAGACATGGAGGAGACATGAGGAGACATGAGGAGACATGGAGGAGACATGAGGAGACATGAGGAGACATGGAGGAGACATGAGGAGACATGGAGGAGACATGGAGGAGACATGAGGAGACATGGAGGAGACATGAGGAGACATGGAGGAGACATGAGGAGACATGAGGAGACATGAGGAGACATGAGGAGACATGGAGGAGACATGGAGGAGACATGAGGAGACATGGAGGAGACATGAGGAGACATGGAGGAGACATGAGGAGACATGAGGAGACATGAGGAGACATGAGGAGACATGAGGAGACATGAGGAGACATGAGGAGACATGGAGGAGACATGGAGGAGACATGAGGAGACATGAGGAGACATGGAGGAGACATGAGGAGACATGGAGGAGACATGAGGAGACATGAGGAGACATGAGGAGACATGGAGGAGACATGAGGAGACATGAGGAGACATGAGGAGACATGAGGAGACATGGAGGAGACATGAGGAGACATGGAGGAGACATGAGGAGACATGGAGGAGACATGAGGAGACATGAGGAGACATGAGGAGACATGGAGGAGACATGGAGGAGACATGAGGAGACATGAGGAGACATGAGGAGACATGAGGAGACATGAGGAGACATGAGGAGACATGGAGGAGACATGAGGAGACATGGAGGAGACATGAGGAGACATGAGGAGACATGAGGAGACATGGAGGAGACATGAGGAGACATGAGGAGACATGAGGAGACATGAGGAGACATGGAGGAGACATGGAGGAGACATGAGGAGACATGAGGAGACATGGAGGAGACATGGAGGAGACATGAGGAGACATGAGGAGACATGGAGGAGACATGGAGGAGACATGAGGAGACATGAGGAGACATGAGGAGACATGAGGAGACATGAGGAGACATGGAGGAGACATGGAGGAGACATGAGGAGACATGAGGAGACATGAGGAGACATGAGGAGACATGGAGGAGACATGGAGGAGACATGGAGGAGACATGGAGGAGACATGAGGAGACATGGAGGAGACATGGAGGAGACATGGAGGAGACATGAGGAGACATGAGGAGACATGAGGAGACATGGAGGAGACATGAGGAGACATGAGGAGACATGAGGAGACATGAGGAGACATGAGGAGACATGGAGGAGACATGAGGAGACATGAGGAGACATGGAGGAGACATGAGGAGACATGGAGGAGACATGGAGGAGACATGAGGAGACATGAGGAGACATGGAGGAGACATGAGGAGACATGAGGAGACATGAGGAGACATGGAGGAGACATGAGGAGACATGGAGGAGACATGAGGAGACATGGAGGAGACATGGAGGAGACATGAGGAGACATGAGGAGACATGAGGAGACATGAGGAGACATGAGGAGACATGAGGAGACATGAGGAGACATGGAGGAGACATGAGGAGACATGAGGAGACATGAGGAGACATGAGGAGACATGAGGAGACATGGAGGAGACATGGAGGAGACATGAGGAGACATGGAGGAGACATGGAGGAGACATGAGGAGACATGGAGGAGACATGAGGAGACATGGAGGAGACATGAGGAGACATGAGGAGACATGGAGGAGACATGAGGAGACATGAGGAGACATGAGGAGACATGGAGGAGACATGAGGAGACATGAGGAGACATGGAGGAGACATGAGGAGACATGGAGGAGACATGAGGAGACATGAGGAGACATGAGGAGACATGAGGAGACATGAGGAGACATGAGGAGACATGAGGAGACATGGAGGAGACATGAGGAGACATGGAGGAGACATGAGGAGACATGAGGAGACATGAGGAGACATGGAGGAGACATGAGGAGACATGAGGAGACATGGAGGAGACATGAGGAGACATGAGGAGACATGAGGAGACATGGAGGAGACATGGAGGAGACATGAGGAGACATGAGGAGACATGGAGGAGACATGAGGAGACATGAGGAGACATGGAGGAGACATGAGGAGACATGAGGAGACATGGAGGAGACATGGAGGAGACATGAGGAGACATGGAGGAGACATGAGGAGACATGGAGGAGACATGGAGGAGACATGGAGGAGACATGAGGAGACATGAGGAGACATGAGGAGACATGGAGGAGACATGAGGAGACATGAGGAGACATGAGGAGACATGGAGGAGACATGGAGGAGACATGGAGGGGACATGGAGGAGACATGGAGGAGACATGGAGGAGACATGAGGAGACATGAGGAGACATGAGGAGACATGGAGGAGACATGAGGAGACATGAGGAGACATGAGGAGACATGAGGAGACATGGAGGAGACATGAGGAGACATGGAGGAGACATGAGGAGACATGGAGGAGACATGGAGGAGACATGAGGAGACATGAGGAGACATGAGGAGACATGAGGAGACATGGAGGAGACATGAGGAGACATGGAGGAGACATGAGGAGACATGGAGGAGACATGAGGAGACATGGAGGAGACATGAGGAGACATGAGGAGACATGAGGAGACATGAGGAGACATGAGGAGACATGGAGGAGACATGAGGAGACATGGAGGAGACATGGAGGAGACATGGAGGAGACATGAGGAGACATGAGGAGACATGAGGAGACATGGAGGAGACATGAGGAGACATGGAGGAGACATGGAGGAGACATGAGGAGACATGAGGAGACATGGAGGAGACATGAGGAGACATGAGGAGACATGGAGGAGACATGGAGGAGACATGAGGAGACATGAGGAGACATGGAGGAGACATGGAGGAGACATGGAGGAGACATGAGGAGACATGAGGAGACATGGAGGAGACATGGAGGAGACATGAGGAGACATGAGGAGACATGAGGAGACATGGAGGAGACATGAGGAGACATGAGGAGACATGGAGGAGACATGAGGAGACATGAGGAGACATGAGGAGACATGAGGAGACATGAGGAGACATGAGGAGACATGGAGGAGACATGAGGAGACATGGAGGAGACATGAGGAGACATGGAGGAGACATGAGGAGACATGAGGAGACATGGAGGAGACATGAGGAGACATGGAGGAGACATGGAGGAGACATGAGGAGACATGGAGGAGACATGAGGAGACATGGAGGAGACATGGAGGAGACATGGAGGAGACATGAGGAGACATGGAGGAGACATGAGGAGACATGGAGGAGACATGAGGAGACATGGAGGAGACATGAGGAGACATGAGGAGACATGGAGGAGACATGGAGGAGACATGGAGGAGACATGGAGGAGACATGAGGAGACATGGAGGAGACATGAGGAGACATGAGGAGACATGAGGAGACATGGAGGAGACATGGAGGAGACATGGAGGAGACATGAGGAGACATGGAGGAGACATGAGGAGACATGGAGGAGACATGAGGAGACATGAGGAGACATGGAGGAGACATGAGGAGACATGGAGGAGACATGGAGGAGACATGAGGAGACATGGAGGAGACATGGAGGAGACATGGAGGAGACATGGAGGAGACATGGAGGAGACATGGAGGAGACATGAGGAGACATGGAGGAGACATGGAGGAGACATGGAGGAGACATGAGGAGACATGGAGGAGACATGAGGAGACATGAGGAGACATGGAGGAGACATGAGGAGACATGAGGAGACATGAGGAGACATGAGGAGACATGAGGAGACATGGAGGAGACATGAGGAGACATGGAGGAGACATGGAGGAGACATGGAGGAGACATGAGGAGACATGGAGGAGACATGGAGGAGACATGGAGGAGACATGAGGAGACATGGAGGAGACATGGAGGAGACATGGAGGAGACATGAGGAGACATGAGGAGACATGAGGAGACATGAGGAGACATGAGGAGACATGGAGGAGACATGAGGAGACATGAGGAGACATGAGGAGACATGGAGGAGACATGGAGGAGACATGAGGAGACATGAGGAGACATGAGGAGACATGAGGAGACATGAGGAGACATGGAGGAGACATGAGGAGACATGAGGAGACATGAGGAGACATGGAGGAGACATGGAGGAGACATGAGGAGACATGAGGAGACATGAGGAGACATGAGGAGACATGGAGGAGACATGAGGAGACATGGAGGAGACATGAGGAGACATGAGGAGACATGAGGAGACATGGAGGAGACATGGAGGAGACATGAGGAGACATGAGGAGACATGAGGAGACATGAGGAGACATGGAGGAGACATGAGGAGACATGAGGAGACATGAGGAGACATGGAGGAGACATGAGGAGACATGGAGGAGACATGAGGAGACATGAGGAGACATGGAGGAGACATGAGGAGACATGGAGGAGACATGGAGGAGACATGAGGAGATATGAGGAGACATGAGGAGACATGAGGAGACATGGAGGAGACATGAGGAGACATGAGGAGACATGAGGAGACATGAGGAGACATGAGGAGACATGAGGAGACATGGAGGAGACATGAGGAGACATGGAGGAGACATGGAGGAGACATGAGGAGATATGAGGAGACATGGAGGAGACATGAGGAGACATGGAGGAGACATGGAGGAGACATGAGGAGATATGAGGAGACATGAGGAGACATGAGGAGACATGAGGAGACATGAGGAGACATGAGGAGACATGAGGAGACATGAGGAGACATGAGGAGACATGAGGAGACATGGAGGAGACATGAGGAGACATGGAGGAGACATGGAGGAGACATGGAGGAGACATGAGGAGACATGGAGGAGACATGGAGGAGACATGAGGAGACATGAGGAGACATGAGGAGACATGAGGAGACATGAGGAGACATGAGGAGACATGGAGGAGACATGAGGAGACATGAGGAGACATGAGGAGACATGAGGAGACATGAGGAGACATGAGGAGACATGGAGGAGACATGAGGAGACATGGAGGAGACATGGAGGAGACATGAGGAGATATGAGGAGACATGAGGAGACATGAGGAGACATGGAGGAGACATGAGGAGACATGAGGAGACATGAGGAGACATGGAGGAGACATGAGGAGACATGAGGAGACATGAGGAGACATGGAGGAGACATGGAGGAGACATGAGGAGACATGGAGGAGACATGGAGGAGACATGAGGAGACATGAGGAGACATGAGGAGACATGAGGAGACATGGAGGAGACATGGAGGAGACATGGAGGAGACATGAGGAGACATGGAGGAGACATGAGGAGACATGAGGAGACATGAGGAGACATGAGGAGACATGAGGAGACATGGAGGAGACATGAGGAGACATGAGGAGACATGAGGAGACATGAGGAGACATGGAGGAGACATGGAGGAGACATGAGGAGACATGGAGGAGACATGGAGGAGACATGAGGAGACATGAGGAGACATGAGGAGACATGAGGAGACATGAGGAGACATGAGGAGACATGAGGAGACATGAGGAGACATGAGGAGACATGGAGGAGACATGAGGAGACATGGAGGAGACATGAGGAGACATGAGGAGACATGGAGGAGACATGGAGGAGACATGAGGAGACATGAGGAGACATGGAGGAGACATGGAGGAGACATGGAGGAGACATGAGGAGACATGGAGGAGACATGAGGAGACATGGAGGAGACATGGAGGAGACATGAGGAGACATGAGGAGACATGAGGAGACATGAGGAGACATGGAGGAGACATGAGGAGACATGAGGAGACATGAGGAGACATGAGGAGACATGAGGAGACATGAGGAGACATGGAGGAGACATGGAGGAGACATGAGGAGACATGGAGGAGACATGAGGAGACATGAGGAGACATGGAGGAGACATGAGGAGACATGAGGAGACATGGAGGAGACATGAGGAGACATGGAGGAGACATGAGGAGACATGAGGAGACATGGAGGAGACATGAGGAGACATGAGGAGACATGGAGGAGACATGGAGGAGACATGGAGGAGACATGAGGAGACATGAGGAGACATGAGGAGACATGGAGGAGACATGGAGGAGACATGGAGGAGACATGAGGAGACATGAGGAGACATGGAGGAGACATGAGGAGACATGGAGGAGACATGAGGAGACATGGAGGAGAAGACGGAGTCGCAAAATTACGACTTTTTTGCAACTTTTTTGGTAAAAAATATATATTTTTTTGCGACTTTTTTAGGAACAACTGTCTTTTTTCGCTTCGCGAAGCGAGTTTTTGCAACTTTTTTGTGACTTTTTTTGGAAAAAAAGCGTACGCGAGTTTTCGGCAACTTTTCGCAACGTTTTTGACGAAAAAAGTTGCAAAAAAAGACAGTTTTTCCCAAAAAAGTCGCAAAAAAAAAGACACTTTTTTCTAAAAAAGTCGGAAAAAATTTGCAAAAAACCCGCTTCGCGAAGCGAAAAAAGACAGTTGTTCCTAAAAAAGTCGCAAAATGTCGTAAATTTGCGACTCCGTCTTCTCCTCCATGTCTTTTGGGAAAAAAGTGTCTTTTTTTGTGACTTTTTTGTGACTTGGGAAAAAGTTGGGGAAACGAGTCGCCCAAAAGTCGGAAAAAAGTCACGAAATATACAGTTTTTTCCTAAAAAGTTGTGACTTTTAGCAACTTTTTTGGGAAAAAGTGTCTTTTTTTGCAAATTCTCAAAAAAGTTTTTTTTTTGTGACTTTTTTTGATAAAAGTTGCTAAAAATGTCGCGAAAAGTTGACGAAAACTCGCGTTCGCCCAAAAGTCGCAAAAAAGACAGTTTTTTTGCTAAAAAAACGCAAGTTTTTGGGGTAAACGTATCTTTTTTTGTGACTTTTTTGAGAAAAAGCGACTTTTTTTGGGGAAAAAGTGTCTTTTTTTGCAACTTTATGGGAAAAAGTTGCAAAAAATCTCGCAAAAACTTTGCGAGTTTTTGTTAACTTCTTGCAACATTTTTGACAAAAAAAAAAGTTGCAAAATTGTGAAAAAAGTCGCAAAAAAAGACACTTTATCTAAAAAAAGTTGCAAAAAGTCACCGAAAACTCGCAAAAAAGTTGGAAAAAAAGTCGCAAAAGTGGAGACACTTTTCTCCAGTTTTTTAAACTAAAAACCTTTTGTTTTTTTTTTTTACTTTTAAAGGAAAAAAAATCTTGTTTTTTTACATCATTTTATTTCATTTATTTTTTAAAAAATAAATAATGTTTTTTTTACATCTTTGTTTTATTATTTATTTTGTTTAAATGTGTGTGTGTGTGTGTGTGTGTGTCTGTGTGTGTGTGTGTCTGTGTGTGTGTGTGTGACTGTGTGTCTGTGTGTGTGTGTGTGTGTGTGTCTGTGTGTGTGTGTGTGTGTGTCTGTGTGTGTGTCTGTGTGTGTGTCTGTGTCTGTCTGTGTGTGTGTGTGTGTCTGTGTGTGTGTGTGTGTGTCTGTGTGTGTGTCTGTGTGTGTGTGTGTGTCTGTCTGTGTGTGTGTGTGTGTCTGTGTGTGTGTGTGTCTGTGTGTGTGTGTGACTGTGTGTCTGTGTGTGTGTGTGTGTGTGTGTGTCTGTGTGTGTGTGTGTCTGTGTGTGTGTGTCTGTGTGTGTGTGTGTGTGTGTCTGTGTGTGTGTGTGTGTCTGTGTGTGTGTCTGTGTGTGTGTCTGTGTGTGTGTCTGTGTGTGTGACTGTGTGTCTGTGTGTGTGTGTCTGTGTGTGTCTGTGTGTGTGTGTGTGTCTGTGTGTGTGTGTCTGTGTGTGTGTCTGTGTGTCTGTGTGTGTGTCTGTGTGTGTCTGTGTGTGTGTGTCTGTGTGTGTGTCTGTGTGTCTGTGTGTGTGACTGTGTGTCTGTGTGTGTGTGTGTGTGTGTGTGTGTGTCTGTGTGTGTGTGTGTGTGTGTGTGTGTGTGTGTGTGTGTGTGTGTGTGTGTGTCTCCTGTGACGTCATCAATGATCATTCAGAAGATGAACGAATGAAAAACTTTTGAGTTTTGGATAAAAAATTATTTTTTTTGCTAAAAACTTGAATAAAATCAGAATTAAACTTAGTTTTTGTTCCTTTTGAGTTTTTTTTTTTTAAAACAAAAAAAATACTTTTTTATTAAAAAAATGGTTTGTGTTTTAAAAAAAAGTCAAAAATACAAAAACTAACACATTTTAATTTAAAAATTTTTATGCCTAAATTATTACTTTAAGTCAATTAAAAATTAATCAAATTAATTACAGAATATTTGTATTTGATTAATTGAATTAATCTTATTTTAACGCCATATTTACTAAATTTTTTTTTTTTTAAATCAGTCACACAGATCAAGGGTTTTTTTTGTTTTTTTTCTAAAATGTCTTTTTTGCTTCTTTATTTGTTTTTTGTTTTTTTTTTAATTAAAACCAGATTTCAAAATAAAAGCGGTCTCACCTCCAGTCTGATGTCCAGACCCGACTGGTTGAGCTGGAGCTCGGATTCAAAGCTCAGAGAGTGAAGCTCTTCGGTGACGATCAGAGGACCCTAAACGAGGACAGAACGTTGGATTTATTACAGATTTATTTCTCCACCTTCACTCCATCACGACAGATTCTCACCTCGTTCTTATTTCCTGCAACTTTCTGCTCCTTCAGTTGCTGAAACACAAAAACAGGAAGAAATAAAGAATCTGATGGAAAAAGAACAGGATTTTTTTTATTATAAGTCTCACCAGTCAAAAAAAAATCATCTTAAAGAGGAAAAAACACTGGAGTATAAGTCGTATTGTTTATTTAATAAAATCCAACATTAAAAACAGACTTAAACTAAACTAAAGACCGAACGTCTGAAAACGTGTCCTAACGTTAGGAAGGTCGTCTGCTGGAGGCAGGTTGACCACAGGGTGAAACAATCCCACTTCGTAAAATAAAACTCAGTCTAAAGCTGGAGGCGGAGCTCCAGATCAGATCTTTTTCTTCTTTCTTTTAAAAACAAATCTCTTCAGACCGCTCCTTCAGAGTTCAGCTCGTCGCTTGATGACGTCTCAAAACAGTCAAAGTTTTTACTCTCCAGTTTTTGACGTCACACATACCGTATTTTCCGCACCTAAAAACCTTAAATTTTCTCTAAAGTTGCGTCTTTTAACCCGGAGCGCCTTATATATGGATTAATATTGAGCTACAACAGGTGTCGCAACTGCGGTAAGCAGCCGCCGACTCCATTTCCCCCGTAGAAGAAGTAGTGTGCGGTGCATGCTGACGTCTCATTTCCATTTATGTGTTTGTCTAAAGACCCGGAAATGGCTCCTACCAAGAGACACTGTTACACCACAGAGTTTAAACTCAAGGCGATCGGTCACGCAGTAGAACACGTAGAGCCGCAGCGAGAGAGTTTAACATTAATGTATCAATGGTGAGGAAGTGGAGGAAGCGAGAGGATGTGCTGCGCCAAGTAAACAAGACTAAACAGAGTTTATCTCCAATGGAAGATAAACTGTGTCATGAAAACAATAAAAAATAATAAAACAGCTGTTTATTCATTTTGTTTTGTAATTGTTAATAAAGTCTGACTGTTTTTTTTTTTTTTTTACATTCCCTTTAGCGCAGCACCATCTAGTGGATGCATAACGTAACCCCAGCCTTTACTGTAGCGCCTCATAATGCGGTGCGCCTTAAAGTGTAGTATAAGTCGCACCCCCGACCAAGCTATGAAAAACACTGCCACAAAAAAATACGTCATGTGCACGGTGTGGGCGGAGCCTACCAGGTGTCTGAACTCCGCCGCCAGGCTTCCGTTGGACTCCTCCATGTTCATCACTTTGGTGTTCGTTCCCAGGATGTTAAACTTGCGGAACCTGGAAGTCAGGACGGGTCATGATGACGTGCGTCTACAGGAAGTACTCACCTGAACAGGAAGCACACCTACCCTTTCTTCTCCGTCACGTCCCTGTGGAAAAAAAAAAAACAAAAAACAGCTGTTAGGAGTTTTTTTGACTGAGGAGACGAAAAACGAGAGAAAAACTCACTTATCGAAGACGGCTTTGACCTTCAGCTGGTAGTTAAACTCCTGCAGCTTCACCAGGAACCTGCAGAGGACCACACCTCGTTATTCATCCATATTCAATTCATTTATTTATGTAGACACATAGAGAACATGCAAACTCCACACAGAAAGGCCGGGGTTCCACCCGGGACTAGAACCCTAACCTTATTACTGGTTCTCTTGAACCTGGTTTGGTTTCTTACCGGAGCTTAACGGTGAACTGGACTCCCGTTTTGAGGACCAGGGGTCTCTGTGGATGGGTGGGCATGCAGGGCTGTCTCTCCACCACCAGCGAGCTGCGGACGGGCACCGGGTGAGTCCAAATAAAACTAGAAACCATATCAGCCTCAGGACGCCGCCCGCCTACCTGGAGAGAAGGTTCTTGAGGAGCTCTAGAGCTCGGGTCTCCAGGAAGTCCTTCTCCTGGGTGATGGGGTCTCGGTCGTACGTGAACTTCTGCTCCAGTTCCTGAAGTTTCTTCAGATGCTGTCGGACCTGCTGCAGACTTTCTGCCACGGCCGTGAACCTGCAGGAAGCCAGCGGGATTCAGAGCCGTTCTGGATCTGCCGAGCGTGTGTTTCTCACCAGTTCTGCAGCTGGTCCACGCAGGCGTTAGGCGGTCCACCGATGCAGGCGGTCTGCTGCCTCTGCTTCCACTCCGGCAGCTCCTCTGAGATCAGCTCCGACTGCAGAATCTGGCAGACGTTCAGGAACTCGCTGAGCTGCATCACCACATCCTGCAGGAGACCAGGAAGTCTTAGACCAGGAGGACTCAGAGCAGGCCTGCGGGTCTGGATGGGGTACCTACCTGACGTTTGGCTTTCAGCTGCAGACACATGGTCCCGATGTTTATCTTCTCTTTCTGCAGCTCGATCGGGGTCATGCCGTTCATCTCGTTTTCTGGAAGACAGCATCCCATAATACCCAGCTGGGAATGACAGCATTCCGTTGTCTTCCTCTCGTTCACGGTCGGGTCATGGGGGTAACAGCCTCAGTCGGGGACCCCATGCTTTCTCGCCCCCACTGCATCCTCCATCTCACCCAGGAGGATCCTGAGGTGTTCCCTGTCCAGCTGTGAGACATAGTCTCTCCAGCAGGTCCAGGGTCTGACTCTGGAATCCTCCTGGTGGGACGGACAGTGAGGGAGGCATCCTAACCAGATGCCCAAACCACCCCATCTTACTTCTCTCAACTCAGAGGAGCCCTGGCTCTCCTCCGGTATATTTTACTTTCAGGAAGAGATGCTTTAAAATGTAAAAATAAGATCTTTTTTCTCTTTTATTTTAAGTTTGTAGATTTAAAAAAAAAAAAAAATTCTAAAATTCTAAAATTTTAACATGTACATATTTGTTTAGGAACAGTTACCCCGGTGGTTCATTGGTTACCATGGCGACACTGAACTGCTCACCTCTGTTCTTCAGTGAGTTGACCCTGAAGTCGTACTCATCCTGAAGGTCCTCCACGGCCTTGATGTTCTGGTCCACCATCTGGAAGAAGATGGCAGCTTAGAGGATGGGGTGGTGTTAAAACGAACCAGACGGGTTAAACCAAACCAGACCTGAACTCTGTCCTTCATCTCCTTCACTTTGTTGTCCAGCTTCTGCTTCTCCACTACCATGGCCGACACTGCGCCCTCTCCCTCCACCTGTAGGGGGCGCCGTGTTTAGTCAGAGTAAGGATAGGTTTGGATTCAGACCCACTGGGTTCGGTTCCAGCGTTACCTCAGAACTCCGAGCAATGGAAAGAATCTTCAGCTCCTCTTTCAGGTTGTTGGAGATGATCATGGCCATGTGCGTTGGGTCTTCCTGGAACCGGTCCTGGAAGGTAAACAGATCCATATTCAAACAGAAAGTGGAACCAGATCGAAAATCAAATCAGATTTAAACTTGTCAAAGTTTCACAAAATAATCCTGGACGGGGTCCTTCCCCAAATGGAGGGGTGTATCTCAGGGTCTTGCTGCGGTGTAAGGAGGGCAGCACACATATTTCCCCGGTGAGGGATGAATAGAGTAATTTATTCATGGTTCACAGTGAGGGAGTGATGTAGTCGGACGTCGACAGACTGATCGGTGCAGTGTCTGCAATAATCAGGACGCTGCATCGATCCGAAGTGGTGAAGAAAGGCATCTACGTTCTGACCCTCATCGTGGTAACCAGGAAGTACGTTCCTACCCTCACCATGGTAATCAGGAAGTACGTTCCTACCCTCACCATGGTAACCAGGAAGTATGTTCCTACCCTCACCATGGTAACCAGGATCTATGTTTCTACCCTCACCATGGTAACCAGAATCTACGTTCCTACTCTCACCATGGTAATCAGGATCTACGTTACTACTCTCACCATGGTAATCAGGATCTATGTTCCTACCGTCACCATGGTAACCAGGATCTATGTTCCTACCCATACCATAGTAATCAGGTATGTAAGGTAAACAGGAGACTTATAAAAATCACTGTAACTTTCTTTGTTACATAAACTTGATAAATCACATCTACGATAAAGCTCAAGGTGTAAACCAGCTTCATCTCCATCCCGCCCCAAAGTCGTGTAAATGAAATAAGACATATGTAATGACTTTCTAACCACCACACCCACATAGCTGAGGTAAGAGACCCCTCACCATGTCTCTTACCTGGTGAGGGATCCTCCATCCCATCCTCCAGGTTGGGATGGAGGATCCCCAAGAGGAATGATGTCTGAGGAACAGACCTAAACAGGACCCACCTGCAGGTTCCTCTTGATCTTGCGGATGTTATGCTGAAGCAGGAAGTTGTTCTCCAAGGCAAAGCGGCTGTGCTGGTCGTCCAGCTGAGCCAGGAGGTCGTGAAACCGTACGGTGGCCAGCGAGTCTTGCATACCAACCGTGTCCCTAAAAAGGACCTGTGTCACTTTAAGATCATAAACTTAAATATTCTCCTGAGTCCCGTTACTGACCAGTCGATGCTTTCAATCCACTTGCTGAGGTACTGCCGGATGTCCATGGGGAAGCAGTCATCGTACAGCTGGTCCACCTGCTCCAGGTACTTAGAGTCCAGCATCTGAAGCTGGCCCCACTGAGTCATCTTGTGGCCTTCTGGAAAACCAGACGTTACTTTCAATTTCAAACATCTAACATAAAGCCTGAAAGGATTCAGAGACGATCAGAATTATTCAATCTGATCTATGAGAAAACACGTTAACACGTTGCTGCAAAACATTGGAATCTAAGCAATTATTATCATCTAAGATCATTCGTTTGTTTCGGTTTCTGTTTATCGTTTGTTTGTTTATCCCTAATGGCGTCACGTGGTCTGTCCTGACTGATTTTAGGCAAGAGGCAGAATACACCCTGAACAGGGGCCACACACACGGACGCACACACTTACTCCTAGGAGTAATTTTATGCAGCTAGTCAACCTAACATGCATGTTTTTGGAGAAAACCCACACATACACGAGGAGAACATGCACACTCCACACAGAAAGACCAGTGTTTCACTCCAGGACTCATAAACCCCTGACCTTCTTGCTGTGAGGCCACTGCTAACCACTGCACCACCGTACAGCCAAGATAATTGTTTTGAATTGAAATTATATAAAATAAATAATCATAATTAAATAAGACAAATTCATCAGTTGATCAGTCATGGTAATCTCATAAGATTATAGTCTTCTTCTCCTTTTGGTAATTTCTCTTCAGGGGTCAGTTTCTACCATCTAATCCTGTCTCCTGCATCCTCTTGGGTTCATGTCCTCCTTCACTGTATCCATGAACCTCCTCTTTGGTCTTCCTCTAGTCCTCTTTCCTGGTGGTTCCAAACCCAGCATCCTTCTTCTGATGTACTCTCTCTCTCTCTCCTCTGCTCATGTCCAAACCATCTCAGTCTGACCTCTCTGACTTTAAAACCTCTAACATGTGCTGTTCCTCTGATCCTGTCCATCCTGGTCACTCCCAGAGAGATCCTCAGCATCTTCATCTCTGATACAAACATCTCTGTTCTTCTTTACCTCAGTGACTCTGTCTCTAGAACTTCTATCGTACCATCCTGCCTGCACACGCTTCTTCACCTCTTTTCCACACTCTCCATTGATTTTAAGTACTTAAAATCTTCCACCTTCTTTATCTCTTCTCCCTGTAACCTCACTTTTCCATTTGGATCCCTCTCATTCACACACATGTACTCTGTTTTACTCTGACTAATCTTCATTCCTCTTCTTTCTAGTGCAAACCTCCACCTCTCCAGCTTTTCCTCCACCTCTTTACTCCTCTCACTACAGATCAAACATCATTGTCCATGGGGATTCCTGTCTGACCTCGTCTGTCACCATAATGAACAACAGAAGACTTAGAGCAGTTTATAAATCATAACACTGACTTAGATAACAACCACAATAAAACAATATTATTAGAATATAAACATCTTTCATGTCTCATAAATACTTCACTAACTCTAAATACACACAACATCTGTCTGGAGAATAGTTGGCAAAGCTGTAAAGTCTAGTGTGTTTATGTCTATGGTTGCTCATTTTTTAAAGTTTAGAATTTCGTAGAATGATTACAGAAAGTAACAAGATCACATAAATATAAGAAATAACGTTAAAATGATTATAAACATGTAATAACATGTACTAACATTCTAACAGAGCTTTACAGGAAACTCACCTGAGGTTCTTCAGGTTCTTAGGTTCTGTTTTCGGGGTTCACGCACCCACCTGCTTTTAGAGCTTCACGACATACAAACCTACTACCACCTCACCCAACAGTCAGCCAACCATAGCTTATCATTCCTGTTAAGTCCCGCCTCCTCACTGTCCTATCCAATCAAATCAGGCTGTTTCTGACGTCATCCTCACCCCTTCTCCTCCAAACCTGTGTTTTCTGTTTTTAGGATTATTTTATGATAAAAAGCTGATGAGTTTCAGGATTTCATGTGTGTGTGTTTGTTGGGTCTTCATGGGGGGAGAGGGTGTTTTTAGCTTCCTGTAGCCTCGCTGCTCTGTGCTGGGTGAGGGGGTAAGAAGGGGGGACAGGCAGTGAAAAGAACAGCCTGTAGGAACACGTGATTTCACAGAAAATACTCAGTAAACTTTACGAAAGTGAAACTTAAACTAAGATAAATAAGATGGAATTTCACAATAATTTATTCAAAAACCCCCCAAAATAAAGAAAAAATGTTAAAAAAAAAATTTAATAAATATTATTGCAAAATTACAAATAATTTTTGCTTTGAAAAAAATGGTTTTGCATAAAAAAAGCAAATAAACTAGAATGTAGCCTTTCTGCAGCCAGGATGGCGCCACCTAGCGGCTCTGATCAGTTTCATTTCCCTCCAGCAACTAGGTCAGGCAGGGTATACTGTATCTCACGATTGCAGCTGTGGGAAAACATCCTACCCAGTGGCGGTCCGTGCATTTCACACCTAGGCCTTCGGTGATGTGCTACTTTGTCCGACTTGAATAAAAACTCCTCAAATACCATCATTAATGACACCACGGCTGGAGAAATCATATACAGAAGCAGACGTAGGCTCTACTGGGCGTTACATCACCTTAATTGTGTACAACAGGGGTTCCCAACCTCTTCTGCGCCACGAACCGGTTTAGTGTCTCACAATATTTTCATGGACTGGTCTTAAGATGATGAGACCAGCCTGAAAAAAACATGCTTTTTAAAATCAATAATAATAAACTTAAATCCACTTTGTCTTCATGAGAAAAATTTTTAGCAGCGTCTTTATAAAGTGGAAACATTCGCTCTGCTCGAACGCACTCTTGTTGCCATGGTAACGGTAAACATGTACCTTCAAAATAAAAGACATCACAAAAACAAAGTGAATACAAATAACAGTTCTGTGCAGCCCGGTACCACATAACCCGCGGCCCTGTACCAGTCCGCGGCCCAGTGGTTGTGTACAACACAGGCTATTTTCAAGAGCATTTAAACATTAATAAACCCGCGTAAAAAAAATAAATAAATAAATTGCTTGCACTCACCAAAGACAGCTGTCCCCCAAAACACTTATTTCAACACAAATCCATTCTCCTTTCTTTCCTCAAGAAGACGTGAATAACTCGGTTTGACAGTTTGTCTGTCCTTTTCAGTTTGAACAATAAATCCTTTTCTATCGACATGTGGAGGCCAATGGAAAAGACTGCGGAAATTTTCTCCGGTATGTCTAAAAGTGCTGAGAGTCGAGAAGTTAGAAAAACAGTCATTTTTCGTGGTCTTGAAATTGATTCTGCCATTCTGAAACCCTTCTGCCATTGTGGGTGAAAAAAAACGAGTAGATATTTCAGATTTTTCTGTTAAATGTTCTGAGTCTGGCTCTAGTGTAAGAGCCAGACCCCGGCACTTACACTAGAGAACCCGTAAGCGGAAGCTGAGGGTTGCTTCCGCTTACGTAGAGTGAGTATCCAATCACAAGACGCGTACATGTCACGCGTATATGTCACGTTCAACGCCTTCGCGAAGGCGTAAACGTCAACAACTCATGATCTGATTGGCTGTCAGAAACTACAGGGGTCCGTTCACTAGGAAGTGCGCAGAGCCCGCACTGCTCGATGTGAAGGCCTGGGCAGATTTCAAACAGCCTAGTGACACCAGCGAGCTGAATTCTGATTGGATAAAAACTTTAACCTAACGTTACAACACTGGAAGCAGTATAAACAAATGGATATAATATGACATGAAGAAAACAGAATATGGAGAATAATTTTATATTTATTTAGGAAAAATACATTTTAAATGAAATTGACTTTTACTATAATTATGATAATGATGTCTGGTTAAGTTATCAGTCGGTCAGAGCCAGCAGAGCCTTCTCTGCTGGCTCTGACCGACCGCCACTGATCCTACCCAATCAGAGAATAAAGATGATGGCGTGAAACGAACGCAAGCGTCCGTCCTCCATGTTTGTAGTTCTATGACAGAAAAAAGAGATTTTTGTGGTCTTCGTCCGTGGGGTCCTTCAAAAATTAAAAAAGACACTGGATGCAATAAAAAGCTGTTTATTACAGAAAAATTACAGTCACGAATCAGAAGGAAGCCAAGACAAAACTACACACCAAGAGTTTGAGAGGTCAATGTTTGAAGTATATGATAGAAAACTTCAAAAATAGAAAATAAAAACCAGCCTGTCAAAGTCTGATCCTGTCAGATCGCAGAAGCTAAGCCGGCTGGGCTTGGGCTGAACTTGGATGGGAGACCGGTGGAACCCCTGGTGCCACGGTGGGACGGCCGTTGAGATTAAATTGCCGCTTTGTCCCTGGGTAAGACACGTCACCCATGTTGCCTAGTCTGAATGGTGTGTGTGCAATTGGTTGGTGATGGTCAGAGGGGCCGATGGCGCAAAATGGCAGCCTTGTTTCTGTCAGTCTGCTCCAGGACAGATGTGGCTTACCAGTACCTGGTATTGGTGAATGAATGGTGACTATGTGAAGCGTCTTTGAGCGTCCTGAAAAGCGCTGTAGAAATATAATGCTTTATTATTATTTTTGTAAAATGTTCATCCTCTTGTTGTAATGAGCAGATGTGAGCAGACACGGAGGATTCCTTTCTTACTCCTGGTTTCCATCAACCATCTTCTCTGGTTGAGCAGAGTGAAGCTGGTTCTCACCTGGTAACAAATTCATCAGGTTAATAAACACAGTTCTGTACCAGCCAAGCCTTGAACTGAAAGGACCCGTCTCCAATTAAAAAGGGAATATTTTTAACAAGGTTTACCCAAAATAATTTTATAATTTACAGACACTACAATAGATCAATCCTGCTTTACCAGGAGGGCACTCTCTATTTGACCCAGGATCTACTTCCAAGACCCTGGGTCGACTCTAGCGGCTTGGGGGTCTGACTACTCACTAAATATAGTGTTAAAGTTGCTGAGTTGGCAACACTGACTTCACCTAATCACTCCCCACACCCCCTCCTAAACACCTGGCGGTCGACTTGAAATCAGTCCGTGGGCTACCAGTAGACCGCAATCGACTGGCCGGTGGGCCACCCCGTGTTATACGGTCCAGTCCCAGATTGAGAATTTAAAGAGTGTTTAGAAAAGGTTTGTTTCTAAGTTTTGTTTCCATGACTACACTGACTGTTGGGGTGCATTACCTACGTCACATCCAGTCCCCACCAGAAGGGAACCATTGCTTCCTTTCTTCCCCAATGAGGGGTGCCTCTGTGACATCCCCAGAAGGGAAATGCCCAAAGAAGGTCGCAGGGGTGTCTGAGCCTATCCCCGCTGATTTCAGGTGGGTGGCAGGGTACACCCCAAACACATTCATTTCACTTTAATTTTGCTCTATTTAGATCACAAAAATACTTTTTCTATAAACATAAAATGTTTATTTTGTGGTTTTCCAAGGGTCTGTCTCCAAGTCTTCTCCCGGTGGACCAAAACACCTCCCAGGGAGGTGTTCGACATCCTAACCCGATGCCCAAACCAACCCATCAGGTTTCTCTCGACCCAAAGGAGAAACCGCTCTATTCAGAGCTCCTCCTGGACGGCAGAGCTCCTCACCAAGTCAGAGAGAGACCCCTCCCTTTGGAGGAGCAGACTGTTTATTAAATATTAGTTTAATCTACAGTTTTATATCTGAAGAGATAATTAGACGGGTTTCATCCAGATGGAAACGGGACGGACGCTCAGACACAGAGTCCTCCTCAGTCTGACCTCAGACTGACCTCAGACTGACCACGCCCAGGACAGAGATTAGTAGAGAATTTCTGGACCAATAGAGAAAAGTTCAAAGATCAGCTCGACACCTCAAACCAAACCTCCAGACTGATGAGTTTTTATTTTATTCAAGTTTTCTAAATCCTGTTATTTAAAAATAAAACTTTACCAAGTTTGATAAAAACTTTATTTTTTGTCATCTTTCTGAAAACAAGAAGTTTAAAGCAGCTCATCATCCGATTCTTCGTGGAATCACGTCTTCACATCTGGAGGAGAAACAAACATCAGTCAGGTGAAAGGATGGAGGTCTGATCTCCAACAGGATGGTTTACCCTTTAGAGGGGCTGCAGACCCTCCCGTCTCCACATGTACTGGTCTTTGTAAGGAGCGCAGACTCACTACAAACCAGTTTAGAGCAGGTTTCTGACTGGTACGTCTCTGATCCGGGGAGGAGCGGCATTTTTCCTAAAAAAAAAAAAAAAAAGTTACATCATGAGGACCATGAAAGATCAGGTCCAGGTGTTCTTCCAGATGTGTACCTGATCTACAGCCGCTCATGTCCATGATGACACCATCTGGCCAGTCAGAGCGAGGAACCGACTGGAAGTGGACCAGTGTCCCACGGACAACAGTGGCCATGGTCTGAAGGAGAGAGAGATGGAAACCAGTCTGTTCCACTCCGCTAACGAGGCTTTGATTTGCTGATCGTGATGTGGCGACACCCCGATACTCACAATGTGGCGGCACCCCCATACTCACAATGTGGCGACACCCCCATACTCACAATGTGGCGACACCCCCATACTTACAATGTGGCGACACCCCCATACTCACAATGTGACGACACCCCCATACTTACAATGTGGTGTCACCCCCATACTTACAATGTGGTGACACCCCCATACTTACAATGTGGCGACACCCCCATACTTACAATGTGGTGACACCCCCATACTTACAATGTGGTCCTCCTTGTACAAGTCCGTGGGTTTGACCTCCATAACGGACTGGGATCCGAAGCTGTACAAGATAACCAGGAGCTGAAACACAAACAGAGACAATCAGACTGGATCTGGAGGCTTCGGGGTCTCCAAAACGTACCCTGGTTCTTTTGTTCTCATCCTGCAGATCCGTAATCTTCCTGCAGGTGGAAGCGGACTTGATACGAGGCAGGCGGGTGTGGATTAGGGATCCGGGTTTAGTTACTTCCTGGGTGTTTATCTCCACCGCATAGCGACCCTCTGGATCCTCCACGTACACGCAGTCTGGTTCGGACTCGTCAGAGCAGATCAGCCAGTGGGAGCCGTTGTTCCTGGCCTGCAGAAACCAAGAAGTCCAGTATGTGATGGGAACGGACCAGTTAGACTCAACTCACCGTCTGTATGGTTTTGTATTCACGGGAAAAATAGAAGATGGAACACTCGATGTCCTGTTGTCCTGCTGTGGGGATCCCGGCGGACAGGTGGGGGTCCACCTGACTGGCTACGACTGTAACAGAAGAAGAGAAGCAGGGTGGGGTACCGAGGGGGTCAGACCTGTAAGAGACCAGGTTTACCTGCCAGGACGAGGACCAGGTGTCCGGATGTCAGCATGATGAAGATGTCTACAGTCCTACGGCTCCTGCTTTTATACTGGACGCCCAGACAAACTGGCTCTGCTGGTTTTCCTTAAACTGGAAGCAGAAGATTTTCCGTGCGGTCAGATCAGACGGAAACAAAGACCCTCATTCTCCTGATCAACAGTTCTTTAAATGTCCCATTTATTTAAGGCTCGTTTTGACCTTCTTTTAACATCATGGATTCAGATGTTTGGTCGTGTTCCGTGTGCTCTCTTTTTAAAGTTTACATCAACTATTATCTAAAAATATCCAAACCTTCCAGTTCACCACTCATCTGGCTGCTCACCGCATGACGGCAGCTTTTAAACTTCACCTTTATTTAACAAAGAGAAACTCATTGAGATCAGAAATCTCTTTTTGAAGAGTGTCCAGGACCTGAGCAGTGTGAGCACACACAATCAGAGAGAAAGAAAAAAAAAAAAAAAAAAAAAAAAAAAAAAAACACAACACAAATACACGAGGAGAAAGTGAGAGTGTTACAGAAGGACCAGTGTTTCAAGCCTGGCCCCCACTCCAGGACACGTACATCTTATTGCTGAGAGACCACTACAGTAACCACTGGACCACCAGAAACAAAACCAAATACTCATCCAATGAAATAAATCAAAACTTTTTTTTTTATTACAGCAAACCGTTTCAAACAGCTCACACACTCCGAGCATCTGAGTCCTTACCTGAGGCAGGAGGAGAGAAATCCCAGCTGTGTTCAATTGGTGTCGACTTATAAAGGCTTCAAGTGTCGGAAGTCCAGATTTTTATGTCAGAGCCGGTTCTTCTGATCAGCTCTTTAAGCTCCTGAACGACTCTTTGAACCCTAAAACAAGAAGGTTTAAAAAAAATGAAACTGATAAAAACAGGAAGTGATCCGTGTCCATGAGAGAAATTTAAATTTAAAGTTTTAAACAGTATCTGGAAGAACAATAACGTCATGATCTGAACCACAACTCTCTAATGGAGTGACGGGGTGGAGCTCATCCCGGCTGGAGAGGCAGGGTACCCGTCTGTCACAGGGGACACACACTCAGACAACCATCCACACACACACACACACACACACACACACACACACACACACACACACACACACACACACACACACACACACTCATTCCTAGGGTTAATTTCATATCAGCCAATCAACCTAACATGTATGTTTTTGAAGAACATGCAGACTACACACTGAAAGAACAGTGTTTCAAGCTGCCTTGATAACAATAACGACTCATGTTATTGATCCCTTGAGTTTTTTGCTGGGTTGCAGTGGTGAGCACGGTGGACTCACGATTGAGGAGGTTTCAAGTCACATTGGGGGGGATGCTTGAATCTTTGGGTTTCTGTGTGGAGTTTGCATGTTCTCCTGGATTCTCTCCAGGTTCTGCACCTTCACAGACAAGCATGTTAGGTTGATTCATCAAACCATTCATCGTCTGTTTGACCAGTGACTGTAAAGCCACAGTTTTTGAACTTTTACTGGTCCTGTTAGAGACCACGTACAGAGACACTACCAGAGAATGAAACACGACGTCTGAACCTCAAAGACTGAAAATATCAAAACAAACAGACTGAAATAACTGAAGGCCTGAAAAATAAGGTCAGATGGAAAAAAACACAGGTCGGTCATGTCCTCCGGTCCTCTCACATAAACCAGTTCCACTGGAAACTGGTTCCAGACTCTTTGTGTCCTCAGGAATTATTTATTTTTTACTTGTAATAAAACTTAAGTCAATGTTTTTCTTTTTAAAACAAAATGAATTATCTTTAAAAAAATGACCAGTTTCAAATTGACATGATTTTAATTAGTGTATTAACCTGACCTCATTTGGATGGTTTCTCTGGATTTCTCTGTATCTGTAAAACCACATGTTGTTCCTCTAAAGGTAGCAGAGCCACCAGAAGACTCACAGACCAAATCTGTTCAATACTTTTATGAACAGATTTTCAAGGTGCAGCCGAGGCATTGGACGGATCCGGTTTCTCAGGATTGGATCTCTGTTGGCTTCATCAGGCTGTGATCTTTAACTCTCACTGAACCGATTTGCTTGCTGAGTGTGAAGCGGTTAGGATTGGAATAAGAGCCTCCAAATCAGAGGCCACGCTCCTCACCTGGAAAAGGCTGGAATGCACCCTGCAAGATGGGGATAGGGTCCTACCCGAGTGGAGGAGTTTAGGTCTCTAAGGGTCTTGTTGACAGTGGAGAAGGATGGAGCAAGAGATCAACAGATGGATCAGTGCAGTGTCTGCAATTCTGCATTGAGCGCTAAACCAAAAAACGAAGCCCTGGATTTACATGTCGATAAATGTTTTGATCCTCACCATGGTAACCAGGATCAACGTTCCTACCCTCACCATGGTAACCAGGATCTACGTTCCTACCCTCACCGTGGTAACCAGAATCAACGTTCCTACCCTCACCATGGTAACCAGATCTCAGTTCCCACCCTCACCATAGTAACCGGGATCTATGTTCCTACCCTCACCACCATGGTAACCAGTATCTACTTTCCTTACCTCACCATGGTAACCAGTATCTACTTTCCTTACCTCACCATGGTAACCAGTATCTACTTTCCTTACCTCACCATGGTAACCAGTATCTACTTTCCTTACCTCACCATAGTAACCAGATCTACATTCCTACCCTCACCATGGTAACCAGAATCTACATTCTGAAAGAATCCGGGGTTTCTATTTCTTCTCAGGTTTGATTATATCCAATATTTGCTTCAACTATCATTCATTCAATAATCTCACCACCCGGTCTTTCTTGCGTGTCCAGACTGAAGAGAGAAGGCCAGTGATTCCAATACTAAGATAATTAAATATTTAAAACATACCAAGTATTTAAAATACCACCAGGATTCAATCATTTTCTCAATTTCCAATATTTATTCCTCAACATTAAAATCTAAACAGATGCATCTGGGTTTCATTGTCCTCACAGAGCACACCTATGTCTCTCTGTGAGGTTACAATAAAGAACACACATAATACTGATATTGACATCTTTATAGAAAACCCCAGTTCATGAATATTCATTTATTAAGGCGTCTTCTCTTTCCTCCAATTGGTCATTCGTTCTCCTTCTCCCATTCCTTTTTCAGCAGACAACAGATGTCCCTTTCTCATCTTTCTCACCTCCTGAAAAACAAACAAAGCATTCCTGCCCAGGAGTCACTGATTGAAGATAGTTGGCTTCCTGTGACTCATTGACTCCCCAATGACCCTTTACATACCAACTCCCCAATGACCCTTTACACTCAGTAAGCTTTTATCCCCCAGGCACAACCTTAGCAGATAAAACATTCACGAACATATCTGGGTATTACTATTATTATTATTATTATTTTTATTTATTTTATTTTTATTATTTTTATTTTATATGTTTGCACACCAGTACCAGAACAAGTTCCTAGTCTCTGATGTTTTTCACTGACATGGCAATAAAAGCATTCTGATTCTGATTCTGATTATTGAATAAAAGTAAAATGTTATTCTTTTTAAAATGTTTAAAAGTAAAGAGTAAAATATCAAAGAGTAAATATATCAACTTCCTTCAGTTCCTACCCTCACCATGGTAACCAGGATCTACGTTCCTACCCTCACCATGGTAACCAGGATCTACGTTCCTACCCTCACCATGGTAACCAGGATCTATGTTCCTACCCTCACCATGGTAACCAGGATCTACGTTCCTACCCTCACCATGGTAACCAGGATCTACGTTCCTACCCTCACCATGGTAACCAGGATCTATGTTCCTACCCTCACCATGGTAACCAGGATCTACGTTCCTACCCTCACCATGGTAACCAGGATCTACGTTCCTTACCTCACCATGGTAACCAGGATCTACGTTCCTACCCTCACCATGGTAACCAGGATCTACGTTCCTACCCTCACCATGGTAACCAGGATCTACGTTCCTTACCTCACCATGGTAACCAGGATCTACGTTCCTACCCTCACCATGGTAACCAGGATCTACGTTCCTACCCTCTCCATGGTAACCAGGATCTACGTTCCTACCCTCACCATGGTAACCAG
This sequence comes from Neostethus bicornis, assembly GCA_902685375.1. NCBI lineage: Eukaryota > Metazoa > Chordata > Actinopteri > Atheriniformes > Phallostethidae > Neostethus > Neostethus bicornis. The sequence goes on along the minus strand of CACRXE010000047.1, from coordinate 656,430 downwards.
GATCTACGTTCCTACCCTCACCATGGTAACCAGGATCTACGTTCCTTACCTCACCATGGTAACCAGGATCTACGTTCCTACCCTCACCATGGTAACCAGGATCTACGTTCCTTACCTCACCATGGTAACCAGGATCTACGTTCCTACCCTCTCCATGGTAACCAGGATCTACGTTCCTACCCTCACCATGGTAACCAGGATCTACGTTCCTACCCTCACCATGGTAACCAGGATCTATGTTCCCACAGACAGATAGTTAGATAATGTGAGGAGTTTGGAGTAGAGCTGTTGCTCCTCTGGGTTGGGAGAATCCAGATGGGGTGGTTTGGGCATCTGGTTAGGATGCTTCCAGCAAAAACGTGACAGGTGAAACTAGACACATAAAATAATCTCATCAACCTCATAAACAAATAATCATATTAAAACCGTTAACAATTTATTTTAAATGCTTAGAAAGTGTCCAGTTGTGTTTTTTTTTAATAATATTACAACGGGAGCATCAGTGAAATTAATTTACCTGATGAGTTATGCCACCTGTGTGGTGATTGGTAAGGATTAACGTGCTGTAGGTAGAGATCAATATAATGTTTTATAAAAATAAAGTTCACTTCATCCGTCACCCACAGCGCTGCTCAATAAACATGGCATGAATTATTTGGGCGTAGCTGTAGATTTGTATTACAGCAGCTCATTTTACAGAACACCAGGTCAACGAACGAGGGGGTGGGGCTGTTTTTAAAGAGTCATTCAGGGGCTGAAAGAGCTGATCTGAAAGAACCGGCTCCGTAGAAAAGCTGAACTTCCCATCATTAAGCTTTTTAAGTTGGCATAGATTGTGTACAGCTGTGATTGATCTCCTGTCACAGCTGGTCACTCACAGGTAAGACCTCAGGTCCTCTGATCGGAGTGTGTGAGACTCATTACGTAGTTCTGTTCTAAACTTTTCATGTGAAACAGTTTGTAAGGTTTTTTGTTTTTGTTAGAAAATGCTTTGTCCATGTTGTTCTTGATTTAGTTTGATAGCTGGCAGCATGCAGCTGGATGCTGGATGAATGAACCTGTATGTTAGCTGAAAGTTTAGGTCTTTTTTGATCGTTGTTGATACAAACTTAAAAAAGAAAGCCAATAGACAACGAGTCCATGAGAGTCAACGACCGATGCCGTATCGGTCTGTCATCATGAAGAAGGGGCTGAACTTTAAAGCAAAGATTTACCCATCGATCTGCGTTACCACTCTCACAGTGGTAACCAGGATCTCCGCTCGGACCCTCACCTTGGTGGGTAGGAACGGAGATCCAGGTTACCCTCACCGTGGTAACCTGTGTGGATGGTGACCAAAAGTACAAGATCACAGATACAAGTGGCTGAAATGAGCTTCCTCCACAAGGTGGCTTGGCTTTAACTCAAAGAGGGAGGAGCTCGGAGTAGAGCTGTTGATCCTGTGGGTTGGGAGAAGCCAGATGGTGTGGTTCGGGCACCTGGTTAGGATGCCTCCTTTGCGGTTGAGGTGTTTCGTCCCACCAGGAGAAGATCATGAGGCAGACCCCAGACCTGCTGGAGAGACTATGTCTCCCAGCTGGACAGGGAACACCTCAGGATCCTTCTGGGTGAGATGGAGGATGCACCCGGGGTGAGAGGAGCCTGGGGTTCCGTCTGAGGCCGTTTCTATGTTAACCTGACTCCAGATAACTGGAAGACGACTTAACGAGTTGCTGTTAATTAGTGTTTCATTTGATTAAACTTCTCAATGCATCACAAAGTGAAACCTGCAGGTTTTTTTCTTCTCTGAATTTTCTGTTTTGCTGCAAAAAAACTAAAAAATGAAGAACCATGTTTTCTGCTTCCAGTTTGTCTGGATTGGGTGTACCAGTATAAAACCAGTAGAACTGCAGACATTTTTCTCTCCATCATGCTGACATCTAGACACCTGGTCCTCCTCCTGGCAGGTAAACCTGGTCTCTTACAGGTCCGATCCTTTCTGTAGACCTCCCATCTTCCTCTGTTACAGCTGTAGCCAGCCTGGTGGACCTCCACCTGTCCACCAGTGTCCCCACAGCAGGACAGACGGACTTTAAGTGTCCCATCACCTTCTTTGGACGTGAATACAAGTCGATGCAGACGGTGAGAAGATGCTTTTCTTCTGGAGGTGAAATGAACCTGAAGTCTGAACCGGTTTTCTTTAGACCGTGAACAACGGCTCCCACTGGCTGCTTTGTGCCAACGAGTCCAGTCCGGACTGTTTCTTCATAGAGGATCATGAAGGTCGTTATGAAGTGGAGCATAACATCAGGGAAGTTACGAAGCCTGGATCCCTCATCCACACCCGGCTGCCACGCCTCAAGGGTGCTTCCCCCTGCAGGAAAGAAGTAGAACTCCAGGACGAGAAGAAACGAACCAGGGTAAGTTTTTAAGACTCATGAGCCTCCAGATCCAGTTTAATGGTCTCTGTTCCAGATCCTTCTTGTAGGATACAACTTTGGAGTCCAATCGGTCCTGGAGGTCAGACCCACAAGCCTCTACACGGACAATCAGATCGTAAGTAACAATTTGTAACCATAGCAACGTTTCTTAATCTAAACATTTTATTTCTACTTAAAACTTAAAGGATTAATTTAAAGAGCTTCACACTGACCCACAGAGTCCCAGTGCACCATGATCCCCCAGTAAATAAAAACAGCACTGGTACACCTCCACCTCTAAACTGATGATACGATGTTCTTGGACTGGTGGGCAGTCTTACTGGTTTTAGTTCTTATTCTGTGTCTTAGTCCAGTGTTTCCTCATGGGATCCTCTGCCTGCTCGGTCTGTGGGGTCCTCTCTGACTGGCCTAGGTAGTGCAGGTTCCTCACTTCAGCCATGTGGCTTTTGTGGGTGCCCGTGCCTCCATGAGCTCCTCCTGGAGCTGGGTGGTTCTGAGCTCTGCCATCATGAGCAGACGGACTCCTGGTGTGGATTGATTCCCAGTTGGTTTCCTCACGGCAGCATCAGGCCAGATGTTATCATTTTAACTCTGTTACAGTGAAGGACATGAACCCAAGAAGATGCAGGAGACAGGGTTAGATGGAAGAAACTGACTTGCTGTGACGCCCCCTAGAGGGAAAAGCAGAAATTAGTTTATCAGCCTTGCCAGTGAGCCTGTAAAGCTCCATTTTCTTTCAAACTTTTTCCTGCAGAGCATTACAATCTTCATCCGTGGGACCCTGATCTACCATCACTCCTTCCCTCGCTCTGATTGGTCAGATGGGATCATTGTGGACCTGAGCAGCTGCAGATCAGGTACAGATATAGAAGAACACCTGGAGCTGATGCTCTTTCATGGTCCTGACTGGGATATTTCCAGGCAGAATCCCAGTCCTGCCTGGATCGGAGACGTACCAGCCAGAAACCTGCTCTAATCTGGTCTGTGACCAGTCCTCGCTTCTCTCTGTGGTCAATACATGTGAAGATGGGAAGACCTGCAAACCCTTTAAAGGGTAAATATTCATCATGTCAGAGATCAGACTTCATCCTTTCACATATGACTGATTTTTTTTTTTTTTTATCTCCAGGTGTGAAGGTCCGACTCCCAGAAGAGTCATATGGCCGTTTTAACTTCCTGTTTTCAGAAAAACCACAAAACTGCAGTGAAATAAAGTTTTTAAGAAACTTGACAAGTTTTACTGTTCATGTGTCTTCCACTTATACAGGGTGGGATTGTGGGGCTGGGCAACAGTCTGAAAACCTGGGCTTCTCTCACCCTGGCTACATCCTCCAGGTCACTTGTTCCCTGTCGAGTTATTAGAAATGGTCTATCCAGGGTTGGCCTCTGGGTCTCTTCCTGGTGGAAAGTGCCTAAGGTGCTCGGTAGACATCCCAACCAGATGCCAAGTCTCCTCATTTGGCTTTTCTCAACCCAGAGGAGCAACTGCTCTACAAAGAGCATTTTCTTCTGTCTCTGAGAGCCCAGCCACCCTATGGAGCAAGCTCATTTCAGCCGCTTGTATCTGTATTCTTGTTCTTTTAAAGAAAGAACAAGAATACGTTCTCCATGGTACACACTCCTACCATGGAGAAGGTAGGAGTGTGGATCCTGGTTACCACGGTGAGGGTAGGAACGTGGATCCTGGTTACCGCGGTGAGGGTAGGAACGTGGATCCTGGTTACCATGGTGAGGGTAGGACCGTAGACGGACTAGTAAATCCAGAGCTTTGATTTTCTGCTAAGCTCTTTCTTCACCACAATGGACCAATGAAACATCATAATTTATGAAGATGCTGTAGCGACTCGTGTGTCAATGTCCCACTCAATCCGCCCCGCCCCCTCACGGGTGAGCAAGACCAGCTAACAATCTACTGGTTTTTGTCCTGGGCGTGGCCAGGAGTCCTCTGTGTTTGATCTATCATTCCGTTTCCATCAGGATGAAGAACCTCTACTGATTTCTTCAAATATAAAGCTGTAGAGTGGAATAAGATAATTAACAGTCTGCTCGTCCCGAAGGAGGAATCCCCTTGGGTTTCTTCTGTTTTCCCCACTGCTGTTTTTTTTTTTTTTCTTCACTATGAACGAGGGTTTAAGAGTTGGAATGGTTTTGCTAGATTTTGTTTAGATTTTAGTCGACTATGGTTTTGTGTGTTATCCTCTTTACAGTCCAGACTCACCCCACCCACAAATTTATGAGTAGGGTGTCTGGGATTTGACCCCCCCCACCCAGAGTTCATGGTGTGGTGTTCCTGAGCAAGACCTCCATTATCTCCTGATGGTGGTTTCCAGCTTCCACCGTCAGGTTTGAATGTGTGTGTGAGCTACGATGTAAAACACTGAGAACCAACGCAGGTTGAAAAACTGAGTCTGTTTAATATTCACCAGCAACTTTTTTCTTTTTTTTTCTGCAATGTGAAGCTCGTTGACACACTTCTTTTGTGATATTGAGTTTTACAAATAAAATTGAAGTAAACAAAGAAAACAGTGAAAGAATTGGGCGGGTAGTGGGGACCCTGCTGGTTAGGGTAGGTAGAGCGTCTCAGACCAGACATAAAACACAGCTTGGGCTCCAGGACAGGTCCTCTTGCTGTTCTCTGCTGGAGTCGCCCCAGGTTAGAGGCCAAACTGGTCTTGTTCACCAGTTTGGCTCCTGCGTGTTGGGGTTTTTCTACCTTGGTGGGTGTAAGGGTTGCATCCATCCATGTTTGAGTGGGCAAACAGGTCCTCAGTGTTTGGTACCATGCACTGAACATCAAAGCCACCCATTCTGGAGTGTTCTTTAAATCTAACGGGACAGTGGTCTGGTCTTTCTGACCGGACAGTGGTCTGGTCTTCCTGACCTGACAGACGTCTTGGTCTTCCTGACCGGACAGTGGTCTGGTCTTCCTGACTGGACAGTGGTCTGGTCTTCCTGACTGGACAGTGGTCTGGTCTTCCTGACCTGACAGACGTCTTGGTCTTCCTGAAGACAGTCTTTAAAACTATGAGCACATTTAAAAGTCTTACTGCTCAACACATTCTAAAACTATGTGGTTTTAATTTAAAATAATTCATCACCTGTCAGACCGGTGTGGTACAGATGAGACTAATGAGTTCAGAAGCAGCAGAAAACAAGGTGAGAAAGAATGCAGGTCGGTCTCGTCCACAGAAAACAAGCTGGACCAGAAACTGGTTCCATTCTGTCTGTGTCCTCAGGATTTATTTATTTACATTTAGATACTTCTTTTAATGGAACAAAACAAAGCAAAGCGTTTTCTTTTTTTAATTTCCTTTATTTCTTCAGGAGTGATTCATCAGCAAAGGTTTCAAAGTGTTTTCTGAACAGTTCGTTTGACGATCGTTTTGATTTCCATACTTTAATAAACCTAAGTTTATTAAAGATGAAATATTGGGATTTTCTAACATTTAAAAAAATGTTTGTATTTTTTAATAAGTTTAAAGTCAGAATTTACAGAAAAAGCTTGCTTATGTGAGTTTGGGGGGAAAGAGGAACCAGTTAAAATCAATGTTGTTTTTGGCGCCATCTTATTTCTCCTTTTAGTTTGTGGAACAAACATTAATTTAAGTTTTAGTCACGTTTAGTCATCTTTATATATTTTAATTTTAGTTGACAAAAATTCAAAAGAGTTTTAGTCAAGTTTAAGTGTAAAAAAAAAACAAACAAAAACAAAAAAACCCAAATATTCTTACTTTAACAATCATGCTTGTTTACACGAAATTACAATTTAATAGATAAAGTATAAGATTATGAAGGTTTGAATTCAGACAGAGGACGAGTTTAATAAAATCAGAAAGAAATACATCAAAAAACAGACTGAGTTTAATTGGTGTTTATTGTAAATCTATACGTGAGTGTGTGTGTGGATCTAGAGAGGGACGGATTTTAAAACCCAGAGCCGCTGCCTTAAACGGTGAAGAATGGCTCAGTGTGTAGGGTAACCATCCTGTAACCGGAGGGTCACTGGTTCAATCCCCCGCCCGGCGTTCATACCGGGGTATCCCTCTGAACCCTCCGATGTCTCCTGATGGTGGTTTCCAGCTTCCACCATCAGGTATGAGTGTGTGTGTGTGTGTGTGTGTGTGTGTGTGTGTGTGTGTGTGTGTGTGTGTGTGTGTGTGTGTGTGTGTGTGTGAATGTAAAACACTTTTAGAACCAAAGCAGGTTGAAAAGTTTTTATTTAAATATTTATTCATCTTAAAACGTTCATCCCTAAAGGGTTTGTGGGGGTGCTGGAGCCTATCCCTGCTGATTCAAGATGAGAGGCAGGGTACACACCAGACAGGTTCCCAGTCTGTCACACACACACACTCATTCACAGGGGCAGTCATACCAATCAACCCAACATGAATGTTTTTGGAGGGTCAGAGAAAACCCCCCCACACACAGGGAGAACATGTAAACTCCACACAGAAAGACCAACGTTCAAAGCCTCGTCTCCAGCTGGGACTGGAATCCCTGACCTTCTTGCTGTGAGGCCACTGTCATTTAAATATTCCATTTTGTAAAATCTTACCAGCAGACGAGTTCGAATCAGAGTTTTCCTCTGAGCAGCGACCAGCCTGAAGCTAGGTGAGCTATCGACCGCTCCAAGCCTGTCTCATGAAGGATCTGGAATGTCAACCTGCAGGATTCTGTTCTGGAAAATTTAAATAAAGAGTAAACAAAATAAGTTACCTGAAAGAAAGAATGTCTTTGGTCGTTTAATTCTGGACAAAAATTAATTAAACCATAAACAAAAGACATGAATTCTATCAATAAATGATGAAAAATGAAGATTTTCTGTCTAATGTTTTCCTTTAAATCTCAGACAATTGGCTCGCTGCAGTTTATTTGTAAATAACCTGATTCTTAGTTTTTCAGATTAATTTGTTTATTATTGTCATTTTTTGTCTGAAGAAGAGGAACTGGTTCTTCAGAGTGGGAGCAGTGGGTTCTGTCTGAAACCAGCAGCACCAGTTTGTCTGGGTTGGGTGGGTGTGGTGTTTAAAAGCAGATGTTGTAGAACTGCAGACATTTTCTCTCCATCATGCTGACATCTGGACACCTGGTCCTCGTCCTGGCAGGTAAACCTGGTCTCTTACTGGTCTGATCCCCTCTGCATACCTCCATCTTCTCTTCCTCTGTTACAGCTGTCTCCACCCAGGTGGAGCTCCACCTGTCCACCAGCGTCCCCGCTGATGGAGAGAAGGGTTTTAAGTGTCCCATCACTTTTGTTGGACGAGTTTACTTTGATGTGGAGACGGTGAGATGTTGGAACCTCTGTAGAACTGGTCTTTCTGCTGGTTTAGGACGTTCTCCCATCAGGTCTGAACCTTCCTTGTTTCTACAGACTACCTACAACGGCTCCCACTGGGCGTTCTGTGGAAGGGAGTCCGAGCCGGACTGCCTGTACGTGGAGGATCATGGGGGTCATTACGCAGTGGAGACCAACACCAGAGAAGTAACGAAGCCCGGATCCCTCATCCACAACCGGCTGCCCCGCCTGAAGGCTGCTTCCCCCTGCAAGAAAAAAATGGATCTGCAGAACGAGAACAAAGAAACCAGAGTGTGTTTTTTTTACCATTAAAATAATCTTAAATCATAAAACTGTAAGATCCAGTTTGATGGTCTCTGTTCCAGATCCTTCTTGTAGGATACAACTTTGGAGTCCAGTCGGTCCTGGAGGTCAGACCCACAAGCCTCTACACGGAGAATCAGATGGTGAGGACCAGTTTGTGACGTAGTGAAACAGACTTTCTCCATCTCCATAAACTCATGTCTGACCAGTTTGATGTTTTATTAAACACTGATCAAATGAATTTATTCAACATGTAAACACGGAGGAGGGTGTGCTGGTCAGACTTCATGCAGCTGAAAAACCAGTCCGTTCACCATCAGAGGCCTGAAGATTTTAGCATTCCTCAGTTAGGGTTGACCTGGTGACCTGGTGACCCACCACCCATCTCCCGCTCCATCCTTCCCCTTCTGTAAACAAGACCCCAAGATACTTAAACTCCTCCCCTTGGGACCCCGTCCCTGATCTGTTCCATGATCTTATGATTACAGATTATAAAATCATGAGGGGTCTTCCACTCATTTCTGGATAAAGACCATGGTCCATGTTTAAAGGCTTTGATTCCTTTTTTTTTTTAGTTTTAACTCACTTAGAAAATCCATTCCTGATAAAAAAAAAAACCCTCATGTGTAAAACAGTCGTTTACCAGTCCGTGTCTCCTTCAGACCTCAATCCTGTGTTTTTTTTTTTTTTATAATCCTAAGTTTTCTCTTTTTTTTCACATTAAGCTCCATTTTCTTCCAAACTTTTTCCTTCAGAGCGTTGGGATCTCCATCCGTGGGAACCTGATCTACCATGAGTCCTTCCCTCGCTCTGATTGGTCAGATGGGATCATTGTGGACATGAGTGGCTGTAGATCAGGTACACATCTGGAAGAACACCTGGACCTGATGCTCTTTCATGGTCCTGACTGTGTCATGTGATTTTCAGGCAGAATCCCGGTCCGGCCTGGTTCAGAGACGTACCAGCCAGACACCTGCTCCAAACTAGTCTGTGACCAGTCCTCGCTCCTCTCTGTGATCAATACATGTGAAGATGGGGAGGTCTGCATCCCCCTTAAAGGGTAAATATTCATCCTGTCAGAGATCAGACCTCCATCCTTTCACACCTGACTGATGTTTCTTTCTCTTCCAGATGTGCCGGTTTGATTCTGGAGAGATTTGGATGAAGAGCAGCTTTAACTTCCTGTTTACAGAAAGTAAACAAAAATGCATAAAAAAAATAAAGTTTTATCAAACCTGGTAAAAGTTTATCTAATTTGCATAAAAAAAAAATAAAAAATAAATAATCAACCCAATTATCTGTGTCTGCAAGGTGGTCTCACAACAAGAAGGGGGTGGGGGTGTGAGGCTTAGAACACTGGTCTTTCTGTGTGTAGTTTACATGTTCTCCCTGTGTATGTGTGTGTTTTCTCTGGTTTCCTCACACCCTCCACAAACATGTACGTTAAGTTGTTTGGCTGAAATTGTCTCTAGGAATGAATGTGGGTGTGTGGACCTGTAACAGACTGGCAACCTGTTTGGTGTGTACCCCGCCTCTCACCTGAAATCAGCTAGGTTAGACTCCAGCACGCCTCTATCAGGAATAAACAACTTACTGTAAATACACATAAAGAATAAATAAACACATAGATTTAAGATAAACATCATGTTTAATAGATGAGTTTTAATCTGGTTTAAAATGTGAAAGAGCATTTAAATTCTAAACCAGTTGAAGTTTATGGAGGTTTTAGTGGGAAACCAAACAGAAGAGAGTTCCAGTGATCCAGGTGGGATGTTACACGGCTGTAAATTAAAACTTTATTAATCCCTGAATGGAAACTGGAGTGGCGCGCTGCAAACAGAAGAAAACAAAAGAGGAAGAAAATAACAATAAAACTTATTTTTATTTATGAAGATGGAAAACTGGTGAATTTCTAAAGCTGAAGTTACAGTCTGGAAGTTTAGACGGATGAAATGATTTTCTGTACCGTTCCTTTGAGCAGCAGGGTTGCAGGAGTCTGTTACTGAAGCTGCTCTTCAGGTGGTCCATAGAGGATGTGGGAGGTGGTGTCCCTCACCCTTTGTCTCCTCCATGCAGACAAAGGGTGCATACAGCCGTGGACGGAGGGAGGAAGAGAGAAGAGCAGGTGTTTATGTGAGAAGTGAAAGAAAGACTCTGGTGGAGGAAGATACCTGGACTCCACCCAAAGGGAGGGAGAGATGGAGGAACAGTGGGGTGGAACAGATGTGAGGATCTTAGGATAGACCCCATTCCAGGACTCGGACCCTGACCTTCTAGCTGTGAGGCCACTGTCCATCCTTAGTACTTAAAATCCTCCCCCTTCTTTCTCTCTTCTCCCTGTAACCTCACCCTTCTCATTCACACACATGCTCTGGAGAATCCAGATTCTTTTTTATCCACCTCTTTGGGATAATCTACGGTCTCCATGGCAACCCAGAATCACGGATCAGAAGGTCAACAAAATAAAAAACAACTTAAAGACTTTCTTTTCTTAAATATTTTATTTAAAAAGGCAGTAAGTTCAACATTTCAAAACATCTGAACCAAAAATGATCCGGTAGAGAGGCGGAGTTTGAGACCTTACGTAAGCCAGGTGTCACACCGTAGGACGGGGTGTCCAAATCCGATCCTGGAGGGCCGGTGTCCTGAAGGTTTTCTATATGTTGTTGCATCTTCACACCTGATCCAGTTAATCGAGTTTTGTGCCAAATTCTATTGGCTGTTGATTCACTTTCTGTGCATCAGCTGGATTAAACCAGGAAAACCATCGGGGCCCTCGAGGACCGGCTTTGGACACCCTGCCTTAGCCCATCGGACCTCAGTGGGATTCTACACGCTTCCCACTAAATGAATGTATTGGCACACCAAATGAAACAAGCTAACCGGAGTAGCAGCTACCAAGAGTTACAACAAGGTCTCAGACCAGACCTCGAAATAAATCCACCATTCCGTCTGCGTTTGTTTGGAAAGGAACATCTTTTCCTCTCCTGAAGGAACCGGGTCCCGTACGGGTAACTAAAGATAAAAATCACATTTAAAAACACGGGAAAAGAAGAACGTCTGAAGATCCTCTTCACCTTTCTCTGATTCATCAATATGTCCAAACAAAAAAAAGAGAAATTTTTAGGACGTCTGAATTTTAAAAACCTGAAAAGAATGTTTGGATTTTGTTCCAGTTCAGACGTGAAAGACCAAACTTTTCTGAAACAAAACTGATACAAGTACAAATACACAAAAAATAAAAAACATTTAGACGAGAAAAAAAAAAAAGATGTTTTATTTGCTCCAAAGTCCTCCCGTTTGTTCCTGGTACACTTCAATTACGTCCTCATCCTCCATCCCCAGCTGTAAACAAAACAAAACAACCAATTACATCTCATTTAGATCACAGAAGGCGGGGCCTAAATGTCTGGATCAGGTTACATCTCATTTAGATCACAGAAGGCGGGGCCTAAAGGTCTGGATCAGGTTACATCTCATTTAGATCACAGAAGGCGGGGCCTAAAGGTCTGGATCAGGTTATATCTCATTTAGATCACAGAAGGCGGGGCCTAAAGGTCTGGATCAGGTTATATCTCATTTAGATCACAGAAGGCGGGGCCTAAAGGTCTGGATCAGGTTACACCTCATTTAGATCACAGAAGGCGGGGCCTAAAGGTCTGGATCAGGTTACATCTCATTTAGATCACAGAAGGCGGGGCCTAAAGGTCTGGATCAGGTTACATCTCATTTAGATCACAGAAGGCGGGGCCTAAAGGTCTGGATCAGGTTACATCTCATTTAGATCACAGAAGGCGGGGCCTAAAGGTCTGGATCAGGTTACATCTCATTTAGATCACAGAAGGCGGGGCCTAAAGGTCTGGATCAGGTTACATCTCATTTAGATCACAGAAGGCGGGGCCTAACGGGTCGTACCTCTTTTGGAGTTTGGTTGTCTGAAATTCTTTGCCCTTCGAACAGGAACCTTAACGCGCTCGCTGAGACGCCCTGTAACCATGGAGACCAGAATCAGCTGTGAACACTTCCTGCATGCATGCATGTTAACTTCCTGTTTTAAACAGGATGACTTCCTGTTTACCTGTCTGTTTGTGGGTTAACGTTTTGTTTACCTGTTTGTTTGTGGGTTAACGTTTTGTTTACCTGTTTGTTTGTGGGTTAACGTTTTGTTTACCTGTTTGTTTGTGGGTTAACTTTTTGTTTACCTGTTTGTTTGTGGGTTAACTTTTTGTTTACCTGTTTGTTTTAAAAGGTTAACTTTTTGTTTACCTGTTTGTTTGTGGGTTAACGTTTTGTTTACCTGTTTGTTTGTGTGTTAACGTTTTGTTTACCTGTTTGTTTGTGTGTTTACGTTTTGTTTACCTGTCTCTGACTGTACGACTCTTTCAGTTTTTTCAGTTGCGTTGTCATTTTGACTTTGAAGTGAATTTCGCTGCTGTCCTGCTGACAGAAAAACAACATGTAAATAAAAGGTAAATAAATGTTTTGATGTAAACAGCGGGTACTCACCTGACCTATCACCTTTAACTTGATGTAGTCTCCTTCTTTCTTATCGCCGCCGTCTTTACCGGACGGTTTGGTTTCCTACGAAAACACAGAAAAAAAACAATTACAGTTTTTCAAATTAAAAGTCAAACCAGTCAAAAAATCCATAATAAAGAAGAGAAAAAAGAAAATTTATTTAATAAAATCCAACAACAAAAACAGACAATTTAAAATAAAAATAAATAAATATACGGTAACGTTATGAAGTGAGAACGTGTCGTCTGGTTTATTAACGTAACATATTAAGAGTTCTTTACATAACGAGACCATAAAGCATCAGTTTTCACTTTAAATCACTAAAAACAATCAAATCACTTTTAATCAACTCTTTAACTAACCCTGTAGGTGAGGCCGGATGATTTCATTTTTCTACCCTCCCTTCCTTTTCTATCTCCATCTCTTCACTTCCTCCTCTACGTCGCTCACGTCAGACTCATCGTCACTTACCGTTCTAATGATTCCAGACTTTTTAAATCCACCATGTTTTCGGTTGTCACTAACGTCCATCTAGTTTCTTTGTTTTCTCCATTTCAACATCCAAGATGGATGTCAGTCTGTGTAGGACCCTCCTGTAACCCACGTCCCACACTGAGTCCAGGACCAGTCCAGGACAGAGCTGGACTTCTGGATGATTCTGTCCATCTTCTCCCTCTCGGTGATGTTACTGTTCCAGTAGACCATCAGGATGACTGATGCCACCACAGAGTGGGTAGAAGGTCTTCAGGACTCTTTGGTCTTCCTCTAGTCCTCTTTCCTGGTGGTTCTAAACCCAGCATCCTTCTTCTGATGTTCTCTCTCTCTCTCCTCTGCACATGTCCAAACCATCTCAGTCTGACCTCTCTGACTTTAAAACCTCTAACATGTGCTGTTCCTCTGATCCTGTCCATCCTGGTCACTCCCAGAGAGATCCTCAGCATCTTCATCTCTGATAAACACACACCTCACCACTGTCCTCATACATGTCCTGGACCACTCTAACATACTTCTGTGTCACACCAGACTTCCTCATACATAGTTCTTCTCTAGGTACCCTGATCTACGAAGACACAGTGCAGCTCCCTCTGACCTTCCATACTTCTACAGGGGTTTCATCATCAGGACCGAGAGCCTTTCCACTCTTCATCCTCTTTAGTGCCCTCTAAGGATGTTTTTTTTTTTAATATACTTTATTTTTCCCTCACCAGGAAATTTGTGTGCTGCACTACACCACAGCAGGCTGCCACCCATGACAGCACCAATGGTGAGAGAAACAGGGGGTTAGGTGTCTTCTTCAAGGACCCTACATGTGCACTCAGTGGGATGCGAGCCCGCGAACTTCCAGTTATCGATACCATCTTATCAATACCAGTCCTCTTATCGATCCGGTACATTATCAATACCTTTTTAGAGTAAAAACAAGTCGAGGAAAACAATCAACCTAAACGGATGCAACCAAACCTTTTATTTTTAAATATAATTTAGAATTCAAATATTTAAAAAGATCATTTTATTCAAATTTATACAAGATACCGTCGTGCTCATCATCGTTTGCATAACTGAGTGAAAATCTTCAGAAATAAATTAAAATGAATGAAAAAAATGAAAAGGTTTTAAGTCCAATAAAAAAATGCTGAACGGGTAACGGTGCCTTATCGGTATGGGTATCAGTACCCATCCCTAGTGCCCTCTGTATTTCTACCTTTCTGATCTTAGCCACTTTCCGCTCCACTATGGTAACATCTTCTGCTCTTTGTTCTCTTTCATTTTCTTCATTCATCATCTTTCCATCTTCCCATCACATTACTGGTATCTGTCAAAAGACATCCATTCCTGTCTTTAATCACATCCTTCCCATCTCTGTCTCTCTGTCTTGCCAGTCCGTGTGGGTTCATCTGTGTAGACCCCGATGACCGTATGAGGTGGAATAGGATCATTTCTGATGGCACACCAGACAATCTCTCACTGATTAAAAACGTTGCTTTAGATAATAAGATCCAGGCTGCACGGGGATGCGTCACAGCAAGAAGGTCAGGAGTACAGGTACCGGAGTGGGAGCGAGGTCATGGCCGTTTCACCTGGAATCAGCCTTAGACACCCCTACGAGACCTCATCACCCCTCTTCTCAAATCACTTCACTGGCTTCTCATTCGTTTCAGAATTCATTACAAAATCTGCCTCCTCACCTACCGATGTGTCCATGTTCATGTCCCATCTTACCTCACTGAGCTCCTCTCCCCACACATCAACACAAGACACCTTCAATCTGATTCTACCCACTGCCTCCACTAGACCAGGACCAGGCAGACCACCATGGGAGACAGAGCCTTCCAGGACCTCCACCCACTGCCTCCACCAACCCATGACCAGGCCGACCACAATGGGGGACAGAGCCTTCCAGGACCTCCACCCACTGCCTCCACCAGCCCAGGACCAGGCAGACCACCATGGGAGACAGAGCCTTCAAGGACCTCCACCCACTGCCTCCACCAGCCCAGAACCAGGCTGACCACCATGGTGGGCAGAGCCTTCCAGGACCTCCACCAGCCCAGGACCAGGCAGACCACCATGGGAGACAGAGCCTTCCAGGACCTCCACCCACTGCCTCCACCAACCCATGACCAGGCCGACCACAATGGGGGACAGAGCCTTCCAGGACCTCCACCCACTGCCTCCACCAGCCCAGGACCAGGCAGACCACCATGGGAGACAGAGCCTTCAAGGACCTCCACCCACTGCCTCCACCAGCCCAGAACCAGGCTGACCACCATGGTGGGCAGAGCCTTCCAGGACCTCCACCAGCCCAGGACCAGGCAGACCACCATGGGAGACAGAGCCTTCCAGGACCTCCACCCACTGCCTCCATCAGCCCAGGACCAGGCTGACCACAATGGGGGACAGAGCCTTCCAGGACCTCCACCCACTGCCTCCACCAGACCAGGACCAGGCTGACCACAATGGGGGACAGAGCCTTCCAGGCCGTTGCCCCACGACTCTGGAATGAGCTCCCAGAACTCCCCAGGGCCACAAAGTGTGGACACTTAAAAATGAATGTCTTTAGACCTGTTTTTAAAGGTTTTTAATTCTTGGTTTTATGATTCATTGTTTTCTGAATGTAGATTTTGGTTTTTAAATTGTTTTTACTTTGCCTAGTTTTATGTAGAGCTTTGGGATTGTTTTCTTAAGATGTAAGGCTCGTTATAAATAAAATGTATTAATATAAATTATTAATGATATCTTATTATTACTTTTGCTTTTTGTCCCAGCTCTTTCTCAGAGACGGATTGATGCAGCTGTTTTATTTATTTTAGAAATCTACATGAATTCTAAACCATCGTAAACTCTTTTTTTGTTTCAAATTAATTACGATCTCAAATTTCACTTCGAGGATAAAAAAAAGCATCTTTTCTTTCTTTCAATACTTTTTAAAATTTATTTTGAAAGATAAATGACTTTTTTAATTTGTATAAAATTATGAGAATTATTTTCTAAATTTCAATTCCAACCGTTTTAAAAATTTGAATGAAATTAAAAGTGAAACTTTGCATCAAAGCAATATGCAAATAGTTTGAGCAAAACGGAAGTTACGTCATTATTTGCAAATGAGCAAGATAAAATACCAACACAGCATCCTAATTATTGCAGACGCAGCACAATCTTTATGCTGCTTTTTTTCTGAGAAATACTTAAAATCCTCCATTTTAACTAGTTTTTATTGATATTTTTCATCAACATGTAAACAATAAATATGAGATTATATGTTTATATTTACAAACATGGCTGATTAAGACGTTATTATAAAGTGATTTAATAAAAACACGTGTTTATAGATGCTGAATGTTTAAAAGCAGCAGATAAAAGTAAAAAAAACCTAAAGTTTTTAACTAATTATTATAAATGTAAATAAATAAGCCTCTCACGGCTCCGGCCTGCAGGCTGCTAGTTAGCATCTCAGCTAACAAAAACAGACTTTAAACACAGAAAACATGACGTTGTTTTAAAACAATAACAGGTTAACAGTAAAAAATCTTCAGACATGATGTTTTACCGTGTCTGACATGATTTTCCAGGCGGTTTTTACACAAATTTCAGCAGAAAAAATGCAGATTAGCCTCTTGGTGCTGCTTCGTTCTGATGTAGTAAAACACGAGACATTACAGGAAGATGCTCAAACACTGCTTTCAAAATAAAACAGAAACTTGCGAGGTTTTTGTAGTAAAAGCTTCACAAAGAAAAAAATATTTCTTGTACAATTAAACTAAAATTAATATCAGTTATAAAAATAAATATTATATTACAAAATAAATACGTAATTTACAAATTATTTACAAATAAAATGTAAAAGTTTTGTTTAGTTCAAACGTACCCGGAACACCTCACCAGCGAGTTTAAAGTAAAAAAAAAAAAACATTTTGTTAAAAATACTGTGAAACTTTTTTTAGTTTCAAATTTAAATAAAATCATTTTCAAATCGTGAGATTTTTTTTTGTATTTTTAATGGTTGCTTTTTATTTTGTAATTGATCTCGCTGTGGTTCCGGTTCCGGTTTGGTTTGTTTACCTGCATGCTGCTAGCTTGATGCTGCAGCGCGTCAAAACGGAAGAAAACACAAAATGAAATCTTTTTATTTTAGTTGTATTTTGATAAAAAACATCTGTAAATCAGAGTTTTTCTCCGCTGGAGGAGCTCCGAACCCTCTGCCTTAACCCCGCGGCCCTGCAGCCCGTTACCGAGGCTTCTCACCGGGCCTGTGGAGCCGCTCACCTCCCGGTTCTAACCGGAGACCGATCAGACCGTACCGGGGCGTCCCGGCCTCCTCCTGCGGGGGCCTGGAGCTCCGTCAGCGGGCCTGTGGATGAGGAAGTGAGGCTGAAGGTAAGATGGTGGGTCTTTAGCATTTAGCTTAGCATCAGAAGTACAGGCCTGGACGTGTGTGTGTGAGGTTGTGTGTTTGTCTGTGTGAGGTTGTGTGTTTGTCTGTGTGACGTGTGTGTGTGAGGTTGTGTGTGTGTCTGTGTGAGGTTGTTTGTTTGTGTGTGTGAGGTTGTTTGTGTGTCTGTGAGGTGTGTGTGTCTGTGTGAGGTTGTTTGTTTGTGTGTGTGAGGTTGTTTGTGTGTCTGTGAGGTGTGTGTGTCTGTGTGAGATTGTTTGTTTGTCTGTGTGAGGTTGTTTGTGTGTCTGTGTGAGGTTGTTTGTTTGTCTGTGTGAGGTTGTGTGTTTGTCTGTGTGAGGTTGTTTGTTTGTCTGTGTGAGGTTGTGTGTTTGTCTGTGTGAGGTTGTGTGTGTGTGTGTGTGAGGTTGTGTGTGTGTCTGTGTGAGGTGTGTGTGTCTGTGTGAGGTTGTTTGTTTGTCTGTGTGAGGTTGTGTGTTTGTCTGTGTGAGGTTGTGTGTGTGTCTGTGTGAGGTGTGTGTGTCTGTGTGAGGTTGTTTGTTTGTCTGTGTGAGGTGTGTGTGTCTGTGTGAGGTTGTTTGTTTGTCTGTGTGAGGTGTGTGTGTGTGTCTGTGTGAGGTGTGTGTGTCTGTGTGAGGTTGTTTGTTTGTCTGTGTGAGGTGTGTGTGTCTGTGTGAGGTGTGTGTGTCTGTGTGAGGTTGTTTGTTTGTCTGTGTGAGGTGTGTGTGTCTGTGTGAGGTTGTTTGTTTGTCTGTGTGAGGTGTGTGTGTCTGTGTGAGGTTGTTTGTTTGTCTGTGTGAGGTGTGTGTGTGTGTCTGTGTGAGGTGTGTGTGTCTGTGTGAGGTTGTTTGTTTTGTCTGTGTGAGGTGTGTGTGTCTGTGTGAGGTTGTTTGTTTGTCTGTGTGAGGTTGTTTGTTTTGTCTGTGTGAGGTGTGTGTGTCTGTGTGAGGTTGTTTGTTTGTCTGTGTGAGGTGTGTGTGTGTGTCTGTGTGAGGTGTGTGTGTCTGTGTGAGGTTGTTTGTTTGTCTGTGTGAGGTTGTTTGTTTTGTCTGTGTGAGGTGTGTGTGTCTGTGTGAGGTTGTTTGTTTGTCTGTGTGAGGTTGTTTGTTTTGTCTGTGTGAGGTGTGTGTGTCTGTGTGAGGTTGTTTGTTTGTCTGTGTGAGGAGTGTGTGTCTGTGTGAGGTTGTTTGTTTGTCTGTGTGAGGTTGTTTGTTTCGTCTGTGTGAGGTGTGTGTGTGTCTGTGTGAGGTTGTTTGTTTGTCTGTGTGAGGTGTGTGTGTCTGTGTGAGGTTGTTTGTTTGTCTGTGTGAGGTGTGTGTGTCTGTGTGAGGTTGTTTGTTTGTCTGTGTGAGGGTGTGTGTGTCTGTGTGAGGTGTGTGTGTCTTAGCTAGGCTAAGGTCTGAAGTAAGAATTTGTGAGCAGCAGTATGGTTTTATGCCTAAAAAGAGCACTACAGATGCAGTATTTGCCTTGAGGATGCTGATAGAGAAGTACAGAGAAGGTCAGAGGGAGCTGCACTGTGTCTTCGTAGATCTAGAGAAAGCGTATGACAGGGTACCTAGAGAAGAACTATGGTATTATATGAGGAAGTCTGGTGTGACAGAGAAGTATGTTAGAGTGGTTCAGGACATGTATGAGGGCTGTAAGACAGTGGTGAGGTGTGCTGTAGGTGTGATAGAGGAGTTCAGTGTGGGGGTGGGACTGTTGCTATGGTGATGGACAGGCTGACAGACGAGGTCAGACAGGAATCTCCATGGACAATGATGTTTGCAGATGACATTGTGATCTGTAGTGAGAGGAGGGAAGAGGTGGAGGAAAAGCTGGAGAGGTGGAGGTTTGAAGATTAGTCAGAGTAAAACAGAGTACATGTGTGTGAATGAGAGGGATCCAAATGATTTTTGATTTTTGATTTTGAATTACTCTATTCATCCCTCACCGGGGAAATTTGTTTGCTGCACTCCTTACACCGCAGCAGGCTGCCCTTCAACGGCGCCAATGGTGGGAGAAGTGGGGGCTAGGTGTCTTCTCCAAGGACCCTAGACGTGCTCTCCGTTGGACGCGAACCCGCGACCTTCCGGTCCGCGGGCGAACGCGCTAACCACGCGGCCACCGTCTCCACCCATGGAAAATGGAAAAGTGAGGTTACAGGGAGAAGAGATAAAGAAGGTGGAAGATTTTAAGAATCTAGGATCAACAGTCCAGAGTAATGGAGAGTGTGGAAAAGAGGTGTAGAAGCGTGTTCAGGCAGGCTGGAACGGGTGGAGGAAAGTATCAGGTGTGATGTGTGACAGAAGAGTTTCAGATAAAATGAAAGAGAAAGTGTACAAAACCGTGGTGAGAGCGGCCATACTGATTGGTCTAGAGACAGTGTGGTGAGAGCGGCCATGCTGATTGGTCTAGAGACAGTGTGGTGAGAGCGGCCATGCTGATTGGTCTAGAGACAGTGTGGTGAGAGCGGCCATGCTGATTGGTCTAGAGACAGTGTGGTGAGAGCGGCCATGCTGATTGGTCTAGAGACAGTGTGGTGAGAGCGGCCATGCTGATTGGTCTAGAGACAGTGTGGTGAGAGCGGCCATGCTGATTGGTCTAGAGACAGTGTCACTGATTCAAAGACAGGAAGCAGAGATGTTTGTAGCAGAGATGAAGATGCTGAGGATCTCTCTGGGAGTGACCAGGATGGACAGGATTAGAAATGAGTACATCAGGGGAACAGCACATGTTAGAGGTTTGGGGGATAAAGTTTGAGAGGCAAGACTGAAATAGTTTGGGCACGTACAGAGGAGAGAGAGAGAGGATGCTGGGTTTGGAACCACCAGGAAAGAGGACTAGAGGAAGACCAAAGAGGAGGTTCATGGATACAGTGAAGGAAGACATGAAGATAGTTGGTGTGACTGAAGAGGATGCAGGAGATAGGGTTAGATGGAAGAAACTGACTTGATGTGGCGCCCCCTGAAGGGGAATGGAGGAAGGAGAAGAAGAAGAAGAGGTTGTGTGTGTGTGTGTGTGTGTGTGTGTGTGTGTGTGTGTGTGTGTGTCTGTGTATTGAATTTAAAACGTGTGTTTTTGTTCCTTTAGGAGGAAGGATTCTCTTGGATGGGAGAATCATCTGTCTGTCTGTCTGTGTGTGTGTGTGTGTGTGTGTGTGTGTGTGTGTGTGTGTGTGTTAGGTTGTGTGTGTGTGTGTGTATTGAATTTAAAATGTGTGTGTTTGTTCCTTTAGGAGGAAGGATTCTCTTGGATGGGAGAATCCTCTGTCCTGGACCAAGATGATGGGTAGGTGTGAGTTTACAGTACTGGGTTTGGTGACTGGGCATGATGTTCCCAGTTTGGAGTCATGGCAACAGCACCTGCTGACCTCTGACCTCTCTGACCACCAGCATCACACACACCGTAAACATTTCATGATAAACACTGGTAACCAGTCACACAGAGAAAACTTTAACTTTCTCAAAAATCAACACTTGACTTTTGTAATCTGATAATCAGTAATTCTTCGTCTCTTTTCATCATTTCCCTTCGGGGGGCGGGGCCACTTTAGGTCAGTTTCTTCCATCTAACCCTGTCTCCTGCATCCTCTGTGTTCATGTCTTCCTTCACTGCATCCATGAACCTCCATCTCTGCTTCATGTCTCACTGATTCTGTGTCTCAATCTAATTAAATAAATATGTGATAATCTTTATAAACTTTAACATATAGATAATTCTAATCTTTCTAAATTTCCTGAGTCTAGAATCAGATGTTTTCAGCTGGTTTGATAAACTTGTTTTTATATTCTTTATTCTCTCGTTATCTGAAGAACTCTTAATATTTTACGTTAATAAACCAGACGACACGTTCTCAGTTCATAACGTTAGTGTACCTAACACTCATTCACAGTGTTTGTGTCCAGTTTATTATTTTTCAAGATGACACGTCTGTTTTTGTGGTTGGATTTTATCAAATAAATTTCCCCCAAAATGCGACGTTTACGCCAGTGCAACTTGTTAATGTTTCTTTCTTTCTAGACTTTTTTTCAATTGGCCGGAGCGGCTTACAAATACTTAAAAAAATAGTAAAAGGTATACTGTACTCAGAACGGGTTTGAAGCCTCCCCAACACAGGAAGCAGGACCAGTGCCTTTACACGTGTGCGTCTTAAATGTGAAAAAAGGTTTAAAATATTTGTTCATTTTAATTTCTTAAACTTCTATCGATGTTCAGAAATACTGTAACCATCTGTAGAGAGGGGTACACCAGTACACCAGTACAGTCTAGACCAGGCATGGGTAAACTACGTCCCATGTGGCCTGTTAAACGGTTTAATCTGACTGCCGAATTTGAAAAAATTGAATAAATAAACCTTGTTGATATTCTATTTTCAATGTAATTCGGATATTTTGTCACTAGATGGCGCCAAAGAAACAACACTGCTCCCATTAAAATGTGTGTATATCTGTGATGCCCACAAAATAAACAGTGTGCACAGATATGGAAAGCCATCGGGGCCAATACACACACGTAAACAAGTGTGTTAGATGTTAAAACAAACAAAATGTTACATCAAGTGTTTAGATTTCAAACCTAGCGCCGCTAGATTTTAAATTTAACGCTCTTGATGTAACATTTGTTTAAAATCTAGAGTCATTTTATTGGTCTTATCTAGAGGTTACCAAAGCATGCCATCCATCTGATCCTGTTCCAGACCCCTGGTCAAATGTTAGAAATCATGTGGCTCATGGCCCGTAGTTTGCCCACCTCTGGTCTGGGATGGTAGTGATGTCATTGATGAGTGGGAGGGGTGTCACTGAGAGGGCGGGGTCTCATTCTAAACTTTGATTGGACAGGTGAGCAGGAGGCCCTGAACTCGATCATGCAGGATCTGGCAGAGCTGCACCGCTCCAGTCGCCCGGCCTCCATCCTGGCAGACCCGGAGAAACCCAGGACCCTGTCCCCCAAGAACCAGGTACCCGCTATAGATGAACCCCAAGAACAAGGTACCCTCTATAGATAGACTCAAAAACCAGGTACCCTCTATAGATGAACTCCAAGAACCAGGTACCCTCTATAGATGAACCCCAAGAACAAGGTACCCTCTATAGATAGACTCATTAACCAGGTACCCTCTATAGATGAACTCAAGAACCAGGTACCCTCTATAGATGGACTCAAGAACCAGGTACCCTCTATAGATGAACTCAAGAACCAGGTACCCTCTATAGATAGACTCAAAAACCAGGTACCCTCTATAGATGAACCCCAAGAACAAGGTACCCTCTATAGATGGACTCAAGAACCAGGCACCCTCTATAGATGAACCCCAAGAACAAGGTACCCTCTATAGATGGACTCAAGAACCAGGTACCCTCTATAGATGAACTCCAAGAACCAGGTACCCTCTATAGATAGACTCAAGAACCAGGTACCCTCTATAGATGAACTCAAGAACCAGGTACCCTCTATAGATGGACTCAAGAACCAGGTACCCTCTATAGATGAACTCCAAGAACCAGGTACCCTCTATAGATAGACTCAAGAACCAGGTACCCTCTATAGATGAACCCCAAGAACAAGGTACCCTCTATAGATGGACTCAAGAACCAGGCACCCTCTATACATGACCCCCTCAGGGACCTAGAACCGTAGACCTAGAACAGATGACCCTGTCCCCTAGAACCAGGTACCTTCTATAAATGAACCAGGATTTTTTTTTTTTTTAACAAAAATTGACTTTTTTGTGACTTTTGCGACTTTTTTGCAATTTTTTTGTAAAAAAAAAAAAAGACTTTTTTCTACAAATTTTTTACTTTGACACGTGACCTTTTATAGGGGACCACTGGTGACCTCTGACCTCTGCCCTTCTCTCTTTGAACAGAACGACGTGCGGGTGAAGTTTGAGTTTAAGGGGGAGAAGAGGTGAGTGTGACTCTGCCCCACGGACCAGCGGGCACACCCGTCACCCCCCTAACCCTCTCCCTCTCTGCAGGATCCTCCAGTTCCCTCGGCCTGTCAGGCTTGAGGACCTGAGCGCCAAGGCTAAAGTGGCGTTCGGGCAGACGATGGACCTCCACTACACCAACAACGAGGTAGGAAGCTGGGCAGAGCCCCCTACCATCCTGTACCAGCCCCTCTGAGGGCTGGAGGGAGTCCGTCAGGGGGGTGTATGGCAGGTTCCTCAGGGTGACTCTGTCCAGGACTGATGAAGGTGTGTGTTTCAGTTGGTGATCCCTCTGACCAGCCAGGACGACCTGGACAAGGCGGTGGAGTTGTTGGACCGTAGTGTTCACATGAAGAGCCTGAGGATCCTCCTGGTGCTCCAGTTATCCTCTCAGGTGAGGAGATGCCAACGTGTGGCATCAGTAGTACCACCGTACGGAACGGCTCGGTCTCAGTTACGTGTGCATACGTAAGGTACACCTGATCGTAGGGCATGGGTTTTATATTGTAAACAACCCACACTGCACCCTGTAATGTTCTCATGGTGTTCCCTACTACATCCACCTTACACACACACACACACACACACACGGTGTGCGTTTTTAAAAATAGAGCAACACAGAGTTATTTATTTATTTAAGTATTGATTGCAAATTACTGACATTTTTCAATCATCAATCAATCCAATCAAAGTACCAGCGCCCCCTCTCTCTGCAGCAGCGTTCCCTCCTTCTCCAGCAGCGCCCCTGCCCTCGTAGCAGCGCCCCCTCCCTCTGCAGCACTCAGTGCAGCAGGGAAGCAAAAAGGGACTGTCTTTTAGAATGAAACGCATCTCTGCCAATCCCGTTCCGAATACCGTTAAGGGTGAACGTTTTTGGTCCGGTGTTCTTATCGAGATCTGCAGCCTCATTGAGATCCGATCGCAGATCTCGATAGATCGGAGTTCAGAAACTAACCCTTATGTTAACTCCAATAGAAGTATGGCAGGTCGCAGAGCTCGATCTTCGCAGATCTCGTCAGGACACCGGTAAAAATGCTGATGTGGTATCGGTGCCAAACAGTATGGATATCCCTTCACAAGACAAGACGTGGGTGTAGAAAGGAGAGTGTCCTGATGGACCTCATACCTTCATACACGAGGCCGTCGGTCTGAGCACAACACGGTATTTAACGTTTAAAATGAATCCGTTTTTTGTTTTGTTTTCTTAGAACTCTTCATCCAACATGGACCTCCTTCCTTTCCAAGATGAGCTGGACAACACCGGGTACAGGGTCGCTGACAAAAAGAGCATGTTGGCATTGATAGGTGAATCACAATCAAACTTATTTTCAGCTGTTGGGCAGAATTCTAACCGGGTTCTCCATCCAACCTCAGGCTCCCACTCCACAGACCGCAGCTCTCCTCCTCCAGGATACATTCCCGATGCTCACCACCAGGTGGGGCGTAACGGCTCCTTCACCAGCATCAACAGCGAGGGCGAGTTTATCCCAGAGAGCATGGACCAGGTACCCACCGGGATCAGCTTTAGGGAGGTTGTTTGGGATGGATGGATCACCGTGGGTGTCTCTGGTCTGTTCCTAGATGCTGGACCCGCTGTCTATGAGCAGTCCGGAAGACTCTGCGTCTGGGAGCTGCCCCTCATTGGACAGTCCTCTGGACAGGTGAGGACAGACGGAGATGAAAATACCCTGGAAATAAGTTCAGATTCATCAAGTTTTATTTGTCTTGTTGGCAGTGAATACCCAAAATCCAGGATGCCCAGGGCACAGAGTTACCCCGACAACCACCAGGAGTTCGCAGGTATGGTCTCTTCAGACCTGCTGATGAGTCTGGTAAAACCTGCCCAAGGACCAGGACCATGCTGCGGCCGACCCGTGTTCCAGGGGTCCGGTCCCTCACAATGAAGTCTTCCTGTCTTTCTTTGCAGAGTACGACATCCCCGTGTTTGAGAAGTCGGGTAAAGGAGGAACATATCCTCGCAGATACGGCATTCCCTTCGGACTCCAGGACTACACCGATGGTGAGTACCGCTTTTTATCTGAGACCCTTTCCATTTTGGCCACGTGTCATCATCGGTGTGACCTTCCAGGAAGGAAGACCTTTCCTCGAGCCCGCCGAACGCAGGTTCACGGCTTGCGCTCGCCGGTCAACTTCAGTCCAACTGAGCAGTCGCCCAGCACCAGCAGCGGTAGCAGCGTCTTTACCCCAGACCTGGAGGAGCCAACCAGGCGACGGAGAGGCAGTGACATCGAGCCAAACTCCAACCCCGCTCCCACTCCGACCCTCTCCGTCATGGACATCAGTCCACCTAGTCGCTGTAAGTGTTCCTGTCAGAACACAGCTGACTCTCAGGTAACGGGCTCTTCTGGGTTTCTGTGCAGCTCCTCGAGCTCCAACTAACTGGAGGTTGGGGAAACTTCTGGGTCAGGGAGCTTTTGGCCGGGTCTTCCTGTGCTACGATGCCGATACCGGGCGGGAACTGGCCGTGAAGCAGGTTCAGTTTGACCCTGAGAGTCCGGAGACAAGCAAGGTGAGTCAGACTGACTTTTATATTTTGGTGATGGGTTTGGTTCTAAAGCCAACGTTCCTCTCCTGCAGGAAGTCAGTGCTCTCGAGTGTGAAATCCAGCTTCTAAAGAACCTGTGCCATGAGCGGATCGTTCAGTACTACGGCTGCCTGCGGGACACCATGGAGCGGACGCTCTCCATCTTTATGGAGCACATGCCCGGGGTGAGTCAAGTGGTACCCCACTCTGATCAAAGAGGGATGGTAATGGAAGGGCACTGAGCCACAGGAGCACCGTCCTGGAGGGGTGCCGTCCTGGAGGGGCGCCGTCCTGGAGGGGCGCCGTCCTGGAGGGGCGCCGTCCTGGAGGGGCGCCGTCCTGGAGGGGCGCCGTCCTGCGGGTTTTTTTCCTTTACGGGTCCTGTCTTTTACTTGGAATTAGAATTCAGGGTCAGCGTTGTTCTGTTGAAGCAGAAACCAAATCCTTCCTTGACCTTTCTTAACCTGGTGTTCTGTCGAGTTGTGAGGCCTTGTTGAGATGAGAGACTCGGCGCTTCTGAGCATGCCCATGACGCAACCAAACTCCGCCCCACTCTGGTGTACGTCCTAATGATTTTAAATGTTACTCAGTATCCAGATGAAGAAGTCGTTTTCATTCTTCACGCAGTTTGCAAATTAAACACGATCTTCTCCGTTTCACTGACACATAATATTCATCCACTCTGTGATTACCTTAACCCACTACCCTTGTTTAGGCCTTAACCCAATCCTAAACTTAACCACACCTACTTTTACCATAGTATATGTAATTCAGGTCAAATAAAAGTGTTTATTAGACGTGGTCATACTGGAATAGAACACTAGAAAACACCAGTTTCCATTAGTTCAGAACTCATCTTGAAAGAGGAAGCTCAGTTCAACAGGAATTGTGTCATGAGCCAAACAGGCGTTTGGTTGTGTCATGGGCATGCGCTGAAATGCTGAGCCTCTCATCTCGACAGGAGGCAGTCCGACAGGACCAGCTGGGCTTCTTTAGCACGGGGTCTCTGAGCTCTGTAACTGTTTCCCACATTTATTTTTCAGGGTTCAATTAAAGACCAGCTGAAGTCTTACGGAGCGCTGACAGAAAACGTAACGCGGCGCTACACTCGGCAAATCCTGGAAGGGGTGTCCTACCTACACAGCAACATGATCGTCCACAGGGACATTAAAGGTACGTTTGTCCGCTATCAAACATGGTAACGGTAAAATGGTGAGCTCAACCGTGGTCGCTTCCTTAGGGGCCAACATCCTACGGGACTCAGTTGGAAACGTAAAGCTGGGAGACTTCGGAGCCAGTAGGAGGCTGCAGACCATCTGTCTGTCCGGGACGGGTATCAAATCGGTGACAGGAACCCCGTACTGGATGAGTCCAGAGGTGATCAGCGGAGAGGGATATGGAAGGAAAGCAGACATCTGGTGAGAAAAAAGATTCACTGAGTGAGAAATTCATACCGGTTTGAACCGTGGTTTCCCAAAAAAAAAAAAAAAAAATACAGAGATTCATATTTACCTTTTAAGAACCGACAGCAGTTTGCATTGATGTCTGGAACAAAGTAGTTGTACACATTAGAATGTGTTTATGAGCTGAAACCTAGAGCGTTAGATGTTTACAAACCAAAACATACAGCAGTTGTGCGCGAAAAAGGAAATTATTCTGTGTTTATACAACAGAATGTGCCGTATGGCACTTTTAAAGATCGTAAAGCATTTTGTGGTTACATCTTATAACGTAGAGTAGTTTAGATTTACTCACTAAAACACATGGAGCTCTAACCCTAGGCTCACACAGGATCCGGTGCAGTATAGCAGTGGAGGGTGACTCGCACCAAATCCGGCGCATACTGCTGCAGAGTTTTTTGCAGCATCAGAAGATCAAGCCATAGTTTATGACATATACAGGAAGTGGGAGTAAACAGAGCTGCATGTTTTGCATTGATTAGTTTACTCAGAGCAGCAGCAGGACCCCAGACGTTTTATTCTGTCTTTGTCGTATCAATGACTAGCATCATGTAAAATATGTGGGTTCTTCTACGATTCCACAACCTGTCGTTGTTCATGGGGCTGAATGACAGTAGAAACTTTTGAGCCCGCATCTCAGTCATGTGGGCGCTTCCGCAACATTATTTCTTTGTAAAAAAAACAGCAGATGTACTTCACGGTGCAGAGCAGGGATCTGTGGCTTTGCAGAGAAAGCCAAATCTTTTTCTTTTTTTCATGTCAAATCCTTTTGACGGAAAGGATTTCCTTCGCCACAGAGCATGCAGGGGGCGTGGCGCCGGATCCAGTATGAGCCACTCTCGTGTTTTTAATGTTACGAAATGAGTCCGGAAGAACTGCGGCGTCCGCACTGCAGCATTTGATGTGCTAGCACATGGAGCTCTGAGTGTTTGATGTGCTAGCACATGGAGCTCAGAGTGTTTGATGTGCTAGCACACGGAGCTCAGAGTGTTTGATGTGCTAGCACACGGAGCGCTTAGCGTTTGATGTGCTAGCACACGGAGCGCTTAGCGTTTGATGTGCTAGCACACGGAGCGCTTAGCGTTTGATGTGCTAGCACATGGAGCTCTGAGCGTTTGATGTGCTAGCGCACGGAGCTCTGAGCGTTTGATGTGCTAGCACACGGAGCTGTGAGCGTTTGATGTGCTAGCACATGGAGCTCTGAGCGTTTGATGTGCTAGCACATGGAGCTCTGAGCGTTTGATGTGCTAGCACACGGAGCTCTGAGCGTTTGATGTGCTAGCACACGGAGCTCTGAGCGTTTGATGTGCTAGCACACGGAGCTCTGAGCGTTTGATGTGCTAGCACATGGAGCTCTGAGCGTTTGATGTGCTAGCACACGGAGCTCTGAGCGTTTGATGTGCTAGCACACGGAGCTCTGAGTGTTTGATGTGCTAGCACATGGAGCTCTGAGCGTTTGATGTGCTAGCACACGGAGCGCTTAGCGTTTGATGTGCTAGCACACGGAGCTCTGAGCGTTTGATGTGCTAGCACATGGAGCTCTGAGCGTTTGATGTGCTAGCACATGGAGCGCTTAGCGTTTGATGTGCTAGCACATGGAGCTCTGAGCGTTTGATGTGCTAGCACATGGAGCTCTGAGCGTTTGATGTGCTAGCACACGGAGCTCTGTGCGTTTGATGTGCTAGCACACGGAGCTCTGTGCGTTTGATGTGCTAGCACATGGAGCGCTTAGCGTTTGATGTGCTAGCACATGGAGCTCTGAGCGTTTGATGTGCTAGCACATGGAGCTCTTAGCGTTTGATGTGCTAGCACACGGAGCTCTGAGCGTTTGATGTGCTAGCACATGGAGCTCTTAGCGTTTGATGTGCTAGCACACGGAGCTCTGAGCGTTTGATGTGCTAGCACACGGAGCTCTGAGCGTTTGATGTGCTAGCACATGGAGCTCTGAGCGTTTGATGTGCTAGCACATGGAGCTCTGTGCGTTTGATGTGCTAGCACATGGAGCTCTGAGCGTTTGATGTGCTAGCACATGGAGCTCTGTGCGTTTGATGTGCTAGCACATGGAGCTCTGAGCGTTTGATGTGCTAGCACACGGAGCTCTGAGCGTTTGATGTGCTAGCACACGGAGCTCTGAGCGTTTGATGTGCTAGCACACGGAGCTCTGTGCGTTTGATGTGCTAGCACATGGAGCTCTGAGCGTTTGATGTGCTAGCACACGGAGCGCTTAGTGTTTGATGTGCTAGCACACGGAGCTCTGAGCGTTTGATGTGCTAGCACACGGAGCTCTGTGCGTTTGATGTGCTAGCACACGGAGCGCTTAGCGTTTGATGTGCTAGCACACGGAGCGCTTAGCGTTTGATGTGCTAGCACACGGAGCGCTTAGTGTTTGATGTGCTAGCACACGGAGCGCTTAGCGTTTGATGTGCTAGCACACGGAGCGCTTAGCGTTTGATGTGCTAGCACACGGAGCGCTTAGCGTTTGATGTGCTAGCACACGGAGCGCTTAGCGTTTGATGTGCTAGCACATGGAGCTCTGTGCGTTTGATGTGCTAGCACATGGAGCTCTGAGCGTTTGATGTGCTAGCACACGGAGCGCTTAGCGTTTGATGTGCTAGCACATGGAGCTCTGTGCGTTTGATGTGCTAGCACATGGAGCTCTGAGCGTTTGATGTGCTAGCACACGGAGCGCTTAGCGTTTGATGTGCTAGCACATGGAGCTCTGTGCGTTTGATGTGCTAGCACATGGAGCTCTGAGCGTTTGATGTGCTAGCACATGGAGCTCTGTGCGTTTGATGTGCTAGCACATGGAGCTCTGTGCGTTTGATGTGCTAGCACATGGAGCTCTGAGCGTTTGATGACCATAAACCATCCTTTATTTTCTGACGAGATAATTTGCTTCCTTTCTGTTTTTTCTCTCCAGGAGTGTTGGCTGCACCGTGGTGGAGATGCTAACGCAACGACCCCCTTGGGCGGAGTTCGAAGCCATGGCGGCCATTTTTAAGATCGCCACCCAGCCGACAAACCCCGTGCTTCCCCCTCACGTGTCGGAACACTGCCGAGAATTTTTGAAGAAGATATTTGTGGAGACAAAGCAGCGTCCGTCTGCGGACGAGCTGCTCAGACACATCTTTGTTCATTAACCTGAGAACTGCCAGATATGGCCTTAGGGGGGGTGCCCCGCCCCAGCCTTTCTTTAGTAGGAATGGTTGACGGAGGGGGGGTCCCTGCTTTCCTGTCTGAAGACTTTTACTTTCCTCCGCTACGTGCACCTTAACTTGCGACGGTGGAGCACTTTCTCCCGCATACATTTTTGAAAAATGTTTTTATGGTTGTCTGGTTTCTGTCCTCAGACTTTTCAGATTACCCCACCATAGTTTCACCAATCTACCCCCCAATCCAATGTGCCCTGACCCCAGATTGTAACCCCTCCTTAGTGGACCTGGACCCGCTGCTACAGGTGAACCTACAGGCTCCGTCACACTTTCTGTCTCCTGCTCTGGTCTCAGCCTCGTGCCTTTTTTTTTTTTCTTAATAATGTACAAACCAGTCTGGAACCTCTCTGGTCATCTGGTGACCACCTGGATGAACTGCCTTCTCACCGTTAGCTCAGAACTCCTTCATGCCTTTCTCTGCTCCAGGTACATACTCATTCTGGTCCAGGTTCCTCCTGGTACAAGTCTCTCCTGTAGAGGTTACTTTAGGTACTGTATCCTTCTGGTCCAGGTTCCGTCTGGTACTCGTTGCTCGTGATCCAGATTCCTCCCGGTACAAGCTACTTCTGGTACGATGTTTTCTGGTCTGGTCGTTTGATCTGGTTCTACACTGAGTTCCAAACGATTGCTGCTTTTTAATGTCAATGTAGAATCCTTTCTTCTTCTTCACGGTTCAGTGTGGCTCTGAATCAAACACACACTTATTTCCATCGTTTTTCTTTCCCAGTTTAATAACGTGGAACCACCATCAGGAGGTTTTCCTTCAACCCTTTACAGGGCGTAGGGGCCGAAAGCAGCCGCACTAGTTCTTTAGTAAAACGGCCAAAAGCATCCATGGCAACTCTAGTTAGAAAACTCATCATTCAAGAAGGGAACAACCTTCAGGAAGTGGGGCGCCTGTGCACCCGTTCAGACTAAAAAAGGTTAAGAACCTTTTGCCCTTTAAAGGGTTCATTTTTAAATGTTCTCTACAGCTCTTTTTAACCTGCGTTGGTTCTCAAAGTGTTTTACATTCACACACACATTCATACCTGATGGTGGACGCTGACATGCAAGCTGGAAACCACCATCAGGAGACATTGGGGGTTTGGTGTCTTGCTCAAGGACACCTCGGCATGAACTCCGGGCAGGGGATCGAACCCACGAGCCTCTGGTCAATAGACCTTCGCCCCACCCTCTGAGTCACCCTAAAATAATCATAAAATCTGATTTCAAGAATCCAAAAACCCTGAGAAACAAAACAATCCAGAAAAACCAAAGCAGCTTAAATTTGATTTGGAACCCAGTGTAGTTCCTGATGTTCTTCTGGTGCTGTGTTACTTGTGGTTGACATTCTTCCAGTTTCTTCTGGTTTAGATTACCTCTGGTCTAAGTTCCCGTTGGTCTGGGACACTGATGATTCCGGTTCTTACTGCTGGTGATTAATTAGTTCCATTTGATCACCCAGACCTTGGTTCTGTGGGATCTTCATCCTGGTGGTTTCAGTCTGATCCGTTAGTGGTCGGGACCTGATGAGTGTGATGTTGAATCCAAACAAACAAAATCAATTCATTCTTCATCTTCTGTCCAATATGACCGACGCCATGTTGAATCGATGGAGCCCAAACTATTCAGTCACTGGTCCAGTCTGTGTCGGCCTGGCAAACCACATTCCTAATCATGAACTAGCTTATTTAAGGTACCCTGCAAACTGCAGCCAATCCAGCTACGTAAAACCCGTCAATCAGTCATGTCAAATGTTTAGTTCCTGCATCTGATTGGCCGGTTATTAACTTGAAAAACTTCAAGATCAGAAAAACAGAGCCAGAATGGTTACCGTGACAACAATAGCAACAGAGTTTTTCATTGGAAGTCTTTGGGCCCTGCAATGTCCTATTCCATTTGCTGGTCCCGTCTCCAGGTTGTTTCCATAGCAACACGGCAGAGAATTCCTCATGCTCCCACCTGCTGGCCAATAATTCCAAAATAAAGCCCAGCAAATTTATCATAACAAAGTTCAATCAGGAGAATCTTAGAATCCAATTTATTGAGTCTGAATGAGGAAGCTTATGATTGGCTGCTCGCTGCCTTGACCGTTGAACAGGCAGTAAGAGGAAGTCATTTGTTTGAATCCACGCTGGTTGTGGAAACTCCTAATGAGGACCGCCTCCATGTTTTCTGCCTTCTCGAAGCTCACACACCTCCCCTTTGCACATTTGTCTACTGTATTTTCACGGCTATCAGGCGCATCGTTCTAAAAGGCGCAGACTTAGGTGTGCTTTATTTTATTAGACACATACATAAGGCGCACCTGACTACTGGTCCCCTTCTTCTCTACAGTGTGACTCGCTGGGATGTTTAAAGTGAGCGGCACCTCGTCCGTGTTAGTGATGTGACTGGATGTGTTTGCTGCAGCTTTTCGTCCTGATCCGTGGGAAGTTTCTGAGCTCCGTCCGGATACAAAAATAACATTGTTTCATGAAACAAAAACATCTGGCCGGATCTCCTCGCAAATGTTTAATCATTTTCATTTCTTCTGTTAGCGTTACTGCTTTTAGTCGAAACCTTTCTCCCACTCAACCTTTACTCGATGATCCACTGCTCTAGTCTTTCCTCCACTCGTTCTATCGATGATCTACTGCTCTAGTCTTTCCTCCACTCGTTCTATTGATGATCCACTGCTCTAGTCTTTCCTCCACTCGTTCTATCGATGATCCACTGCTCTAGTCTTTTCTCCACTCGTTCTATCGATGATCCACTGCTCTAGTCTTTCCTCCACTCGTTCTATCGATGATCCACTGCTCTAGTCTTTCCTCCACTCGTTCTATCGATGATCCACTGCTCTAGTCTTTCCTCCCACCACGTTTTAGGTCAAAAAGATGCAGCTGAGTTTCCACGGATATAACGGAGCTCGTTTTCCTGCTTCTTCCACGTGCAAACCATCAATTCGAACGATTAATCTTAAATTCTCTGGCGGCTGCTGGATTGAATCCACATCCACACTTCACCCTTTAACGTTCACATGGTGTTCTCTACTACATCCACCTTACAACAACACACACACACACACAGGGTGCACCACAGTCAAGGGCGCGCCGCACATTTTGAAGGAAATCTAAGACTTTTATGTGCGCCTTTTAGTCGTGAAAATACGGTACTTTTATTTTCAAACTCTGTGTGAGTATGTGTGCGTGCGCGCGTGCGTGTGTCTGTGCGTGTGTGTGCGTGTGCCCGTGTGTGTGTGTGTGACCCTGCTGAATGTAAAGAAATGTTAAAACTGCTGGATTGTTTCTCTGCGTCCAGGTGAATATCTGAACGTGTGTGTGTGTGTGTGTACTGGGGAGCGTGCACAGAGACGTCCTTGTGTAATGATGTAAAATAAGTGTATTTGTTATTTAAAGCCATGTTTCTATGTTTATATCAGATCAGTGTCACCTAATTTTTTTAATATATTTTTGTTTTTTTTAAAAGCGATGTTTCTGCATGTTTGGTCCCGACACACAGCCGTGCTGGACCATTACAGCTGTGTTATAACAATAAAAGATATTTATTTCATTTCTGAAGCTCTTTGTCAGAATCAACAGGTTAGAAACACTTAGAACAACACGCTGCCTTCTTATTGCACCATTTACCCTCTCAGCGGAGGCATGCACGGAGGTCGGCTTCACCATGTGTCAGGACGGCAGCACCACTTCCACAATCACACATTGGAGTGAACAAGTTCACTCATCTCGGCTCCACAATCTCCAACAACCTATCACTAGGCCGAGGAGAACAGAGAGATCCAGCTCGAGGCCGTGAAGACTTGGAAACAATAAAAAAAAAGTCAGTCTGCTGCTGCTTCCCCATGAATCACAACACCTGTCACATTTACAGTAAGTGTGGTAGGAGCTGCAGCTCCCGTATTGGCTCATTCAGCCACAGATGACGCTGGCAAAACAAATAAGTATCCAGGTGCAGACTCTGATGTCTCTAGAGACAGAAGGAGGCCAACCAGATGTCCCCTGTAGTGTCTCGTCTTCCCCTTGGTGTCCATCACCAGAGCCGTTTCAAGACAATCCGGGGGCCTAAGCAAGAGGGGTACCTGAGGCCCCATACGTGTGACATTTATAAAAACTTATAAGTTTTTTACTGTCGCATTAAAAAGGAAGAACGTTTGTTTTCCAGCAGCATCAAATAAGTTTTTTAAATCGTGATTATTTTTAATGAGATTAATGTAAAATATTACTTAAATTTATTTCAAACCAAATGTATGCATTGCTATTTTGAAGACTGTGTTTGAAGAAATGTTGACAAAAAATATATAATTTTTTATATGTATTTATATATATTTAGATAAATTACAACAAAAAAAGTGCAAATTGAAATCTCAGCGAAGTGCTTTCTAAAGATCACAATAACCCGCCTTAATGTCTCAAGAACCGCCATCTTTAAAGTGGGCTCTAGTAAACAATGGTGTTCATTTTGTAACATTTTGTTATTTTGTTTAAAAGATGTTTGTAGATTTTAGTTTGTAAAAATTCAGGAACCAGATCCTCCATGTCTACAGACTTCGGTACCCTGTCCACACGGAAACGGGTCTCAGAAAAACAATCTATTTTTATCCGTTTTGTCCCGTCATCCACACAAACCCGCAGGTTTTTGAAAACTCCGACCAAAGTGAAGATTTGGAAAACTCCGGTTTTGGGTTTGCGTGGGAACGTGCATAACCGGCGTTTTGCGTTTTTAAACGTTTTTAAACGTCACTATCTGCGATAATTAATCCATAAATATGATTAGTACGTCCTTGTTTTTAATGTCAGACAGTGAACAGCGTGGATCTCTGAAGATAAAAACTAGATGAGATTAAATCTAGTTTAGATTAAATCAGGAAATTATATTCGTTAATTTAAATGATTAAATCTAGATTAATTAAATACTACCATCTACTGGTCTGGCATGCTCATAGCTGCACTAAGAAGCGTATTTAAACGGGTTCGTGTGGATGCGGTTACATTAAAAACAGTCATGTGTGGACGCGAGACTTTTTCTAAAACGTAGAACAGCGGATATACGTTTTTATAAATACCCGGCTATGTGTGGACCTGGGTTAGTCTCTCTTGTAACATAAACAAACATAAACACAACATAAACAATCTCAAATATGATTTCATCAGTCTCAAAGCTGATCTGTGGTTTACTGGTCATTTATTTATCACCGCCGTCTCGTTTTTCTTCTTCTTCTTTTTTACGTGGTATTTTTGTGAAACCAGAAACAAAAAAAATGCTCCGTTTTTAAATTCACCTCTCGGCTGGAGTCCAGGGGCCTCCAACCGTAGCATCAGCTGTAATCGCGACATACGATTGTCACTTCACTGCACTCAGGGTTTTTATTTAGTCGTTGCGTTTGGCTACTTCAGGACGGCTACGTCTGGAGGAACCCCTCCAGGGCCCCTTCAGGGAAATAGTCACGTATGACAGGGGGTTCCCAACCTTTTCTGCGTCACGGACTGGTCTTAAGGTGATGAGACCAGCCTGAAAAAAATGGCTTTTTAAAATCAATAATAATAAACTTAAATCCACTTTGTCTTCATGAGAAAATTTATTAGCAGCTCCTTTATAAAGTGGAAACATTCTCTCTGCTCAAACGCATTGTTGTTGCCATAGTAACGGTAAACATGTACCTTCAAAATAAAATACATCACAAAAACAAAGTGGATAAAAAGTAAGAGTTCTGTGTGGCCCGGTACCACATGACCCGCGGCCCGGTACCAGTCCGCGGCCCAGTGGTTGGAGACCACTCACGTATGACACGCTTTACTTGTTTTCTTTCTTTTTCTGAAACTTTGTCAACATTTAAGTAACAATTTTACTATTCGTCCTGGAGGGACCCCCTTCAGCTTTGAGCCCTAGGAACCTATTGTTAACAACATCTACACATAGGCTACAGAGTATG
Source organism: Neostethus bicornis (assembly GCA_902685375.1). Taxonomy (NCBI): domain Eukaryota; kingdom Metazoa; phylum Chordata; class Actinopteri; order Atheriniformes; family Phallostethidae; genus Neostethus; species Neostethus bicornis. The sequence continues at coordinate 619,957 of CACRXE010000047.1, read as the reverse complement.
TTATTTTATTTAAATGTGGTTTTTAAAAAGCACCCTTGCTTTGTTCATGAGCTGGACTAATGGAGTGGTGCCATGCTGCCGTAACAACAGAAAAATAAAACTAATCAACCAAACAATAAAGTTATGACAGAGGAGTCAGAGCTAGAAGAAGAACAGAAGGAAGGTCTGAGGGAGCGGCTAAGGAATACTTCTCTTCTACACCAACAAGTCCTTTTAATAAAATAAAGTTAAATAAAACAAAGTTAAGCTCTGATTTTTTTTTCAACCAGCAGAGGGAAGCAGAGATAAAATATTTTCTATTTTACTGTAAAAAGAAGAAAAACACTCGACCTTCACTAACGCTGGTACAGCAGCCTTTACACACACTCCCTTCTTATTACAGCATTTACACACACTCCCTTCTTATTACAGCCTTTACACACACTCCCTTCTTATTACAGCATTTACACACACTCCCTTCTTATTACAGCCTTTACACACACTCCCTTCTTATTATAGCCTTTACACACACTCCCTTCTTATTACAGCCTTTACACACACTCCCTTCTTATTACAGCATTTACACACACTCCCTTCTTATTACAGCCTTTACACACACTCCCTTCTTATTACAGCATTTACACACACTCCCTTCTTATTACAGCATTTACACACACTCCCTTCTTATTACAGCCTTTTCACACACTCCCTTCTTATTACAGCATTTACACACACTCCCTTCTTATTACCGCTTTTACACACACTCCCTTCTTATTACAGCCTTTACACACACTCCCTTCTTATTACAGCATTTACACACACTCCCTTCTTATTACAGCATTTACACACACTCCCTTCTTATTACAGCATTTACACACACTCCCTTCTTATTACAGCCTTTACACACACTCCCTTCTTATTACAGCCTTTACACACACTCCCTTCTTATTACAGCATTTACACACACTCCCTTCTTATTACAGCCTTTACACACACTCCCTTCTTATTACAGCCTTTACACACACTCCCTTCTTATTACAGCATTTACACACACTCCCTTCTTATTACAGCCTTTTCACACACTCCCTTCTTATTACAGCATTTACACACACTCCCTTCTTATTACAGCCTTTTCACACACTCCCTTCTTATTACAGCATTTACACACACTCCCTTCTTATTACCGCCTTTACACACACTCCCTTCTTATTACAGCCTTTACACACACTCCCTTCTTATTACAGCATTTACACACACTCCCTTCTTATTACAGCATTTACACACACTCACTTCTTACTGTATTACAGCCTTTACACACACTCCCTTCTTATTACAGCATTTACACACACTCCCTTCTTATTACAGCATTTACACACACTCCCTTCTTATTACAGCCTTTACACACACTCCCTTCGTATTACAGCATTTACACACACTCCCTTCTTATTACAGCCTTTACACACACTCCCTTCTTATTACAGCCTTTACACACACTCCCTTCTTATTACAGCCTTTACACACACTCCCTTCTTATTACAGCATTTACACACACTCCCTTCTTATTACAGCATTTACACACACTCCCTTCTTATTACAGCCTTTACACACACTCCCTTCTTATTACAGCCTTTACACACACTCCCTTCTTATTACAGCATTTACACACACTCCCTTCTTATTACAGCCTTTTCACACACTCCCTTCTTATTACAGCCTTTACACACACTCCCTTCTTATTATAGCCTTTACACACACTCCCTTCTTATTACAGCCTTTACACACACTCCCTTCTTATTACAGCATTTACACACACTCCCTTCTTATTACAGCCTTTACACACACTCCCTTCTTATTACAGCATTTACACACACTCCCTTCTTATTACAGCATTTACACACACTCCCTTCTTATTACAGCCTTTTCACACACTCCCTTCTTATTACAGCATTTACACACACTCCCTTCTTATTACCGCTTTTACACACACTCCCTTCTTATTACAGCCTTTACACACACTCCCTTCTTATTACAGCATTTACACACACTCCCTTCTTATTACAGCATTTACACACACTCCCTTCTTATTACAGCATTTACACACACTCCCTTCTTATTACAGCCTTTACACACACTCCCTTCTTATTACAGCATTTACACACACTCCCTTCTTATTACAGCATTTACACACACTCCCTTCTTATTACAGCCTTTACACACACTCCCTTCTTATTACAGCCTTTACACACACTCCCTTCTTATTACAGCATTTACACACACTCCCTTCTTATTACAGCCTTTACACACACTCCCTTCTTATTACAGCATTTACACACACTCCCTTCTTATTACAGCCTTTACACACACTCCCTTCTTATTACCGCCTTTACACACACTCCCTTCTTATTACCGCCTTTACACACACTCCCTTCTTATTACAGCCTTTACACACACTCCCTTCTTATTACAGCCTTTACACACACTCCCTTCTTATTACAGCCTTTACACACACTCCCTTCTTATTACAGCATTTACACACACTCCCTTCTTATTACAGCCTTTACACACACTCCCTTCTTATTACCGCCTTTACACACACTCCCTTCTTATTACCGCCTTTACACACACTCCCTTCTTATTACAGCCTTTACACACACTCCCTTCTTATTACAGCCTTTACACACACTCCCTTCTTATTACAGCATTTACACACACTCCCTTCTTATTACAGCATTTACACACACTCCCTTCTTATTACAGCCTTTACACACACTCCCTTCTTATTACAGCCTTTACACACACTCCCTTCTTATTACAGCATTTACACACACTCCCTTCTTATTACAGCCTTTACACACACTCCCTTCTTATTACAGCATTTACACACACTCCCTTCTTATTACAGCCTTTACACACACTCCCTTCTTATTACAGCCTTTACACACACTCCCTTCTTATTACAGCCTTTACACACACTCCCTTCTTATTACCGCCTTTACACACACTCCGTTTTAATTGAAAAATACTTGATTGATCTCTGAAGTGAAATCTGAGTGTTGCAGTGCAGACAGATGAACCAAGAGGAACCTGTAACTACAGTACAAAGTACCTCCAAACTGGTAATAATAAACTACCAGTTTTCTACTCTGAAAGGTCAAATAATTTGACCTGGGGAATGATTTTCTGTACTGTTCCTTTGAACAGCAGGGTTGCAGGAGTCTGTTACAGAAGCTGCTCTTCAGGTGGTCCACACGTTCATGAATGGAGTGGGAGGGTTTCAACATGATTGACAATAGTTTTGGCTTCATTCTGTCCCTCGCCACCTCTTCTACCCCCTCTTCTATCCCCTCTTCTACCCTGGCGAGGGGTAAGCCCACCACAGATCCGCTTTTTTAATCAGGTAATTTAGTCTGTTGGCATTCTTTGTTCTTATACCAGCTCCCTGAGAGGCGGCAGAACAGCATCAGAACCTTTTCCATGTTGGACCGGTAGAACCTGGAGACCCTCTCCATGATGGACCGGTAGAACATGGAGACCCTCTCCATGATGGACCGGTAGAACACGGAGACCCTCTCCGTGATGGACCGGTAGAACATGGAGACCCTCTCCGTGATGGACCGGTAGAACATGGAGACCCTCTCCGTGATGGACCGGTAGAACACGGAGACCCTCTCCATGATGGACCGGTAGAACATGGAGACCCTCTCCGTGATGAACCAGTAGAACATGGAGACCCTCTCCGTGATGGACCGGTAGAACATGGAGACCCTCTCCGTGATGAACCGGTAGAACATGGAGACCCTCTCCGTGATGGACCGGTAGAACACGGAGACCCTCTCCGTGATGGACCGGTAGAACATGGAGACCCTCTCCATGATGGACCGGTAGAACATGGAGACCCTCTTGTTGCAGACATGGACAGACCTGATCTTTCTCAGGCAGTACAGTCTACTCCAGGACTGCACTACCTGAGTATTATTCATGTGAACACCTGAGAATCTGTATGATGGAACCATCTCCACATCAGATCCATTAATACATACCAGTGACGGTTGGGACCCCCTCCTGCTGAAGTCCAACCATCTCCTTTGTTTTGGCCACGTTCTGGTGCAGATGGTTCTCCCCACACCACTGGATGAAGTTCTTCACCAGGTTCCTGTACTTGTACTCCCCTCCGTTCTTCACACCCAACGATGGCTGAGTCATCCGAGTACTTCTGGAGATGATAAGAACCAGAACAGTACTGGAAATCAGTGGTGTAGGTGGTAAAGAGGAATGGGGATAGGACAGTTCCCTGTGGAGCACCGTTATTACTGGTCAGGAGGTCAGACACACAGTTCCTCAGTCTCACGTATTGTGGTCGACCAGTCAGGTAGTGCTCGATCCATGAGACCAGCACCTGCATCTCCTCCAACGTCTCCCCCATCAGTCTCGGCTGGATGGTGTTGAAGGTCGAGGAGAAGTCAAAGAACATGATCCACACTGAGGAGTTGGGTCTGTCCAGAGAGGAGTAAGCCCTCTGCAGGACTAGAACTGCATCATCCACCCAAGTTTGGGTTAAAGTGCAAACTGCAGGGGGTCTTGGAAATGTCTCACCAGAAACCTGAGTTGTGAAAGCACCAGCCGCTCCATCACCTTCATGACATGAGTGGTTAGTGCTACCTGCCTGTAGTCACTCAGTATCTCTGGAAGAGGCTTCTTCGGCACAGGGACCAGGTAGAATGTTTTCCAGAGCACGGGGACTCTCCTGAGATGAAGGCTCATGTTGAAAAGGCGATGAAGCACTCCACACAGCTGAACGGAACAGTTCCTCAGCACCCGTGGACAGATACCACCTGGTCCCACAGCTTTCTCCTGATTCAGCCTTCCCAGTGGTTTCCTCACCTTGTTAGAAGTGATGTGTATTATCATAAAAATAATTTACACACACTCCCTTCTTATTACAGCATTTACACATACACACTCCCTTTTTATTGCAGCATTTACACACACTCCCTTTTTATTGCAGCATTTACACACACTCCCTTCTTATTACAGCATTTACACACACTCCCTTCTTATTACAGCATTTACACACACACACTCCCTTTTTATTGCAGCATTTACACACACTCCCTTCTTATTACAGCATTTACACACACTCCCTTCTTACTACAGCATTTACACACACTCCCTTCTTACTACAGCATTTACACACACTCCCTTCTTACTACAGCATTTACACACACTCCCTTTTTATTGCCGCATTTACACACACTGCCTTCTTATTACGGCATTTACACACACTGCCTTCTTATTACAGCATTTACACACACTGCCTTCTTATTACAGCATTTACACACACTCCCTTCTTATTGAAGCATTTACACACACTCCCTTAAGACCTTTTAAATATTTTTATTCATGTTGTTTTAATGCTAAAGAAACAAACAAACAAACAAACAGTAACCATCATTTTTACGTTTTTATTTAATAAATTCTGCCATGTTTTTATTGTGTGCAGGTTTACTATCACATGTTTACTGTTTGTAAAGAGCATGCGCGGTCCTGTGTTGTGGCCACGCCCCTCCACCGCTCCATCTCCAGCAGACCCGCACCAGAACCGCGCGGTTTTTTTTATCGAACCGTCTGTTTTCTTTTTTTCTGCTTCGGTTTAATGTTGGATTTAAATGGATGCGTTCGTAGGTTCTGTAACTGCGCAGTGACCCGCAGGTAGGAGCATCATGCTTATTACATTATTACACATGATCAGCTCAGATCATAAACAGGATCAACATGAAAACATTCAGATTAATCTGGTTTTTATTTTAAGTCTGATTTTTATTTTTTTATGACTAACTTGTGTTGGTGAAGGAAGGAGCCCAGTCTGCTCAGCCTGGAAGGTGATAAGCTCAAAATCCTCTTACAGGGTTTTTCTCCTCCAGCTTCCAGTGTGTCAAACAGGTGTGTGTGTGTGTGTGTGTGTGTGTGTGTGTGTGTGTGTGTGTGTGTGTGTGTGTGTGTGTGTGCGGATCCGCTTAACAAACACAAGCACAACATTCAGTAAACAAGCAGGTCTTTCCTGATTTTTTCTTCTTCTAAAGAGACTCAAGATATTTTATAAGAAAAAAAAATGTATCATTAAAATCTTTTCAGGATAAAAACTAAAAGTAAATGTTTTTTATTCAGAATTTTAAACTCCGTGAAACAAACTAGAGGATCCCTAAAAAAAAAAAATCAACCACCTTAAAACATTTAAAACAAAGTAAAAGAAAAAAAAATGAATATAAAACATTAGAAATGTTAAGAAAGAAAAAAGGAAAAGGTTTGTTGGTAAAAATCAGGTCCAGAAAAGTTTATTTTGATTATGTTTATCGTAATTTCACGACCATAAGGCCCACCGTACGAAAAGGCGCAGTCTCAGTCACACACCGCCTTACAACAACACACACACAAGCATGCAAATGTGTGTATTAAAAAATAGATCGGGAGCAAAACTGAGTTTGATTGTGTTTTATTTAAGTAGTAACGATACTAAACAAACACATTACCGGTAATAGTCTTTATTCAAATCCATCAAAGTCCTCATCCTCTGTTTCAGAGCAGGTCCACTTCACTCCTCGCTGTCAAAGTCACTGTCTGTACTGTGCGGCTCCTCAGAAAGGATACCAGCTTTTGAGAAAGCTCGGATAACAGTACCAGCAGACACGTTAGTCCAAGCATCTACAATCCATTGGCAAACTGTAGCGTAACTCACCCGGTGCTGCCTTCCACCCTTCGGTCATCCATTGCTCCCACGCCGCTCACACTTCACTCTTTAAGGTTCTCATGCCTTTTCTTTCAGGTCCGCCTCGCGGGCACCGCGTTTTCTTTTAGCTCCGCCTTTTCTCACACACAAGGCGCACCGCACAAAAAGACACACCGCTCATTTTGAAGAAAATCTAAGACTTTTATATGAGCCTTATAGACGTGAAACTACGGTAATTGATTTAATTACGTTTCAGCACATGTTCTCTTTTTTGTTTTTATTTTTAATAAAGTCCAGTCAAATTATTAGTTTCCTTTGAACAGAAAAGTAAAATATGGTTTAGACTTAAAACAAGTCTTTATTTCTGACTAAAAAATCTCTTTGAGTCTTTTTTTTTTTTTTATTTGACTCGTATCAATGTTTCGTTTGATCGATTGATTGAAGGAATAACTAAATAAGACAAACTTTTAAAACTTTTAAAACATGCTGCTGATAAAGTCGTTCTATGATCTAACCTCGATGAAATCAGTCCGAGTGGAACCTGGAACCAGAGAAAGCCTCCGTCGGTGCAGTGAGACAGATGCTCTCTGTTTCACTGCCTTTAATCCTCTTCTTCCTCACAGCAGCTTTCTAGCAGCTTTTAAACCAACTCTGTTTCTCACTGAACTGATCATAAACTTTTCCAAACGGGATTGTTGGGGTTAAAATTAAAAATTAAAGTAAGATCTAATTAGAGGAGATCATTTATTTTCATCCAGGTTTTTAAATCAAGGCTTTTGGTTTAATTGGTAAATGTTGGCATCCTTGTGTCTGGAGAGACGATGGAGTCTGAATCTGGCTACCTATCTGTTTGTGCAGCTTGGTTGTTGCTAAATAAGCCAATGCGGGAGCTGCAGCTCCTACCACACTTACTAAAAATGTCGTTAGCGGTACGAGTCATTGGGAGAGGAGAGGCAGACTGGATTTTCTGCTGTTTCCAAGTCAATCTGTTGCTCTCTGTGTTGGGTCTGTGCCGAGACAGCAATGTTGGGGTGACCTCCCCAGGTGCAGGCTTGTGCAAGTGGTTTGGAGATCCTCGAGCACTCAGTGCCAAGATCCCCCTCTCGGCATTGCTGACAGAGTCTGACGGAAAGGCAAGCCGCTCCAGGAGGTGCCAGAAAGCATCGCAGAGCTCAGCCAGCTGCCTACGGGTCTCCGTACCGGGTTTTCTGTCTCAGTTTTTTTTTTTATTCCCATAGCTATGGCCAGACAAGACCAACCTGCAAGACAGCGGAACCCAAAAAACAAATAATAGTTTATTAGCTGATGGACTTCAAGTTGATTTTCTGAATAAAAACAGGAGTTTTCAGATTCTTAAAAAAATCAGGTGCTAAAATATGAAAAGTAAGAAAAATCAATTTTAGAAACATACTGAGCAAAATTTTAAAAAATGCTAAAATCAACAACTGAAAAATGCTGAGAAAATTTTTAAGAAATGCTGATTGTCTGATTGGACAAATCTAAGACCATCACCAATAAAATAAACTCCACAAGAGTTAAAGAAACTCTTCAACGGCTACAGAAAATGTTCTGAACAGTTAAAAACTTTAAAATAACATTCAGATTTTAAAAGGAGAGCTCCTGAGAGGGCTGCCTGTTGAGCTGGAGCATTTTTTGAAAGATGGTAAAACACCTGCAGAAGAGCGAAAGTTAAGGTTGTGTTTTATAATAATGTTTCTCAAAGACCACGTAAGCAGCCAAACGGAATGGATCCAAGAACAGTCCTTTGTGGAACTCCGTAGCTACTGACTGGACGAGCTTGACTGTCAAACAAGAGAGAAACCTGAGATTTCCTCTTTTTTTCCACAATCAAATCAGAATATTATTAAGATTGAACGTATTCAGAAACTGCGTTGATCTGCTCAGCCAATCAGACTGCAGTAAGTTTACACCTGGGTTTTTTTCCCGCAGGTGAGAAGCTGCCTTCATGGCTGCCCACAGAATTGTGCGAGCGAACCTGGTCTTGCCTCGCTGCAAGTCAGAGGGGACACTGATCGACTTCAGCGAGGGTATCGCCGGGGCAACTCTCAATGATGTTAAAGGTTAGTTTGACCTTCGTTGTGCTCATTTCAAAGGGTTTTACCCTTTTTATTTGGTATGAATGTCACCAAGTTTCAGAACAGGACCTTTACGATGTGTATGACCTCAGGGACCAGATGAAGGATGATAAATCAGGTCTTTCCTCTCTGTTCCAGTGCCTTCTCCCAGTGCCTTGCGCCTGGAGACCCAGGCCTCCTACGAAGCTGCACAGGAAGTGGTTGCCATTAAGGACTACTGCCCAAACAGCTTCACTACGCTGAAGTTCTCCAAAGGGGACCGGCTGTACGTCCTGGACACGTCTGGAGGGGAGTGGTGGTACGCCCACAACAACATGGAGATGGGCTACATCCCATCAGCCTATGTGCAGCCCGTTGGCCTGAGAGCATCTTCGCTTAGTGACAGCGGGATGGTGGACAGTCCCGGCGATGAGGACGGGTTCGGGATGGAGGAGTGGATCGGGCTGAACCCTTTTACCCCCACCATGGCTCAGAGGAACTCCATGGATCTGATGCGCTTTGATTCGCTGACATCAGCAGCGTCTTGTTCCAACGTCCCCTCTGGGAGCGGGTTCAGAGGTGCCGTGGAGGCGGTTCCCTTCCCCCACAGAGACAACCCCTTCTTTAAGAGCAAACGGTCCCACAGTCTGTCTGAGCTCTCAGTCCTGCAGGCCCAGGCCAACCCAACTCTGCCCTCTTCTGGATTCTTTACAGGACTTCAGCCTCCTTCCCCGGAGCAGTTCCAGAGCCGAGAGGACTTCAGGACGGCGTGGCTGAACCACCGCAAGCTGGCTCGCTCCTGCCATGACCTAGACTCTTTGGGCCAGAGTCCAGGTTGGGGTCAGACTCAGCCGGTGGAGACCAACATTGTCTGCATGTTGGACTATAACGGAGGGGTGGTCCAGCTCCCGGATACCTACATCAGCGTGCACATCCCTGAAGGTCATGTTGGCAATGGAGACCACCAGCAGATCTCCATGAAGGCGTTACTAGACCCCCCGCTGGCGCTAAACAGCGACCAGTGCACCACGGTGAGCCCGGTGGTGGAGATCAAGCTCAGCAACATGGAAACAAAGTCTTTCCTCACGTTGGAGATGAAAGTATCGGTGACGGTGAAGGCGGAGAGCTGCCTGGATGCTGAGGTGCTCTGTGTACGTAGTGACTGTAAGGACGGACCCTACATCCCCATCCCCAACGCCTACATCTACAAGGACACAGTCCAGGTCCAGCTGGACAGTCTGGAACCCAGCATGTACGTGGCGGTAGTGGTACGGGCCCAGCATGTCTTCCCCGGCCAGACCGTGTGGGACCACGTCCAGAGGAAGGTCACGTTGGGAGTCTATGGGCCGAAGCACATCCACCCCTCCTTCAAGGCGGTTGTGGCCATGTTTGGCCATGACTGCGCACCAAAGACATTACTTGTGAATGAGCTGGGAAGGCGTGCCGGTTCCACCCCACCAGTGGCCCTGCAGCTGTGGGGAAAGCATCAGTTCATACTGGGCTTCCCTCAGGACCTGCAGATCGGGCTTTACTCCAACATGTCTAACTACCAGGTGAAGGCGAGCGAGGGCTCTGCGCTGGTCCGCGGCTTCCAGGTGAAGCTGGGGAAGGTCAGCAGGCTCCTTTTTCACATCACCTCCCTGAATCCCAGCAGCATCTCTGACTTTACGCTCCGTGTCCAGGTGAAGGACGCCCTAGGCTGCATTCTCACACAGTTCTGTGTCCAAACCCCACAGCCTCCCCCTAAAACCGGCTCCAGAGCTGGTCCCAGGAGGTTTCTAAAGAGGAAGGAGGTGGATAAGATCGTTTTGTCTCCGCTAGCCGTCATCTCTAAATACCCGAAGTTTCAGGATCGATGCATCACCAGCTTGAAGTTTGGGAAGTTGATCAAAACAGTGATCAGGCAGCACAAGAACTCGTATCTGTTGGACTACAAGAAGGGCGATGTTGTGGCATTGCTAAGCGAGGAGAAGCTAAAGCTCCGAGGCCAGCTCCGCACCAAAGAGTGGTACATCGGCTACTACCAGGGCAGGCTCGGGCTCGTCCACGCTAAGAACGTGCTGGTTCTGGGGAAAGTTAAGCCCATCTACTGGTGCGGGCCGGACCTGACCACCACCGTGCTGCTGGAGCAAATCCTAAAGCCCTGCAAGTTTCTTACCTACATCTACGCCACGGTGAGGACCATGCTGATGGAGAACGTGAGCAGCTGGAGGACGTTTGCCGATGCTCTCGGCTACGGGAACTTACCATTAGATTACTTCTGTCGGACTGAGCTGGACAACGAACCGGAGAAGGTGGCCTCGGTTCTGGAGAAGCTTAAAGAGGAGTGCACCAACACAGAAAGCAGAGACAGGAAGTCCTTCCAACGGGAGCTCGTCATGGTAAGCACATCTCCTCTGGTTCATCATAACACCATCATCTCTCCCAGTGCGGCTTTAATTCCTAATAAATCACTACTGATGTCACTTCCTGTCAGGACTTTCCACCAGAGAGCTGACAGTTCAATCAGTAAGGAAATGTTTCAGATGAGAGGAGGATCATGACACCTGGAGTATGTAATAGTGTTCTCACCCCTTGGTCCAAAAAGGAGGATTCGTGACCCAGAATCAGTGCTCTCTTTGGGACCAGTTTCAGTTCACAGGGCTGTTAGCTTCTGTTTAAAAGGGGAGCGTTGAACTGGTTTGTTAGTTTCGATGAAGGACAATAGAAGACAATTAGACAACTATAGAAGTTAGAGAACGCTGTAAACAAGATTCATAACCTGTCAAAATAAACTGTTGTTTACAGGTTTGTTGGCGTTAGCTCCTCCTTATGGGCGGGGCACACTCAGATTAGTTTATATAGAACCAGTTTTCATATAAACTGATTTTATATAAACTATAGAACCCGTCTGATAGAAAGAACCAGTTCAGGTCAAAAATCTGGATGGAAGTTGAAACGTCTCAATCATCAAACACACGTCCTGAAAACACTTTTACAAAACAAATAATCACTAAAGTTTTTTTTAAGGTAACACATTTAAGGGCTACATATCACGTTACAAATAGAAAGGATTACATGTTTACTCTGTATGAATTATGTTATAAAATGTCTCTTTACGGATGGCAGGCCCGTGCCTCCATATTTATTGATCCCAGACTGATAAAATTTAATTGACTTGTAACGTGGTTCAAACATTTTCACTGCATGTTGAAATCCTTATTTTGTAAGATCATTAATATGCCTTTAAACACACTGAAACCCGGTGGGATTGTGCAGCAAGGCGTCGTTTAAATCCCGCAGTGATAAGAAGTTGTTGAGCAGCAGTGAAACATCGAGGTGATGCCACTTCCAACGCATCTGCTGACGTCACAGTCTCATCAACCAAATTAATTTATTCATCAATCATTTAGACAAAAAGGCCAAAATGTTTGCATCACGTGATTTAAATGTTCAAGTTCCTGCACTTGCCATGATGACACTGTGTGGACGGAACAGACGCCGCTTTACTTTGCTCTAAATAAATCTTCAGGTCATGTTTGTTTTAATATCAAACGGTTGCATCACAGATTAACGATGATCCGATGCATCCTTAATAACTACCAAACCATCCCAGTCTGATTCCGTTCTGGAGTTCCATGAAGTTCTGCTTTGTTTCTACATTATTGATCCGTGACAGCAACTGGATTATATGCTGATGATACTGTGATGTGTATCTTGGTGATGAAACCACGTCCTGTCAGAGTTTCCACCAATCAGGAGCAGGCAGACAGTTCTAGAAGGAGAATTATTCTGATGTGAGGAGAGAGGGAGGGAGATCTGGAATAAATGCTCCTTTCTTCTCCTCCTCTGTGACCTGGCGTTGTGTTTCTCTGGGAGCTTCCATCCTTTCACTGTGGTGTCGTCATGGTGACTGCTTTGTCTTTGCTCCCACAGTGCGGGCTGGCGGTGGGGGTGAAGGGGAGGTAGGGTGTCACGCTTTCTACTTCGCCAGCGTCCTTTTCACACAGGAGGATGCAGCTGGCGTTACCGAGCGACCTCAGCTTAAAGACATCACACAATCCACTCAGGCAAGCCGAGCTTCTGATTGGCTGGACTGGACCCCTGGTTTATGTTGGGGAACAGACCCTCTCTATACTCCTCATCATACAACCAAGGGAACAGCCATCCCAACCTGACACCAGCCCAGCGGATTCTTTACCAGCTCAGGTCCAGTTCCAGGGAGAGTGTGAAAGTTTAATGAGCTGCAGGTCAGAAACCTGAGCAGCAGAAACCGAGAAGAACTGCTTCAAAAGAACCATCGGCTGTTTCTCCACATGTCCGGAGTCTGTAAAAATTTCAGTAAAAATTCAGTTATATTTGTTCAGCCTAAAAATCACAAAACAATCGTCTCAACTGGCTTCAATTTGTAGATTAAAAAAAAGTACAAAATCAAAGAATAAAAAAAAAAAGAAAGAAGTATAAACATAAAAACACAGTTAAAATCTAACTAAAGCTAGCAAAACAATTTCAGTACATTCCTGTCCTTAGACCCTCCTTCACGGGGAGGAAAAACTCCAAAAAAAACAACAGTGGGGAAAAAAAAGATGAAACCTGATGGGTATCCACATGAAAGAGAGATCCCTCCCCAGACAGTTAATTAAATATGATCCTTTTCTATTTACTGGAGAAAGTACGGTGCACTGGGACTCTGTCCTGGTTTTATTTTTTGGGGGAAGTACAGTGGTCAGGAGGATTGGGTCGTTCTGTGTGTGGAATCCCTAAGACGTTTAGATCCTGTGTTACATCAATGTTCTCTGTGGTCCTTCAGGCTCTGCTGAAGATGGACTGCCAGGGTTTGGTGGCCCGGCTGATTCTCGACTTCGTGCTGTTGACGGCGGCAGTTGAGGTGGCGCCGCGGTGGCGCGAGCTGGCCGACAAGCTGGCGAGGGTATCCCGGCAGCAGATGGAAGCGTACGAGGCGCCGCACCGAGACAGGAACCAAGTCCTGGACAGCGAGGTGATCCCTGCTCCTTATCAAACATGTTATTTTCTTGTATTCTGTGTAACCATGGTGATAATCTGCAGTCTATGTGGAAACCGGCTTACGACTTCCTCCTGACCTGGGCTGGCCATATCGGGGACAGCTATCGCGATGTAATCCAGGACCTCCATCTGGGCCTGGACCGCATGAGGAACCCTATCACTCGCCGCTGGAAGCACCTGACCGGCGCCCTTATTCTGGTCAACTGTTTGGAGAGCCTGCGGAGCGCCGCTTTCTGTCCGTCTGGCCACGGGGACTTTGCTGTCTGAAGGGGAGGCTCGGACTCTGGTTCACTGGTAGCTCGAGCTCTGGCTCCATGGTGGTTAGGGCTCAGCCGCTGGACTCTGGCTCAGTGGTGGCTGGAGCTTTGGCTCCATGGTGGCTAGGGCTCTGCCACCACCGTCTTGGTGGTGGCTGGGCCTCTGTCCCTTTGGTGACTGGTTAATGCGCAGTCAGTTTCAACCTCAGAAACGAGTCGCTAATAACGTCCATTAAAGCTAAAAAAAAGTTTTTTTCTAGTAAAAATGTAAAACTTGAGTGTTTCTAAAACATTTTTAATCATCTTTTTCTGAGATCCATCTTGTGCAAAAAATCAACTTTGTAAAACTTTCTACCTTCTAATCGCGACGTGTGGGCCTTGTGTTTGTCACCAAAGTGGTTTTTAGAAAGATTCAGAAGTTTTTGAACAGATTGTTTAAGTATTTTTTTTTCTTTCATACGTGACGACAAACCAGTGGCTGCTACATTCATGATGCGTTTTTCATGGCAGGAAGTAATTTACACACTTCCTGCACCCCTCTAGAAGATAGGCGTTCATTCAGAATCCTTGACATATTTTAGAGGCACAGCCTGTATTTTTCAGGAGGATGAGCAATAGTCATACTTTCACACTTATTGATAAAACTCTATAAATCAATATAATTTTTATAAAAACTATTGTGTAAAAGATGTTATAAAATCCAGATTGTGATTGTTTATGTGCAATACATATAAAAAGAAAAAATGTATTTTGCATGAGATAAATTTTTTAATCTGAAACTAAATTTTAGTTGACAGAACGTATGGCAGGTGATGCTGTGGAGGGATCCAGTTCTTCAGCATTAGGTCTCGGGTTTTAGCTTTGATGTGGTTCTGTTGGCTTCATCGGGTCGTGATCTCCAACTCTCACTAGACCAGTTTGCTGCCGAGTATGAAGCAGACGGGATGGGAATCAGAGCCTCCAAATCTGAGACCATGGTCCTTGCCCAGAAGAGAGTGAATGGCCCCCTGCAGGTCAGGAGGAGGGTCCTGCCCCAAGTGGAAGAGATTAAGTAACCATGGTAACCAGGATCTACGTCCTGCCCTCACCATGGTAACAAAGATCTACGTTCCTACCCTCACCATGGTAACAAGGATCTACGTTCCTACCCTCACCATGGTAACCAGGATCTACGTTCCTACCCTCACCATGGTAACCAGGATCTATGTTCCTACCCTCACCATGGTAACCAGGATCTACATTCCTACCCTCAACATGGTAACCAGGATCTATGTTCCTACCCTCACCATGGTAACCAGGATCTACGTTCCTACCCTCACCATGGTAACCAGGATCTATGTTCCTACCCTCACCATGGTAACCAGGATCTATGTTCCTACCCTCAACATGGTAACCAGTGTGGGTGGTGAGCAAAAGATTGAGATCCCGGATACAGGTTTCTGAAATGATCTCTCAGAGATAGAGGAAGGAGCTCTGCCATTTGGGAGGAGCTCAGAGTAGAGCTGTTGCTCCTCCAGTTCAAGAGAAGCTAGAATGGGTGGTTTGGGCATCTGAAGCCTCCTGGACGCGTTGGGGGGTTTCAGGCAGAGGCTGACCCTGAATCTCCTGGATAGACTATGTCTCACAGCTGGACACGAAACACCTCAGGATCCTCCTGGGTGAGCTGGAAGATGCGGCCGAGGTGAGAGAAGCCTGGGTTTCTGAGCTACGGCTGTTGGTAGGTGAAAGGTGACGAAACAGAACAAATAGTTACTGAATGCTCACCATTTCACATAACAATTCCTTTCATTATCTACCTACCTATCCTCATAACCAGGCAGTTTGTTGGTGAATCAACTTAGTCAGTTGGCGTATTAGTGAGATGCTTAACGAGCTGTTCAGCTACTCGTTTAGCTTGTGTCTAAGGTAGCCACGTGTTTTTTATCCAAACAAACGTTGTGAAAGATGCTGAGACAGTCTTAGCATCGCAGCTTCCTGTTAGCGTTGATCGTTCCCGTACATTCATCTGGCAAAACCTGGACCCCATCTGCACTCAAGCTGAAAAAAACAAAAAACATACTGATTTAACACCGGGTTGGAACTAGATCCGGAACTAGAGCCAGAAATGGGTCAAAGCCAAACCTGGGACAAGACAAGGTCTGAAAGGCACCAAATCAGGGTTTGATCTGGGCCACATTGGGGTTTGATTTGGGCCCAGTCATTACTGACTGAGAGGAAATTTGAATCGAGTCCAAAACCAAATGTTCACTGGGTTTGGTTCAGGTTCTTGTTCCGATTAAACTGCAGGTCTCAAACTCTGGTTCCAGGCCTCTAGAGCCAGCTATCCTCGTCCACACTCTGACCTCTTACAGTACGTCTCCATGGTAACCATCAACCGAGGATGATCTTTGTTGTTTAGCAGCAGATGATGACATCAGCAGATGTCAGCAGATGTTTACCAGAGACATCTGGATGATGTTGCTAAACATCCAGAAGCCTTTCTGGTTTTAGCAACATGTTAAACTGTATTTCCTGCAGCACCACCCACAGTCTCGGTGGTGGAACTACAGTATTGTTCTGAGTGGACCTTAGAACTGGGTCAAAGGTCCACTATGACGACAGGTCTCACCGGGTCAAACAGAAACCAAAACTAAGAAATTATTTTTTTCTACAAACTGTTTGTTTTTGCTGAATTTCTATATAAAATATTTTGTGACTTTGTTTTTCTTCTGTTTCTGGAATTCAAATCACTTTTTATACACAAAGTTTTAATAAAACTAAAAATATGAAACCAAAACTGTTTGATTTTCCTCAAAGTCTCAGACTTTATTATTCCTGAACCCCATGCCCCCCCTGACACCCCACCTTAAAGCACAGCTTCTTCTATTTACCCTAAAATCTAACTCTAAAGACTTTATCTCTTTGAACATCTTTTCTGAAAAGCAGGAAACACAAAGACAGAAAACAGAGAAGGAACGTCTTCATCGATCAGAGATAAAAGAACTGTGCTGCTACCTGCTGGTAGAAAATAACACCACCTGGTTCTGGAACGGAAATCAATCTTTACTAGATTTAGATCATTTATTTCAAACCTGCTCATAAATACATAACATTACAGTGGTTTAAAAAGAGGATTCCATCATGATGCCATCAGACTGGTGATGAACCCTCAGATGCAGACTGGACCATCCTAACCCAATAGAATATGATGGGATGGGTCCATACAATATTTTCTTCGTTCGTTCGCTCATGCTCTGAGGGTCTGATCTCCAGGGTCCCCGTTGTCAGCTGTTACCCTTCTCATCCTTCACCCGACCTGTAGGGCCCTTTCTGCAGGTGATGAGCCCACTGGAAGGGCAGCCCATGTCCCCTGTTGAGCCCCGGGGAGCCACTCCAGGAAAAACCAGGCCACCAGGCCGTTGGTCTTGTGCCCCACCCT
>CACRXE010000047.1:465000-592500 GCA_902685375.1 Neostethus bicornis | reverse complement strand
AACAAAATGAGCTGATGAAATATCTAAATGTAATTAATGGATCAGATAAAAACTAATTACTCTTAATTCAAAGATGTTTTATGTGTGATTTTTTAAAATGTTCTGCTCTTCCTTTGCTTTAGGGAATTTGTGTCGGTGCACAGGCTATCGGCCCATCGTGGACGGCTGCAGGACATTCTGCCAAGTATGTTCATGTCTCCATGGTGATGCTGCACAGCCTCACCTGGTCCTCTCTCTGACGCTCAGCAGGACACCAGCGGATGTCCATGTAACGCTGGATCACCTGACGCTCAGACGGACACCAGCGGACGTCCATGTAACGCTGGACCACCTGACGCTCAGACGGACACCAGCGGACGTCCATGTAACGCTGGAGCATCATGTTGCCGCAACACCGACAATAAAACGAGTGTAGGTGTGAGTTTGGTTTTATTTTTGATCTTTTTTCTCCCACTGCTTCTTTGCCACATTTCTGCTCTTCCTCTGCAGGAAAAACCCACCCTGTGGGACCAGAAGGACCTCCTCCCTCTGGATCCAACTCAGGAACTGATCTTCCCTCCAGAACTCATGGTAGGTCTTCATCCCAGCGTTCACCTTCATCATCATCATCACCTCTCCAGCTGCTACTGCTTGTCCTGCAGCTGCTGGTGGAGGCCGACCGGCCCAGAACGCTCACCTTCTATGGGGAGAGGAGCACGTGGGTGTCCCCTGCGTCGCTGGAGGAGCTCGTCCAGCTGAAGGCCAGACACCCAGAGGCCCCGCTGGTCCTGGGTAACACCAACACCGGTCAGTAACTTTTTAAATCAGCTCAGTTACATCAGGTCTCAATCCCAGCAAAGCTTCAATCAGTGGGTGAAAAACCCCCGTCTGACAAATCGAAGTAGTGTACGGGACCCTGCTGTTAGCTGCCGCCAAAGCCAATGGCCCTTCCTGCAGGTGGGGAGCCCACTGAAAGGGTGGCCCATGTCCCCTACTTGGCCTGAGCCCGTCCGGACACCAAGCTGCCAGGCGCTTGGTCTTGAGCTCCATTATAGGACCTGGCTCCATGGGGGAGGGGCTTCGTTGACCCGCGTCTGGGCAGGGGACTTTGCCACGATGTTACTATTCATAGAGGTTTTATTTTTAAGCAGTGCTTTGTCTGGTCGCTAACCAGCTGTGGGTGGTGACCAAACAACAAGACTGCGGACACAAGCGGCTGAGATTAGCTTCCTCTGCAGGGTGGGTGGAGTCTCTTTCAGAGATAAAGGGAGGAGTTCTGCCATCTGGAAGGAACTCAGAATAGAGGTTTTCTTCCTTTGGGTCGAGAGAAGCCAGATGGGGTGGTTTGGGCATCTGGTTAAGATTCCTCCCTCGCTGGTGAGGTGTTTTAGGCACGCCTCACTGCCAGGAGACCCAGAGGCAGACCCGGACCTGCTGGAGAGACCATGTCTCACAGCTGGACAGGGAACACCTCAGGATCCTCCAGGGGGAGGTGGAGGATGCAGCCGGGATGAAAGAAGCCTGGGTTTCCGTCTGAGGCTGTTGCCCTCGTTCTTTCCAGGTCCTGCCATGAAGTTTAAAGGGGCATTGTATCCTCTGATCATCTCTCCATGCAGAGTTCCACAACTCTACCAGTGCACCAAGACACCTGAAGGTCGGTACTACTTTAATTCTTCTGGTCTGATGCTGTGGTCCAGAAACTGTCTCCGTCCTCTCTGCAGGTGTTTGGGTCGGAGCAGGCTGCACTCTGACCCAGTTCCGCAGCCTGCTGGAGGACCTGCTACCCCACCACAAGCAGGAAGAAACCCAGCTGGTCCGGGCCCTGATCCAGCAGCTGAAGAACCTGGGAAGCCTGCAGATTCGCAACGTAGCGGTGAGGACAGACCTGACCCTGTTACAGGTCCCCCAGATCCACATGTCTCCTGGAAGCAGGACTAATGTCTGTGAGCTGGGTTAGGTTGACAACTAGTGCGGCCGCTCTTGGCCTCTACAACCTGTAAAGAGTTCCTTTTCCCTTCTATTGTCTTCCAAAAATCTGGAGCTGGGTTGAAACGTGGAACGTAGATCCTGGTTACCATGGTGAGGGTAGGAACGTAGATCCTGGTTACCATGGTGAGGGTAGGAACGTAGATCCTGGTTACCATGGTGAGGGTAGGAACGTAGATCCTGGTTACCATGGTGAGGGTAGGAACGTAGATCCTGGTTACCATGGTGAAGGTAGGAACGTAGATCCTGGTTACCATGGTGAGGGTAGGAACGTAGATCCTGGTTACCATGGTGAGGGTAGGAACGTAGATCCTGGTTACCATGGTGAGGGTAGGAACGTAGATCCTGGTTACCATGGTGAAGGTAGGAACGTAGATCCTGGTTACCATGGTGAGGGTAGGAACGTAGATCCTGGTTACCATGGTGAAGGTAGGAACGTAGATCCTGGTTACCATGGTGAAGGTAGGAACATAGATCCTGGTTACCATGGTGAGAGTAGGAACGTAGATCCTGGTTACCATGGTGAAGGTAGGAACGTAGATCCTGGTTACCATGGTGAGGGTAGGAACGTAGATCCTGGTTACCATGGTGAGGGTAGGAACGTAGATCCTGGTTACCATGGTGAGGGTAGGAACGTAGATCCTGGTTACCATGGTGAGGGTAGGAACGTAAATCCTGGTTACCATGGTGAGGGTAGGAACGTAGATCCTGGTTACCACGGTGAGGGTAGGAACGTAGATCCTGGTTACCATGGTGAGGGTAGGAACGTAAATCCTGGTTACCATGGTGAGGGTAGGAACGTAGATCCTGGTTACCATGGTGAGGGTAGGAACGTAGATCCTGGTTACCACGGTGAGGGTAGGAACGTAGATCCTGGTTACCATGGTGAGGGTAGGAACGTAGATCCTGGTTACCATGGTGAGGGTAGGAACGTAGATCCTGGTTACCATGGTGAGGGTAGGAACGTAGGTCACGTTATTAATTTTAATGTGTTTTGTTTTTACTAAGTTTCAGCTTTGCTTTTTAAACTGTATTTCAGGTCCTTTTACTGGTAACCTCACCTGGTTTCTCTGTTTCAGTCACTGGGAGGAAACATCATGACTGCCTCACCAGTCTCAGACCTGAACCCAGTGCTGGCTGCTGGGAATGGGAAGGTCCACGTGGTTTCTGCAGGTATGGTAGTCCGGTCACATACATGATGGACCTCCATCATCCAGCAGACCTCCATCCTCTGTCTTCCTCCAGGTGGAAGTAGGATCGTCCCCCTGAACCCCGACTTCTTTGTGGCTTTTGGGCGAACGTGTGTAAAACCAGAGGAAGTCGTTGTTTCTGTTTTTGTTCCTTTTACTAAAAAGGTAAAAGTCTTGATGAAGGTGTTTTATTCTGTGTGTGTGTGTGTGTGTGTGTGTGCTCGTTGAACCGTGTTAACCCTTTAACGGGTAAATCCTTTCTCACTCTGAACGGGTGCACATCCTTTTGAACTCACAGAAAACCAAAAGGAACTTTCACTTAGTTGGTCACTTCTCAAATAATCCTTTCTAACGTAAGCTGGCACGGCTGCTTTCGTCCGCTTTGGCCCGCACAGGGTCAGTAACAGATGGAGCAGTGGGTGGAGCACCAGGTGGAGCACCAGGTGGAGCACCAGGTGGAGCACCAGGTGGAGCACCAGATGGAGCAGTGGGTGGAGCACCAGGTGGAGCACCAGGTGGAGCACCAGGTGGAGCACCAGGTGGAGCACCAGGTGGAGCACCAGTTCTTTCAATCGTAACAGATGAAAGTGAAAAACCTTTAAACACAAATAAATTTAAATGTGACACAAATTGCTTTTCTTTTTTTTCTCTTTGTCTAACTTTTAATTAATTTATAACAAAATCACATCAAAACAGAAACGAAATCAGACCAGAGTTGGTTTTAAGTCGATACTCACCAGCTGTGAGAGCTTCACACCCCGTCCTTTTAAAAACTGTGTAAATATTTTGTTACCAGACGTCTCGTCTTCGAGCTGTGGAGATAAACTTTTAAAGAAACCAGTACATGTCCAGAAGGATGTCAGACATGATGACGGAGACAGATGACCGGATGGGGTTCATTAAATCATTTATTTTTACTAAAAACACAAACAAACCGTTTTAGAGCACAACAACAACACAAACGATTGACACCATTTTTTTCTGAGTTTTCTCTCATTTTTAGGTGGAATGAGGGTCTGGATGACCTCAGATTGACCTTTAAAAGAATCATAAATATCTAAAAACTAAAAGAACACAAACGAATGACATATTTTTTTGTTTATTTTTGTTTATATAATTTTTTTAAAGCAGTCAGCTTCATGGAGGTGAACTGGACGGTGTACTGGTTCTAGTTTGGTGTGTGATGTACCATCTGTCCTACAGGGAGAGTACGTCCGGGCATATCGCCACGCACCCAGGAAGAAGGCCTCCTTTGCCACGGTAACGAGCGGGATGAGGGTGTGTTTCAGAGAGGGATCCAGCGTGGTCGATGACCTGAGTGTTTACTATGGAGGAGTGGGCGGGACCACCGTCAGCGCTGCCAAGACCTGTAGTGCCATCGTAGGACGGTGAGGAGGAGGACCATCCTGGTCCAGGAGATGGTTCCTCTTATTGATCCGATATCTGATCAAGTCTGGTACTGGTGCCATCCCATCCCCACTCCTGGTCTCTACTCCTGCTGTTTGATTTACAGTCTGTTGCCATGGTTACAGGCTGGTAATGTGTTTCAGACCCTGGGACGATGAAACCTTCGAGCAGGTCTACCAGATCCTTCTGGAGGAGCTGGACCTCCCTCCAGGAACACCTGGAGGGATGGTGGACTTCAGGCGGACGTTGACTCTCTCACTGCTCTTCAAGTTCCAGCTGGAGGTCCTGCAGCTGCTCAAAGACCTGGTAAAAAACCGGATCACCTGCTGTACACACACTCTGCAGGTCTTTCCACCTACTATGTCTTTTCAGAACCTGGTCCAGGACCCAGTTCCACAGGAGATACTCCCATTGCCTTCAGAGATCAAGCCGGGCCGGCAGGTCTTCCAGGTAGGAACCTCCCCAATCCGGCATCTTCCTCCTACGGCATCCTTTAATACCCAACCTTCCCAGGGTGTCAGCACAGACCAGGACCTGCAGGACCCTGTGGGACGGCCCCTGATGCACCGCTCTGCCCTCAGTCAGGCCACCGGGGAGGCGGTGTACGTGGACGACATGCCAAGAACAGACGGAGAACTCTTCATGGTCCTGGTCCTCAGCACCAGACCCCACGCCAGGATCACGTAAGTCAAGATAGAACGTTTTTTTCATCGTTTGGTCAGAATGCGACTTATACTCGATAATCCAGATAACCATGGACTAAACGTAGTAGAAAAAGTTTCAAAAAAGTCTTCTGGACAGTTTAATTCTTCAACGAGACGTTTCGACTTCCATCCGGAAATCATTTTCAATCTGAATGAAATGGACTGGAACCTGGATCCATTTATACTAACCTGAGTAACAGGTAAAAAAAGTGTAAGAAGTGCGATGGGCTCTCCAGTGTCCCCCATAGTAGCTAATCTTTACATGGAGGAGGTTGAGAAGCAAGCCCTGAGCACATTCCCAGGAAATCCACCCAGTCACTGGTTCCGCTATGTTGATGACACGTTTGTGAAGATCAACAAGCAAGATCTGGAAGCCTTCACTTCACACATCAACATTGTGGATCCGAACATCAAGTTTACACGTGAAGACTCCAAGGACAACCGGTTGGCCTTTTTAGACTGCGCTGTGATCATAGGAGAGGACGGGAATTTGCAACTGGAGGTATACAGGAAACCCACGCACACAGACCAGTACCTACAGTTTGACTCTAATCATCCTTTGCAACACAAACTGGGTGTCATCAGAACTTTACAACACAGGGCGGAGGAGGTACCCACGAGCACAGAGGCTAAGGAGAAGGAGACACAGCATGTCCAAAAAGCCCCCTCGGTCTGTGGCTACCCCAAATGGGCCCTGAATAGGGTGAGAGCGTCCAAGAAACATGAGAAGAGGGAAACAGAAACTGAGAAGAGAAAAAATGGAGTCTCTATTCCCTACGTGTCAGGACTGTCCGAGAAGTTACAGAGAATCTTCAGACAACATGACATCCCGGTTTTCTTTAAACCGGTCAACACATTACGTCAAAAACTAGTACATCCTAAAGACAAGATGCCTACGGAAAAACAGAGCAATGTAGTTTATTCGATCCGGTGCAGTGAAGGGAGCTGCAAAGAACACTACATTGGAGAAACAAAGCAACCACTCCACAAAAGACTTTACCAACACAGAAGAGAAGCCTCTAGTGGTCCACAGTCTGCCGTACATCTGCATCTTAAATCCACCAAACACACTTTTGAGGACAGTGAGGTGAAGATTCTAAGTAGAGAGAAAGGTTGGTTTGAAAGAGGGGTGAAAGAAGCCATTTTTGTGATGAAAGAGAATCCCTCACTGAATCGGAATGGAGGCGTTAGATACGTTTTGCCCGGTATCTATAGCAGCCTTTTGAAGCCATGGACTAAAGATGACACCTCGTGACTCAGTTTCACGCCTCTCGTTAGCAGGTTTCTCTTTTCACTAGGCTTTTAGCATTTTTTTGTTTACTGGTCTGTGGCTACAATAGGAGCCATTCACGACCATCTTAAGGAACATTCTCATTGGTCGAGCCCTTCTTACACTTTTTTTACCTGTTACTCAGGTTAGTATAAATGGATCCAGGTTCCAGTCCATTTCATTCAGATTGAAAATGATTTCCGGATGGAAGTCGAAACGTCTCGTTGAAGAATTAAACTGTCCAGAAGACTTTTTTGAAACTTTTTCTACTATGGATCACTCCTGGATGAATGAGGGACTACACGGACATGGACTAAACGCTCGGTGGGCTTCAGTCCTGTCGGGATTCAAAGAGGCTGGAATCATCTGTTTTCAAAGCGTTGATACTTGTTATAATGATGGAGGTATCGCTTAGTGGTGAAATGATCTTTGGACTGAAGAGTTGCTGGTTTGAATTCCGCTGAGCGTCCTCGGGGAAGACACCTAGCACCCCGTTGCTCCCACCATTAGCACCTCCCACCTGCTGCAGAGTCTCTTCATGAGGGATTAATTCAGTTTGATAAATAAATAATGGACCAACTTGTGAATTCTTCTGTCATTGAATGAAAGGGGTTCTGAGGGGTCTTAAGGGGGTTCTGAGGGGTCTTAAGGGGGTTTTAAGGGGGTCTTAAGGGGGTCTTCTGTGATCAGGGTGTCTTTCCTGATCTGGTGCAGCTGGTGAAGGTGCTGAAGGGCTTTGCAGTAAGGGTGGTCCTCAGCTGATCCTGCAGGGGTCTGATCCGGTCCCTTGTCCCTTCCCCAGGAGCCTGGATGTGAGCAGCGCCCTGCAGCTTCCAGGAGTTGCTGACGTGGTCACTGCTGCAGATGTTCCTGGCATGAAGGAGCGCCAGATGTTTGGGTACACTGAGGAGCTGCTGGCCCAGGACCAGGTGAGAACTGGTATTCTGTCATGATGAGCTTTCAAATAAAAAAAAAAAAAATTTTTAAGAAGTCACAGGACGTGGGTTTAATTTAAATCTTCAAATTTTAACCACGACCGACCATCTGAGAGACTGAGGGGCTACCAGTCTCCCCCTTTATACAATCATACAAATGAATGAATGTTTGGGGGTACAACCCACCTGCTAGGTGAGGGAGAGTTTACATGTTCCTCTACAGGTCCGCTGCGTAGGGCAGATGATCTGTGCGGTGCTCGCTGATACGAAGGCACACGCCCAGCAGGGAGCAGCGGCCGTAAAGATCTCCTACGAAGACCTACCAGACCCCATCTTCACTATCCAGGTCAGGCTGTGGACCCTCCGTAGCACCCATTAGGCCAGACTCTGATTTTCTAACGTTGTGTCTGACAGGACGCCATTGATGGCGAGTCTTTCTACGAGCCTCAGCGAGTGTTGGAGCAAGGAAACGTTGAGGAGACGATGAAGAGCATGGAGCAGATCCATGAAGGTACCTGAGAAATGTTTCTGAAGCCACGCCCACCTCATCTCCTCTCTCTGCACAGGTGTGATACAGATAGGAGGACAGGAGCATTTCTACATGGAGACGCAGAGCGTGCTGGTCGTCCCTGTTGGGGAGGAGACGGAGTTTAACGTCTACGTCTCCACCCAGTGGCCCACTTTGTGCCAGGTACACCCCTCACATCACCATGATGACGTAGAGGGATCAGCCTTTGTTTGTTTCAGGCCGCCGTCGCTGAGACGCTGAACATCCCGTCCAATCGAGTCACCTGTCACGTCAAGCGCATGGGCGGGGCGTTTGGTGGGAAGGTCATTAAGACCTCCATCCTGGCATCCATCACCGCCGTGGCGGCATGGAAGTAAGTCACAGGGTCACCTCCACATGGTCCACAGATTCACACTGATTCTGTTTCCAGGACAACCAGGCCTGTTCGCTGCATCCTGGAGAGAGGAGAAGACATGCTGATCACCGGTGGGCGCCATCCTGTCCTGGCCAAATACAGGGTCTGCATCCGCCTCAGATACTGAAGCTGTTTTTATTATCGTCTAGATTCTTTAAGTAATAATAATAATACATTTTATTTGTAATGCGCCTTACATTTTAAGAAAAAATTCCAAAGCGCTACATAGAAAGATAAAAACAATAAAACATTTAAAAAAACTAAAATCTAGAAAAAGAGTTTCTTTAAAAATTCACTGGGTCTAAAATAGAAGGTTATTTAAAATGTTTGAGTTCTTTTTACAGCGTGTTTATTTAAGAGAACGTACGTCAGCATCAAACCATGATCCCGTTCACTCTCCAGCCAGGGATCATGGCGTGCCACTGGCAACAAACCTGGAGACATTTTTTATCGTTCCGCCCACCAGATCAAATCTAACTTTATTTATAAAGAACTTTCAAACATAAAGTTACACAAAGTGTTGAAAAAAAAACGAACAAATAAAAGTCAAATGAATTAAAATCCAGATCATTAAACAATAAAAACTTATTAACAAACATACATTAAAATCACACACTTAAACAAAACACTGCACACATGCATCAACATTCACACAACCTTACACACACACTGTCTGTTTATCCTGAACAGCAGCTACTGTCTCTAACTGAAATAAACATCTGGCCTGATGCTGCTGTGAGGAAATAATAACTGGGGATCGATCCACATCAGGAGCCGGCCTCCTCATGACTGCAGAGGTCACAACTACAGAGGTTAACCGGCTCCAGGAGACACGGGCACCCACAAAAAGACTCTGTGAGGGACCCACAGTCACGGTCAGTCAGACCCCACAGACTGAGCAGGCAGAGCTGGTGGGATGGAGGATCCCCACGAGGAAACACTGGAATAAAAACTAAAACCAGTAAAACAGGTTAAAAAACTATTTAAGAAATTAATCTTAAAACTAAATCAGAAAAATAAAACAATGTAAAAATATATCATTGACAAAAAAAATAAATAAATACATAAAATGATATTGAATAAAAAGAAAAAACAATTAAAAGCCAAGTTAAAAATGTGGTTTTTCAGCCTGTTCTTAAAAACATAAACACACTCTGCACCCCTGAGGTCCTCTGGCAGGCTGTTCCACGGGTCAGGACACTGGAAACGATGCCTCACCGTGGGTTTTGTCCTCTGGTACCGAGGGGTCGTACCTCACAAGGAGGTCAGATAAATAAGAAGGATCATGAAGATCTTCTTTCTGTGTGTGTGCCAGGTGGGTTTTCAGAAGGATGGCAGGATCTTGGCTGCAGACATCCAGTACTACATCAATGCTGGATGCTTCGTAGATGAGTCTATACTGGTAAATTGACTCGAGACGCCTTTCGTTCTCTCTGTGGCCTCCCGTTCTGACGCTGTACTTCCTGTAGGTTGCAGAGAAGATGCTGCTCCACATGGACAACGCCTACAACATCCCGAACCTGCGAGGTCGAGCAGCTGCATGCAGGACCAACCTGCCTTCCAACACAGCTTTCCGGGGGTTCGGCGTGCCGCAGACCCTCCTGGTGGTGGAGAACATGATCAACGATGTGGCCCTTCTGCTGGGTCGTCCTGCAGAGCAGGTCTCTCCTCCGTCTCAGTTCCCCGGTCTCGTTCCACCGCTCATCCCTCGGTTCTTTGCCAGGTCAGGGAGGCAAACATGTACGCGGGTCCATCCACCACCCACTACAAGATGCCCTTCAACCCAGAGAACATGTGGCGCTGTTGGGAGGACTGCAAGCTGCATGCAGAGTACGATGCCCGCCGTACCGCCATCAGTCACTTCAACCAGCTCAACCAGTGGAAGAAGAGGGGGCTGGCCATGGTTCCCATCAAGTATGGCATCGCGTTTGCAGAGAGCTTCCTAAACCAGGTGAGCTGTGTTTTCCTGGGCTCCCCTTTAGGGTCAGACCTGTAATAATAATCCTGCCCTGTGGACAGGCGGGTGCTCTAGTCCACATCTACAAAGACGGATCGGTCCTGGTGTCCCACGGTGGTGCCGAGATGGGACAAGGCCTCCACACTAAGATGCAGCAGGTACAGGAACAGCCTGTTTTTAAATTTTCAGCTGTTTTTTTAAACTTGTTTTATTTGGTAAACTTTTTTTTGTTGTCTGTCGTTGGGTCTGTTTATCTTTTCTAACTAGTTTAGCATATGTTAGGGTTAGCTGGAGCGCTGCAGGATGAGGACTGTGGTGAGACGGAGGAGTTCAGTGTGGGGGTGGGACTGTTGCTATGGTGATGGACAGGCTGACAGACGAGGTCAGACAGGAATCCCCATGGACAATGATGTTTGATCTGTAGTGAGAGGAGGAGGGAGGATCTCTGTTCTCTGATTGGGTAGGATGTACTCCTATCGCTGCAGTCGTAATCTAATGCCTGCAATCCCTGACTTAGTTGCCAGAGGGAAATGAAATTGAGTCAACGCACTAGGTGGCACCAGCCTGGCCAACGTCACATTGCTCCTACGTTAACATAAGCAGGAAGTGTTTTAAGGCATGCGCTCTGCTCATGCTCAGTCCCACCTTGTTTAGTTTGTTTAGCTGCGTTAGCCTGTTTAGCTTGTCTAAGCGGTAACCCCGTGTCTCTGTTATGAGGTTGCGAGCAGAGAGCTTCACATCCCGCCGGCTAAGATCTACGTCAGTGAGACCAGTACCAGCTCGGTACCTAACATGCCTCCCTCAGCGGCATCCTTTGGCACTGATGCTAACGGCATGGCAGTGAAGGTAAGGACTATCTCCTGCAGGTGTTCCTCCTGGATGCTGACTGATCTCCTCTGTCTCAGAACGCCTGTGAGACTCTATACCAACGCCTGGAGCCGGTCAGGCAGAAAAACCCCACGGGATCCTGGGAGAGCTGGGTACGTGAGGATAACATGGTGTGTGTAAAGTTTCCTACTCATGGGTAACTAGGCTTTTTTCTGATGCTAGGTCCAAGCAGCTCACCTGGAGAAGATGAGCCTGTCGGCCACCGGGTTCTACAGGTAGGTAGAGCAGCATGAATAAGAATCATGAAGCAGTGACCAGCGGGTCCTCTGTCCTCAGGGGTCCGGATCTCTACGTAGACTGGGATCAGATGAAGGGCCAACCCTATGCATACTTCACATACGGGGCGTGTTGCTCCGAGGTGGAGCTGGACTGCCTGACAGGAGACTACAGGGTCCGTGATTTTATTCGTGTTTCTGTTAGTTCACATATTCTGAACAAACTCACATGACTTTTTATCACAGACACTCAGGACAGACATCGTGATGGACATCGGGAGGAGTGTGAATCCATCGTTAGACATCGGCCAGGTACCAACGATTCATTCCAAAGACCCTTTCGTCATGTCTAAGAGACGTTGGGAACAAATATCAGTGTGATGCGGATAAGCAGTACACCCTGGTCTTCTTGTCTTGCAGATTGAAGGGTCTTTTATGCAGGGTTTGGGTCTTTACACTCTGGAGGAGTTAAAGTATTCTCCTTCTGGTGTGCTGTACACACGAGGTCCGTCCCAGTATAAGGTACCAGCGATCTGTGACATGCCGCTCAGCTTTAATGTCTACCTGCTGCCGGACACACACAACCCCTTGGCCATCTACTCCTCTAAGGTCAGTCCGTTTTTAGGCTATAAGGCAGGAGGATTTGAGCAACCTGCTGTATTTGGCTCTGCAGGGCATCGGGGAACCTGCTCTGTCCCTGGGCAGCTCCGTCCTGCTGGCCATCAAAGATGCAGCGGCAGCATCCCGCTCCCAGTCCGGCTTGAGTGGCCCTTTTCAACTGGACAGCCCCGCCACGCCGGAGAGAGCCTGCCTGGCCTGCAGCTCCACGCTCACACAGAAGGTAACCTCAGTAACACACCCATCGATGGAAACTTCTTCTTCCTGGTGCTTCCTGTTCGTTTCATTGCCTTCTACTTATCTGGGGGTGGTTCACGGGGTCAACAGTCTAAGACGGGAAACTCAGGCTTCCCTCACCCCGGCTGCATCCTCCAGCTCACCTGGGAGGATCCTGAGGTGTTCCCTGTCCAGCTGTGAGACATAGTCTTTGCCTCTGCGTCTCCTCCCAGTGGGACATGTCCAAAACACCTCACCATCGAGGCGTTCGGGAGGCATCCTAACCAGATTTCTGAACCACTCCATCTGGCTTCTCTTGACTTGGAGGAGCAATGATTCTATTCTGATTTCCTCCCGGATGGCAGAGCTCCTCCCTCTATCTCTGAGAGAGAGCCTAGCGACCCTGCGAGGAAGATCATTTCGGCTGCTTGTTCTCGTTCTCTTGGTTACCACCCACACTGGTTACCATGGTGAGGGTGGGAACGTAAATCAACTGGTAAATTGAGAGCTTTGCTGGTCCATCTTTACCATAACAGACCAGGAGGTATCAATCTGGATCTTACCATCTCCATCCAGGGGGTCAACAATGGAAAACATCTTAAATCTGTTCTGGAGATCACCCTGATCTAGTGATGTAGTGTTTACGTCCTGCGTTATAGATTTGTCTCCATAACAGAATTTAAATTAAATGCAGATACCGGGATGTTTATTGATAAAAAGAAGACAATGTTCATGTAATTCTTGTCTGGTTGTTTTCAGGTTCCAGTTGTCAAGCCAGGAACCTTCACACCGTGGGCGCTCAACATCTAAACGCTGCTCACGCTGACGGAGAAACCTCCACACAAAGAATCAGAAAATAACTTTTACAGTTAAACCGTAAAAAAGTCTTCAAAGTGTCTTCAGGACGGTGTATTTGATGTTTAGACTTCCATTCTAATTTAAGTTTTAATCTGATTGAATAAACCCTGATTCTAAATAATCTACCTGAGTTTGCTCCGCCCCTAAAGGAGGAGCTAATCCCAACAAACCTGTTAACGAGGTACGGGTGGATCTGAGCTAGTCCTTGGAGGACCTGGTCCAAACAGGCCAAGTCTTAACTCAGAATCAATGCTCTCTCTGGAAGACCAGTTTCTGTTTAATTAGGACATTCCTGAAACCTCCTTAAGACGTTCCTAACAGCAAGGAAAACCTCCTAAAAACCAAACAGGGTGAAATCAGAAGACGATGATTAAAAAGGGATGAATTTGATTAATATATATGTTTTGTAAGGGAACTAATATTTTCTTTTTAATCAATTTGCTTCATCTGCTTTTAATTTGTTCATCAGTTTAATCAATCTGTAAATTTATCTCTGTATTCATGAACATGAAAATGTCTGTAGTTCCCCGTATAATAAGAACCTTACCTTTAGAATATTCTTTAAACACACAGACAGTCTTTAGGACATTCCTCACGCCCTCTTTGGGAGGGAGGAAAACTTCCTAAATCAGAATACGTTTGATGGTGACCATGATGAAAAAGGGATGATGTTTGTAAATGTTTTGTAAGGAAACTAATAAATTATATTTTCCTGTTTAATCAATCATTTTGTTTGTTTATCAGTTTAATAATCTCTGTTTCTGAGGACGCAAACTTATCACTAGATTCAAACACGATGTACTTCCCCAAATAACAACCTATATTCTTTAAATAATCATAGGTACACACTATAAACCTATAAATAATTGGACCAATTATTGGATAACAAAGGTTAAACATCTCCTAATTCTAGGGGCATTCAACCTGTTTTTATGGATTTATTCTTTCTTCTTCTGTACCTTTCTTGTCTTTTAATTTCTCCTGTTAGTTTAACTGGTGTGTTTGGTCTTAAAGCGACCGGCTCAATCGGGAATTGAACAGATCTATACAGAATTAAAAATATTGGCTTCCTTTTTTCAAAAATGTTCATTTTAGTACATTTTTTTTTATCCTACATGAACGAGTGAGATTTTGACATTTTCAGCCAAAAAGTTTACATTCTTTAAACCTTTAAAGTTTTGAACTGTATTAAACTTTTTTTTTAGCATGTTATTGTTTAAATTCATTACCGTTTATTCTTTCAGTTTAAATTCATTAAACAAACAATGTAAAAAATGTGGCAAAATGAACCGTTTTGCTCAGATGTGTCGTTCAAGAAAAGTGCACACACTGGACGAGGATGACGAAGAGTGACCAACAGGCCTGTTTGTGGGAAGTTTACAAACATAAAGACAAAAAGAAGACTGGACAGTCCAACTGGAAGTGGATCACAAACATATTAAATTCAAACTGGTCTATGGGGCTCAAACCAGTGTGATATCTTACTGCAACAGATGGTTAAAAAGACAACATTAAGACCTACAGATGTAAAGCTGTACGCTCATACAGGAAACAAAATACCAGTAAACCACTGGACAATGAAACATTAAAAGGAGCCATATACTTTGGAGATCTTTGGGGTAAAACCAGATGTGAAGCGTGTAAAGACATGGGTCTCATCAAAAGAACAAAGATGACAAAGAGGTCATTTTCAAGGAATATGCTGATGTGTTTGAGAGCTTTGGTTGTCTTGAAGGAGAGCACAGCATCAAGATTGGTAAGAGTGTGACACCAAAGATACACCCACCAAGAAAAATACCCGTGACCCTGAGAGAAAAACTTAAAGGAGAGCTAGAAGGAAAAACTGGAGGCCATTACAAAAATAGAAGAGCCAACTTTTGTGCTCGTGGAGACAAAAAACAATTGAGTGTCTGTTTAGATTTTAGACTTTAGATTTCCAACGCTGGCAGCATAGCCTGACCTGCACGTTTTCAATTGAAAAAAAAAACTCTAGATCCACGTGACCTCAATGTGGCAGTAGTGAGAGAGCACTACCAGCTTCTTACTGTCGAGGAGATAACCTGCAGACTTTCTACAGCTAAATATTTTACTGCTTTAGATGCAAGTTCAGGCTTTAGCAGCTCAAACTGGACGACGCCAGCTCTCGCCTCTGCAGGTTCAACACTCGCTTTGGACGTTATCGGTTACTCAGACTTGCCTTCGGAATAAATTCCACTCCTGAAGTGTTTCACTGGATTGTGAAACAACTGTTTGTAGACACTGAAAGTGTTGAAACATATATTGATGACATTCTGATTTGGGGCTAGACAAAGGAGCAGCATGACAGCAGATTGAAACTAGTACATGAGAGAGTTAGAGTAAAGAACTTTAAACTAAACAAAGTAAAGTGCAAGTTAGAACTCAGTGAAATCAAATACTTGCTCACATCTTTTCAAAAGATGGTCTGAAACCAGATCCAAACAAAATTGAGGCAATAACACAGATGCCAACTCCAGAATGCAAAAAAAGATGTAGAACAATTTTTGGGCATGGTTACTTATCTTGCTAAGTTTATACCAAAATGTCACACAACACCGAACCCCTGCGGATTCTTACGAGAGATGATGAAGCATGGCAATGAAAAGAGGAGCATCAAAATGCATTTGACAAATTAAAAACAATACTGACTGAAGCACCATTACTCAGTTATGATAATGTGGAAAAGCCTGTTACACCGTCAGTAGATGCTTCAAAAAGCGGGCTCGGCGCAGTCCTATGGCTAGAGAACATGCCTGTAGCTTATGCTTCACGTCCACTGACTGAAACAGGACAGCGCTATGCACAAATTTAAAAAGAAATGTTAGTAATAATGTTTAAACGACATGGGTGGAGACGGTGGCCGCGTGGTTAGCGCGTTCGCCCGCGGACCGGAAGGTCGCGGGTTCGCGTCCCACGGAGAGCACGTCTAGGGTCCTTGGAGAAGACACCTAACCCCCGCTTCTCCCACCATTGGTGCCGTTGAAGGGCAGCCTGCTGCGGTGTAAGGAGTGCAGCAAACAAATTTCCCCGGTGAGGGATGAATAGAGTAATTCAAAATAATCAAAATCAAAAAAATAAACGTTTTCACCAGTATATTTATAAAAAAAGATGTGGATGTACAGTCAGATCACAAACCGCTGGAAGCCATAATGAAAAAAACCACTGAGCAGTGCACCAGCCAGAATACGAAGACTACTAATGAGACTACAAAGGGACCAAGTGAATGTGCAGTACATACAAGCCAGGAAAGGAGATGCACATTGTGAAGAGCTCACCTGCCTGCAATAAATTCACCAGACAAAGAAATCAAAGCCCAAGTGCATATGGTGAAGACTAACTTACTAGTGTCAAACGAAAAGCTGAGTTTATTCAAAACTGAAACTGCAAAGGACCTGACTATGAATAAACTGATCAAACTGCATTGCAAGGTTGGCCAGAGACAAAAAGCCAAGTTGCAAATGACATTCAAGGTTATTGGAACTACAAAAAAGAAGTATCAGTGATTGATGGAATCCTGTTTTAAGCTGAACGGCTGACAGTACCAGCATCTTTAAGAGCAGAAATGTTGAAATTGATTCATGAGGGACACTTGGGTAATGAGAGCTGCAGACGTAGAGCTAGAGAAGTACCCTACTGGCCAGGCATGTCCCAAAGTATCACAGAGCTGGTGAGCAGTTGTGAGGTCTGCTGTACATATCAAAAACAACAAAGCAAAGAGCCACTGCACCCTCACAGTATTCCAGAAAGGCCTTGGTAGAAAATAGGTGCTGACCTGTACAGATTTGATCAGCAAGAATATCTACTCAAACGTAGAAGAATCTGTTTTTTTTTCCTGATTAGAAATAAATGTGATGTTTCTTCTTTTCATCCTTTTCATCCTGTGTCCTGCGCTTGGACATCTCCCCAACAGCAGGCCCTAGAACACCACACCAACTGTAAAACATGGGGGTGGTAGCATCATGTTGTGGGGTTATTTTGCTGCTGGCGGGACAGGTGCACTTCACAAAATAGATGGCATTATGTGGAAAAAACAGTGTGTGGAAATATTGAAGCAACATCTAAAGACAGAAGGTTGAAGCTTGGGTGCAAATGGATCTTCCAAACGGACAATGACTCGAAGCATCCTGCCAAACTGGTTACAAAGTGGCTTAACGATAACGAAGCCAATGTTTTGGAGTGGCTGTCACACTCGACTCGATCGAAATCCTATTGAACATTTATGGTCAAAGCTGAAAAGGGGTGTACATGCAAGGTGACCTAAAAACCTGGCTCAGTTACACCAGTTCTGTCTGGAGGAATGGGTCAAAATTCCTCCCAACACCTGTGGGAAACTTGTGGAAGGATATCCGAGACGTTTGACTGAAGTACTGCAGTTTAAACAAAGTAGTACCAACTACTAATGAAATGTATGTAAACTTTTGACTTTGATAAAATTAACAAAGAATTGTCTAAAAAAAAAAACTCATTTAGCAAATAAAAATATTTTTTGAATTGTAATTGACTTAAAACAGGAAACGTTTATTTTTATTTCATGTCTGACAGTGTGTGTGTTTTTATGTAGTGTGTGTAAACTTCTGGTTTCCATCAATCATCTTCTCTGGTTAATGAGAGAGATGATGGGTCTCACCTGGGGTCACTACGTTGAACTCTAACAAATTCATCTGGTAAATGACAGTCCTGTAAAAGTCAAGGACCGTACAGTCTGGCCTTGAATTGAAAGAAGCTGTCTCTAATTAAAAAGATCGTATTAATCTGTATGATTCTTCATTCATCCAGCAGGGATCCATCGTAGATCCGGCTTCACAGTGATTTGTGGACAGTGTGTTTGACGATCAAGACGGAAATCGTTTTCTTCTATTTCAACTGATAGAAGGAACCTGAGAACTGGTTCTTTGTGAACTGTAGGGGTGGGCGGATCGATCCTAATATCGATAATATCGATACCAAAGCCAGTATCGATATCGATCGATACTCGAACCACGATATCGATACTTTGGTTGAAGTTTTACCCCTCGCACTTTGCTTTCGTTTTTTTTCGTTTTTTTTTTTTTAAAGTTAACCTAACTTATCTGTCTGCAAAATACGCGTAAATGCTGTGTGTCGCGCCTGTAACAAAAAAAACGCAAGTTGGTAAAAGCAGAGAGAGATGAAAAAACGAGAGTAACCCTGTGGCTGGACTTTGAGGCTACCTGCACCATTTACAGAAAGGCTGTTAAATATAGGGGTAACATTACAAATTAAAGAATCCCCCCAAAGAAAAACTTCAGAAACGGAGGAGAAAACCCTGACCCCTTCTGTTTCCCAGAGGCAGCGCTCATTAACAGAGATGTGAAAGAACAACATAATCATCTTTGACATTAGTTAACATTTGTTTGTGTGCAACGGGCACTTCTATCGATCTACCTACCAACCTGTGTTTATACATATACTTGGTCATACTATAGATATGACCCAAACCCTTGATGCAAAAATAGTCATTTAAAAAATTTAAATATCGGTATCGATATCGGTATCGGCGATATTGGTCTGGTATTTACTTGGTATCGAATCGATACCAAAACTTGCGGTATCGCACACCCCTAGTGAACTGCACTGAGTTAGCCCCTCCTCCTAAAGAGGAGGAGTTAGCCCCTCCTCCTAAAGAGGAGGAGGAGGAGTTAGCCCCTCCCCTAAAGAGGAGGAGTTAGCCCCTCCTCCTAAAGAGGAGGAGGAGGAGTTAGCTCCTCCTCCTAAATAAGAGGAGTTAGCTCCTCCTCCTAAAGAGGAGGAGGAGGAGTTAGCCCCTCCCCTAAAGAGGAGGAGTTAGCCCCCCCTCCTAAAGAGGAGGGGTTAGCCCCCCTCCTAAAGAGGAGGAGCTAACACCATTATTATTATTTTGAAAGGTTAACTTGTTAAACAGTAGTGAGTCCCAGATTAACTTCTATAGTTGTTTAATTCTAATGTCCTGACCTGACAAACCACTTCGACGATCTCCTATTAGACACATGCTAACAACCCGGTGAACCGAAACTGATCCCCAAAGTTAGGCTTGATTCTGGGTTCAGACTCCTTCTCTTTTCACTTGGGGTTAGAACACTAACGCGTTCTCCAGGCAGGTCATATCTTAAGCCTCCATTACTACTCAGCATTCTGAAAGAGAATATTTTTAATGATGTTTATCTGAAATTATTTGATATTTTCCAGACATTTCAGTAAAACATCTTAGTTATAAATGTAAAGGGGGGGTCGTCCCCCTGACCCTGCTGCTGCTCGGAGCGCTCTTGTCCAGCCGGAAACGGAAATTCCCCGTCGTGGTGTGCGCATGCGCGTTGGCTTCTCTTTTTGTTTGGTCCATCAGACGTGCTTCGCTTCTTCTCCGGTTCAACCGTTTTTTATCTGAATTCATTTCGGTAAGTTTAGTGGGAGGGGTCTCTCTGGAGGTACCGGGAGTTTTTTACAGTATGAAGGCGGGAGTAGAGGGGTGGTATGCGGGGGAGGAAGCCCGCTGCGGCGGCTGTTAGAGCCGCGAGGACCGCAGGCTGCTGCTGCTAGCCATGCTAGCAGGCCATGCTAACACCACCCTCCATTAGACTGGAAACCAGTAACACATCCCCATAGCAACCAGTACCTGGTAACCAGTACCCCATCCATACTGAGAACCAGTATTCTATCCATACTGGGAACCAGTACCCCATCATACTGGGAACCAGTAACCCATCATACTGGGAACCTGTTCATCTTCATACTGGTTCCCATGGTTACCAGTATGATGAGGCACAGTTTTTTTTTTTATATTAAAACACATATCGATCAGATACCAGGCTGTACTGGACCAGTAAGAGTCCTAGTACTGGTAACCAGTCCCAGACTGGTCCACCCGTCTCTGATCCTGTGGGTTTCCGTTCGGGGTCGGGTCGCGGGGGCAACAGCCTCAAACGGGCAGCCCAGGCCTCTCTCTCCCCGGCTGCATCCTCCAGCTCACCCCGAAGGATCCCAAGTCGTTCCCGGCCAGCTGTGAGACATAGTCTCTCCAGCGGGACCCCGCTGCCTCTTGGTCTCCTTCTGGTGGGACGTGCCCGAAACACATCGCCCACAAGGCGCTCGGGGGGCATCCTGACCAGATGCCCGAACCACCCCATCTGGCTCCTCTCGACCTGGAGGAGCGTCTCAACACGAGCTCCTCCCGGATGGCAGAGCTCCTCACCCGATCTCTGAGTGAGAGCCCAGCCACCCTGTGGAGGAAGCTCATTTCGGCCGCTTGTACCCACGATCTCATTCTTTCGGTCACCACCCTCAGCTGGTTACCATGGTGAGGGTAGGAACGTAGATCCTGGTTACCATGGTGAGTGTAGGAACGTAGATCCTGGTTACCATGGTGAGGGTAGGAACGTAGATCCTGGTTACCATGGTGAGGGTAGGAACGTAGATCCTGGTTACCATGGTGAGTGTAGGAACGTAGATCCTGGTTACCATGGTGAGGGTAGGAACGTAGATCCTGGTTACCATGGTGAGGGTAGGAATGTAGATCCTGGTTACCATGGTGAGGGTAGGAACATAGATCCTGGTTACCATGGTGAGGGTAGGAACATAGATCCCGGTTACCATGGTGAGGGTAGGAATGTAGATCGTGGTTACCATGGTGAGGGTTGGATCCTGTGGGTTTTTGTTACATTAATCAGTTTTTTTTTGTTTTTTTTCAGGGCGTCTTTTATGAATAATCAAAAGCAGCAAAAGCCGACGCTTACGGGCCAGCGTTTCAAGACCAGGAAAAGAGGTGAGGTTAACACTAGACCTACCAACGCCGTCAATTTGACGCTCGTCTAATTACTGTAATTATGTTTATTTTTGAGGTTCGTTGGCTTTTGACTTTTTCTACATTGTTTTAATTTAAACTGAAATAAACTAAAAACGAGTTCTGAGTAATTCTTCCTCTAACTCCCACACCCGTCATTTTGACACCTCCATTAAATACTGTGTAACTTTTTCCCGCGCCTCACCGTAGTGCTGTTACTGTTGCCTAGTAACAATTGTAGCACCACTCAGGTAAAATCTAGACGAGTTAAAGTGTATGAGGTCATCGGCATAGCGTAAATCGTCAAATTGACGGCCGTGGGAGTTCTTGTAGTTCTAGAATTCTGGTAATCCCAGTGTTAAAAAAGGAACATCATAAAAATACATGTTTAGAAACACGTTCATGATGCATGTTTATAAACCGGGGGGTCCAACCGTTTTTGTCCCAAGAGCTACTTTTCAAGGATCAAACCTCCTGAGATCGACCAGTCCAGTGTTACCATCACAAACACACACAGATGGTTTCCAGTTTGGAGTAAAACTACCCTCACATCCTGTTTTCTGGTTGTCACACAACCATCAGACATCACACACACACACACACCCTCTCTCTGACACAGACAAATTTCTCTATTTTTCTCACTCTCAAACACACTCACGGACACTTCCAATGCACCTGCAGTGTGTCATGACAGGGAGGAGCAGCAGCAGCAGGAGGTGCTGCTCATTGAGAACAGGCTTAACAACGTAATTTCACGTCACAAAATTCAAAAGAAATTGCTGCTTGATTGTCACCTTTTTTTTTTTTTTAAAAAAAAAGAAGGGGTTCGCTAAATTTTAGCAACTCTAGCGGCTAGAGGGTCTGACTATTCACTAAAAATAGTGTTCAAGTTGATAAGCTGGTAACACTGACTTTATTTTTTTTTTCCTACACACCTGGTGATCGTTTGGGATCGGTCCCTGTGATTCGCCCCTGATTTGACCACCCCAGAGCGTTTCAAACCGTTCTCCAGTCAGATGCTCCGTCTTTATTTCATGGTGGAATTTCCAGCCATTGTTTCTCCTTATATGGTGATTTCCTCTGAAAACATGTGACGTAACAAAGTGAAAAACTAACCTGAACCAAAACGAGACGTCTGATCAGGAACAGAAAAGTGACAGATTATTTAAAGCTGTTACTTCATGGATTTTCTGAGTAACTACAGACCCTCATCGACTCACTGAAAGGATCCAAGAGATAAAAGCTGCCTTTACCAGTCAATGTGTCCACTTTAACCAACGTGTAGGAGAGTATCCGACACTCAGCACAAACGTGCTGCTTAGCACAGTGGTTTTAAACCAGAGATCGTCTGGTGTTTCGTAGGAAACAATCCTATTTCACCTCATACGGTGATGTTTTGATTTATCTCATTATGTTTATGTAAAAAAAATGGATTAAGGCGTATTTATTTCTGTTTTTCAGAATGAAATCTTAATAAAGTCAGGTCTGTCCTGTAACCAAAGCAACCCACTTTTCTTCTCTGGATTTTAGTTGCATGCTGCTATCCACCCCTCCCAAAAACAAACCCACCAACTGGATCGTATTTACTACATAGGTTTTGTGACATTAAGAGAAAATTAGGTAGCGTTTCAAAGCAAAAAATTTGTGGATTCTAATGAATCTCAAATTTTCTGCAAGACATTAAAGAGAAAAAGTTTCAGTTGCATTCTGGGTAAATTCTCTGGAAGGCTGAAACACATTGGTTGCTCGTTCCGGCGGAGGGATCTCTCTTTCATGTGGATCCCCACAAGGTTTCTTATTTTTTCCCCACTGATGGGTTTTTTAGGAGTTTTTTCTCACCGAGAAGGAGAGTCTAAGGGCATAAATGTGCTAGTCTTGTTTAGTTAACATTTGTTAGTTATTTTTATTGTTCTGTATTTGTTTTAATACAATCCTCTTTTTCTTGTGAAGCCCATTGAGACAGAAATTCTGTGATTTTGGGCTAAAAAATAAAATTGAATTGAATCTAAACATATTAATATAAAAAATAAGGTGTGTTTCATGCGTTCCTGCGTGTTTGTTCCCTGCAGATGAAAAGGAGAGGTTTGACCCTACCCAGTTCCAAGAAAGTATCGTGCAAGGTCTGAACCAGACGGGAACGGACTTGGAGGCGGTCGCCAAGTTCCTTGATGCTTCCGGAGCCAAACTTGACTACCGGCGCTATGCAGAGACACTGTTTGACATCCTGGTGGCCGGTGGCATGCTGGGTAAGTGGAAGGGCTTCAGACTGGGTTTGATTAGGTCAGCATCATAAACACAGTCTCTTTACGGCAGCTCCGGGTGGGACTCTGTCCGACGACATGACCAGAACAGAGTTCTGTCTTTTCACGGCACAAGAAGACCTGGAGACCATGCAGGCCTATGCTCAGGTAAACCCTTATCTCTGTTACGTCTGTGCAATGTAAACCCCCCCCGCCTTCCTATGGTTGGGTAGGCTGTGATCTCTTCAGGTTTATGGCCTACCTTGTTCTCACTGGCTCGTCTCCACAGGTTTTCAACAAGCTAATCAGGCGCTACAAGTACCTGGAGAAGGGCTTCGAGGAGGAGATTAAGAAGGTTAGTCTGGCACACCTGGATCTGCACACCAGGAGTCTCATTTATAAAGTGTCTTTATGGTCAGGTGCTGGTTACCCAGTACGCCGCTTTCAGATTGAGCTATCACCAGGTTAGAACTCATTTTGAAACCGTGTGTGTCTCTCTCTGAGAGAGATACTTGCTACTTGCATCTGTAATCTTGCTCTTTCAGTCATAACCCACACTGGTTACCATGGTGAGGGTAGGAACGTAGATCCTGGTTACCATGGTGAGGGTAGGAACGTAGATCCTGGTTACCATGGTGAGGGTAGGAACGTAGATCCTGGTTACCATGGTGAGGGTAGGAACGTAGATCCTGGTTACCATGGTGAGGGTAGGAACGTAGATCCTGGTTACCATGGTGAGGGTAGGAACGTAGATCCTGGTTACCATGGTGAGAGTAGGAACGTAGATCCTGGTTACCATGGTGAGGGTAGGACCGTAGATCGACCTGTAAATCCACAACTTTTCTTTTCGGCTCAGCTCTTTTTTCACCACGACAGACCAATGCAGCGTCCTAATTATTGCAGATGCTGCACAGATCTGTCTGTCGATCTCCCGCTCCATCCTTCCCCCACTGTGAACAAGACATGGAGTCTGGGTGGAGTGTGTCTGACATGGAGTCTGGGTGGAGTGTGTCTGACATGGAGTCTGGGTGGAGTGTGTCTGACATGGAGTCTGGGTGGAGTGTGTCTGTATTTCTGGATGGAGGTTGGTTCACACCTCGTCTCCATCTGAGAGGTTCCAGATTTCTTGCAGGTGTGATTTATTTTGATGACACTTAGTTTTTTAAGGAGGATCAGTCAGAGCCCGTCCTGACTTGCTGCATCTCCTGCTCCACCTAACGGCTCCTAGTCCTGACTTGCTGCATCTCCTGCTCCACCTAACGGCTCCTCTGCTTCCAGCTGCTGCTGTTTCTGAAGGGCTTCACTGAATCAGAGAGGAACAAGCTAGCCATGCTAACGGGCATCCTGCTAGCTAACGGGAACATCTCCGCCTCCATCCTCTCCAGCCTCTTCAATGAAAACCTGGTGAAGGAGGGTGAGTCACTGCACCTCCTGCTGCTCCTGCTGCTCCTAACTGCTCCTCTTCCTCCTTCAGGTGTGTCTGCTGCCTTTGCTGTGAAGCTCTTCAAGTCCTGGATCAATGAAAAGGACATTAACTCCGTAGCGGCCAGTCTAAGGAAGGTTTCCATGGACAACCGCCTCATGGTAGGAGGCCGTCTCTAGTAATAACTAGAGATGGTTACATGAACTCTAATCGATTATCAATCCAGTATCTGATCAATACTTCAGTGTAAAACAAGTCCAGGAAGACAGACAGACAGACAGATGCAACCAAAGCTTTTATTTTGAAACAAAATGTGAACTTCCTTCACATCAATCATTTGAATTTGTTTTGGTTTCATCCGCATCGAATTGATTAAAAGTAAAAACAATGTTTTAATTTAAACTAAAGTCTGATCAGAAGAAGTGAGATCTTTGTTTAAAGACATCTTTTTAAAAGGTTAAAAAACTGTTGGGTTGTTTGTAAATGCACGTCGTCGTGCACCTGCTCGTCCTTGCTTCCGTTGTTTGTCTGAAATCAGAACATCGTGTCCTCTCTGGACCAGAGGTCAGAATGAATACTAATGTTTCCACCACTGGCTCGCTCCCTGTTTGAGGCTGATTTCTTTTGATCACAATGTTTCTTTCTTGTCAATACCATAAGTAATCAGGGTTTCGTTTCCATGGGAACCAGTGAGTGTTTACTTTGTTTTCTTTGTGTTTGACATGTTTTCAAGGTGTTTTTCGTGCTGTGTTTTCTGCAGGAGCTTTTTCCAGCCAACAAGCGAAGCTGTGAACATTTCTCTAAGTACTTCACCGACGCCGGGCTCAAGGAACTGTCTGACTTCGCCCGCAACCAGCAGTCCATCGGAGCCCGCAAGGAGCTGCAGAAGGAGCTGCAGGAGATGATGTCCCGTGGAGATCCCCTGAAGGAGGTACCGTGTCTCCTCCTCTTCTCGTTTCCCACGGTGACACGTGGCTGATGTGTCTCTATGGTTACTGTGTTTCAGATCATCGGCTTCACTAAGGAGGAGATGAAGAAGGCAGGTCTCTCAGAGCAGGCCATGATCTCCATCATCTGGAGCAGCGTGATGAGCTCGGTGGAATGGAACAAGAAGGAGGAGCTGGTTACAGAGCAAGCCATCAAACACCTGAAGGTTAGTCCATCCAGAGAGCAGGAGGTCAGAGAGCAGGAGGACTAACGTGTGCGTCTCCTGCAGCAATACAGCCCCCTACTGAAGGCCTTCACCTCCCAGGGCCAGTCGGAGCTCTGCCTCCTCCTGAAGATCCAGGAGTACTGCTACGATAACATCCACTTCATGAAAGCCTTTCAGAAGATCGTCGTGCTCCTCTACAAAGGTATGCCTCATCTTACCTGCTGACTCCTCCCCTTCGCCCTCTAACCCCATGCCCTATGGCATCCTCTCCTCCACAGCCGATGTTCTGAGTGAGGAGGCGATCCTGAAGTGGTACACGGAGGCGCACGTTGCCAAGGGGAAGAGCGTCTTCCTGGAGCAGATGAAGAAGTTTGTGGAGTGGCTGAAGAACGCAGAAGAAGGTGGGTCGCAGCTGGTCACCATGCTTACTGTGCTCTTACCGGGTTACCGTGGTTACAGCAGGTTCTCCTCTTTGCAGAGTCAGAGTCTGAGGAGGAGGAGGCGGACTAGACCTCCACACTGGACCGGATATTACTCCCCTTCCTCCAGCAGGTCGCAGCAGGAGCAGTCACCTTGGCCAAACTCCCACGTAATCCCAGCACCTCCTGCTCCTCCCCTTCACCTCCTGCAGGAGGTGCTTAACTCCTCCCACCCCTCCTGCAGGAGGTGCCAGACGTCTCCCTAATCAGGATGAAACATTCCAAGTTCTCCAAAAGGAATCTGGACCGGCTCATGAGGCCGACCAATCAGATTTGCCAAAGTTTTTTTTCTTTTTGTTTACCTGCTGCAGTTTCCTGTTGGA
The DNA here is from genome assembly GCA_902685375.1 of Neostethus bicornis. Classification (NCBI taxonomy): domain Eukaryota; kingdom Metazoa; phylum Chordata; class Actinopteri; order Atheriniformes; family Phallostethidae; genus Neostethus; species Neostethus bicornis. The sequence continues at coordinate 565,947 of CACRXE010000047.1, read as the reverse complement.
CCGGTTCCGTGGGACTTTTTGGTGTCCTGATCCGGGTCCAGATCAACCCGCTCCTTCTTCTGGTTTCTACTTTCTGTCCTCTGACTCAAACCGACTGACTTTTTTTTATGAAATAAAGATTATTAAACAGTCCTGTTTTCTTTATTTAAACTTGAATTTGACGGGGTTTTGTTTCCAATAGAAAAAGAATGAGTCCGGGTACTGAACCCTGTGGAACCCCGTGGAACCCTGGAGGTCTCTTAGTGCACACAGAGGATTTAAGCAGCAGGCGAAAGCACTTCTGATGTCACATTCTAATCTTTACTGCCAAAGTCTTCACTAACAATTAGCAGTACCAGTCCTGTTGGTTTCGTCAGATCGTGATCTCCAACTCGCACTGGACTGTTTGGCTCCTGAGTGTGATGATGGTCCTCCCGGAGAAGGGTAGAATGCACCTTGTAGGTCAGAGACAGGGTCTTGTTCACATTGGAAAAAAGATGGAGTTTGAGATCTACAGATGGATCGGTGCAGCGTCGATTCGTCATGGTGAAGAAAAACAAAAACAAAGCTCTCGAATTACCCGTCGATCTACGTTCCTACCTTCACCATGGTAACCAGGATCTACGTTCCTACCCTCACCATGGTAACCAGGATCTACGTTCCTACCCTCACCATTGTAACCAGGATCTACATTCCTACCCTCACCATGGTAACCAGGATCTACGTTCCTACCCTCACCATGGTAACCAGGATCTATGTTCCTACCCTCACCATGGTAACCAGGATCTACGTTCCTACCCTCACCATGGTAACCAGGATCTACGTTCCTACCCTCACCATGGTAATCAGGATCTACGTTCCTACCCTCACCATGGTAACCAGGATCTATGTTCCTACCCTCACCATGGTAACCAGGATCTACGTTCCTACCCTCACCATGGTAACCAGGATCTACGTTCCTACCCTCACCATGGTAACCAGGATCTACGTTCCTACCCTCATCATGGTAACCAGGATCTACGTTCCTACCCTCACCATGGTAACCAGGATCTACGTTGCTACCGTCACCATGGTAACCAGGATCTACGTTCCTACCCTCACCATGGTAACCAGGATCTACGTTCCTACCCTCACCATGGTAACCAGGATCTATGTTCTTACCCTCCCCATGGTAACCAGGATCTACGTTCCTACCCTCACCATGGTAACCAGGATCTACGTTCCTACCCTCACCATGGTAACCAGGATCTACGTTCCTACCTTCACCATGGTAACCAGGATCTACGTTCCTACCCTCACCATGGTAACCAGGATCTACGTTCCTACCCTCATCATGGTAACCAGGATCTACGTTCCTACCCTCACCATGGTAACCAGGATCTACGTTGCTACCGTCACCATGGTAACCAGGATCTACGTTCCTACCCTCACCATGGTAACCAGGATCTACGTTCCTACCCTCACCATGGTAACCAGGATCTACGTTGCTACCGTCACCATGGTAACCAGGATCTACGTTCCTACCCTCACCATGGTAACCAGGATCTACGTTCCTACCCTCACCATGGTAACCATTGTGGGTGGTGACTGAAAGAGCAAGATTGCTGATAAAAGTGTTAAAGGATTTTACAGGGTGGCTGGTCTCTCAGAGATCAAGTGAGGAGCTCGAGCCACTGCCTCCCTGGTTCGAGAGAAGCCAGATGGGGTGGTTTGGGCATTTGGTTAGGATGTTTTACTAAGGTTGCAGTATAACTAACTAATCATAGCTATGAGATTTTTATTTGGAACGTTCAGCTGGTAAAAACAGTGTCTGATTGGCTGATGAAACTGGAATCTGAAGGTGTGACGTTCAAAATATTTTTTACTCTACAGATAGGATGTGAGATTGAAATTCTGGTCAGAGATGATGAGATGATGCGGAGCGAGAGGAAACCGACATGATGGTCAGGTTTGGTATCGAGGAGAGGAATGCTAAAGGACGGAAATGTCTGTTGTGTAAATGTCTGGAAGACAGGGTGAGGTAGAGGAGGAAAGGAAGGACCACAGGTGGATTCCATCTTGTTCATTCGATGTAATCTGAAGGAGATTAGTGTCTGCAAAGTAGGAGACATTGTAGCCAAACAGCAGAGGATGCTGGTGTGTAGAATGACTCTGACAGTGAGGAAGATGAAGAGGACAAAGTCATTGCAGAGAACAGAATGGACGCCCATGATGATCCACATTCCAAAAGAAAGCTTTATATGTGCAGCATTTTGCTTTGAGGATGTGGATAGATGAGTACAAGGGAGCTAAAGAGAGGTACAGGGAAAGTCAGAGGGAGAAAGCTTCTGACAGAGTGAGCAGAGGACATTGTGGTATTGTATGAGGAAGTCTGGAAAGACAGAGGGTTTGAGGTTAATAATTAGAGAAGTACGGGACGTGGGTGAGGACCATACAACTGACAGAGCTGAGGTGTAAACTCTGTAGAGGAATTTTTAAAACATAAGAATCCCATTCAAACAATTTTCACAGTCTTTATTTGTTGCAATGAGAGACACCATTCTCGTGAGAATGACGTAAAGTCGAGGGAACAATATTTGCAACAAGTGTAGCAAATGAAGAGCCAGGAAGAGTCTCAAGCTCTAAACAATAAAGACTTGTTTTGTTCTTCAATGGGAAACTTTCCACTTCTACCAGATGAGTGCTGTGACACCAGGGTTTCTGCATCCTGAAAAAACACCATGTATGATTGAGTTTAGATAAGATTGATAGAACTTTGTAACTTTTTTAATCTCCTGCAGGAGAAATTCTGGTGTCCAGCAGCAACACATCACACAGGCACATTCCTTACATCTAAATAAAGAAACGATACAATAGTAAACGTTACTGATACTAATATTAAGACCAGGTCCTCCATATTGGCTCAGTTTCTTACCATCTGCTAAATTAAATTGCCTTAGAGGTGAAGAGATGAACGACCTCTTAAATCGCTCAGTCCTGCATCGCAGTGAGAGGAACCTGTTACTTCTGGTAGTTTTCTGGGTTGTGACCACAACATGCGGAGGGAGACGGGGATTTTCCAGGATGCCCTTCATCACCCTCTCCAAAACAGCTCCAACGGGGTCCTTGTTTATCTTCACCAGAGCTGCACATTTCTCAATCAGTCTGTCCAGTCGATTGTTGTCCCTTGTGGTCAAGCTGCCTCACCAGCAGATGACCACAAAGAAAAAAAAGTACTTGCTACGACAGACTGGTAAAAATGAGCAGCACACACATTACAACCTCAGCGTTCTCAGGAAAACAGCCTGCTCTCTCTTTTCTTAGACAGGGCCCGAGCATACATTAAGCTACATTAAGCTGCAATAAACTACATTAAACATTCTCCAGTAAGACGGAGTCCGTGTGTGACTGAGAGGAGTGAGGTTACACGGAGAAGAGAAAAAGAAGGAGGATTTTAAATACTTAGGATCAATGGAGAAAAAAGAGGTGAAGAAGTATGTGCAGGCAGGATGGAATGGTGTGATGTGTGATAGAAGAGTTTCAGCTAAAATGAAAGAGAAAGTGTAGAAAACCATAATGAGAGCGGCCATGCTGATTGGTCTAGAGACAGTGTGGTGAGAGCGGCCATGCTGATTGGTCTAGAGACAGTGTGGTGAGAGCGGCCATGCTGATTGGTCTAGAGACAGTGTGGTGAGAGCGGCCATGCTGATTGGTCTAGAGACAGTGTGGTGAGAGTGGCCATGCTGATTGGTCTAGAGACAGTGTGGTGAGAGCGGCCATGCTGATTGGTCTAGAGACAGTGTGGTGAGAGCGGCCATGCTGATTGGTCTAGAGACAGTGTCACTGAGGAAAAGACAGGAAACAGAGATGATAAATAATTTTATTGTTCTATATTTATATGTTTCTTTTTATAGTTTTATGTTTTAATGTTGTTTTAACAGTCAAAGCGTCTTTAAGTGTTTGTAGAAATAATATGTATTTATTATTAATAATTTGTTAATAAGTTGTTTAAGGATCAAAAACACAGAAAGACTTTGATGTTTCATTTTTATTTGACTTTTACAAAAATATAATTTTCTCTTTAAGCAGCTTGTTTGCAGGTGGTTTAGTCTGGTCTGAGATGTCTGACACCTGAACCAGAACAAAGACCAGATCCTTCCAGGTGAGTTTGTGCAACATTGCAGAGTAAACATTTCACTCCTGAACACACACCCAGAAAAACTAGAAAAAAAAACAACAAAAAAACCAGCAGGCGTCTCAGTAAAATCAACCTAACAACCTGCACAGTCTGTAAGGTACCAGCAAGGGGCGCTTTCAGAGACCCAGTCTGTAGGGGAGCAGCAGGGGGTGCTGGTCTGAAAGAGACTAGCAGTCGGTGCTGTTCTTCGTCCCCCAACCAGAGCAAACAGAAAGCAGCAGCTGGGTGGCTTTTTTATAGGACCCCCACGTGGGTGCTCAGGGAGAGGTGCAGCTGGTGGGAGAGGGGGGAGGAGGAGAAGTTAGGGGATGCTGGGACTGAAAATAACCCCTGTCAGGTGCAGGCCTACGCTGGGGTTCGGGTTCCAGAGGAGCCTAAAGACTTGGGTCCAGAAGCGGAAAGGTGGACCGTCCAGTCCATCTCCGTCTGGGTCGAGTCATCGATGGTAGTGAGGGAGAACGAAGGGGGGAGGGGTCCCCTTTATTTATTTACATGTAAACAGTGAAGAGGAGTCCTGAAGGTTTCACACCGACAACTTCCCTCCATCTTTGAGCTGCAAAGAAAACAAACCTTTTAGTAACAGAATTCATCCCCGAAACTTCAACCTCCTCCCTCCCGTCCAGCCCTGCCTCCCCCCTTCCACACTACTCACTATCTACACCTCATAACCCTTCCCTTTCACCCCATTAACTACCAAACCCCTCCTCTCACACTGCTCACCCGTTACCTTTTTTAATCTGAACGGGTGAACACACGTTGGAACCAACAGGAAACCAGAAGTGAACAATTGAAAGTCTCGAATAATCTCGTGACGATTTGTTTTTTTAGCAAAACGTCAAAACGGACATTTTCTGCAGTTTTGCCCGACAACATGTGTGGCTGCTTTCGGCCGCTACGCCCTGTACAGGGTTAACCCTTCCCTTGCACCCCAAAACCCTGCCATCTCATCACCACCACCCAGTGGTGACCCGAAAACACCATGGGTAGATTTTGAACTACAGACCAGCTCTCTTCAGGGTCCTGGAGGGGTGATGGGAGTTTGCTGAACCAGTCGATATGACCTTTATGGATCTAGAGAAGCGTTCGCTTCGTGAGCCCCCTTCTCAAACAATTCAATTCATTATTTTCTGTGAAGCCCGTTATCACAAAACAACTGTCTCAACGGGCTTCACTTTGTTTTGTTTCATCTACTGGGGGGTGTCGGAGCCTATCTCAGATGATTTCAGACAAGATACACCCCGAACTGGTCACCAGTCTGGTGTGGGACCAACCAGACCAACCAGTAATCAACCTAACATACATGTTTTTGGAGAGTGGGAGGAAACGCAGTGGAGAAACGCCGTGGAGTGTTTCAAGCCTCGTCTCACACGGGATGCAAACCCCAACCTTCTTGCTGAGAGGCCACCGTGCCAACCACTGCACCACCGTGTGACCCGGTTCACTTTAAAGAAAAAAGAAAGTACACAAAGTACACAACTAAACACACAGCTAAAAGTTAACTAAACAAAAGCTAGCTTAACAATTTCAGTCCATTCCTGCCCTGAGACCCTCCTTCAGGGTCATAAAACCCAGCAGTATAAAGCCCAGAAATAATAAAAGAGACCTGATGGAGATCCACATGAAGGAGAGATCTCTCCCGTAGGAAGGAGAGGGATCTTATAGAACTCTTATGTTACACACCGTATGGACTGGACGTGCAGGTTTGAAAGAAATGATCCAAATCCTCGGGGAGTCCTGTGAGTGGCACTCTGGGAGTACGGGGTCCCGGAGGCTGTCTGGTCTCTTTATCTATATATTCATAATTAAAATGTAACACAAAGTGCTTTTACTCGCTTTGAGACACAAAAGAGTGCCCCTGCCTGGAAGACTCCACCCCTTCCCCATGATCAGGTATTGATCCTATCCCAGGATAGTGTAACGAGCAGGGTCAACACACGCAAAGCTCCGAGACCAGACAACACTGGTCGAATTCTGAGAGACTGTGCTGCGGAACCTTGGGCCAGGCCGTAGCCCCCACATGTCTAAAACCCTCCATCATCATCCCTGTACCAAAGATACAGTATCTTCCCTTCCTGCCTCAACGACTTCCGTCCGGTTGGCCTCACCCCCTTAATGAAGTGCTTCGAACGTTTAGCCGGGCAACCCATCAAGGCATCTCTCCCTCCACCTGGACCCATTTCAATGGGCACACAGGCCGAATTGCTCAACTGATGATGAAATTTCAACAGCCATCCATTCAACCCTTACACACATGGAAACCAGAGACACACACTCTATGTTTATTGACCTTAGTTCTGCATTGAACACAATCATCCCCCCAAAACTCATACTCAAATTAGATGAGCTGGGGGTAAACACCCTGTTGGGCCATTACTGAAAGACAGCAGGCAGTACGGGTGGGAAGAACACCTCTGGCTCTATCATACCTAACACTGGGACCCCCCAAGGCTGTATGCCGAACCCCATCCTCGTCACACTGCTGACCCGTCATTACACACCGTCACACACCTTCAACCTCTTTATCAAGTGTGTGAATGACACAACTGTTTAGGGTCACAGTGTGTGTCTCACAACGATGAGACACACTACAGGAGTGAGGTGAGGCGCCCGGTCGAGAGGTGGAGTGATGACAACCTAAACATGGAGAAGACAAAGGAGACTGGCATGGACCTCAGGGGGGCACACACACTGCATGTCCCCCTTATCTGTGGAGAGAGTAACCAGCACAAAGATCCCTGGTGGGCACGTCTCTGACCACCTCTCCTGGTCAAAGAACACTGGCCAGTAAAGACCAACACTACTTTCTCCACAAGCTGAGAAAAGCCAGAGCCCCAGCTCCTATCATGAACCCCTTTTACAGAGGCACCATAGAAATCATCCTCACCAGCTGCCTCACTGGTGATCATCCTCACCAGCTGCCTCACTGGTGATCATCTTCACCAGCTGCATCACTGGTGATCATCCTCACCAGCTGCCTCACTGGTGATCATCCTCACCAGCTGCCTCACTGGTGATCATCTTCACCAGCTGCATCACTGGTGATCATCCTCACCAGCTGCCTCACTGGTGATCATCTTCACCAGCTGCCTCACTGGTGATCATCCTCACCGGCTGCATCACTGGTGATCATCCTCACCAGCTGCCTCACTGGTGATCATCCTCACCGGCTGCATCGCTGGTGATCATCCTCACCAGCTGGATCACTGGTGATCATCCTCACCGGCTGCATCACTGGTGATCATCCTCACCAGCTGCATCACTGGTGATCATCCTCACCAACTGCCTCACTGGTGATCATCCTCACCAGCTGCCTCACTGTGTGGTACGGCACCTGTACCGTGTCCTGCCGAAAGAATCTGGATCGACTGGTGAGAGTAGCTGAGAGAGTTGCGGGTGTTCCTCCCCCCCATCCTTGCAGCGATACACCCGCCTCACCCACAAGGCTCTCTGCATGGCACGGGACTTCACACATCCATCCAAATGCCTCTTCAGTTTTGCTGTCATCTGGAAGGACACTGAGGAGCCTCCGAGGCCAGGACCAGTAGGCAGAAAGACACCTTTATCCACCAACCAGTTAGGATGCTGTACTTTATCCCTGCCCTGCCCTCCACCCCGGCCCCCCTTCCCTGATTCGGTATACTTAACAATCCACACATTTCTGTGTGTAGATTGTCTAGATCTTTTTTAACATCTATTTATATGGTTGTTTATTGTAAGTGGGCCTGGGGGAGCATCGTCATTTCAAACTGATATGATGTTTGACAAATAAAACTGACTGACTTTACATGTCAAAAAACCCAGAAAACAAAAACAAGTTTAAAGACAAGTCCCCCACCCAAAGATAAACAACTCACTTACCCACACATCCAAACACACAGAACACACACTTAAAAATGAAACAGGCTGGATGAAGATGAAACACCCGACAAACTGGGACCAGCAGTGTGTCCAGTCAGACTCCACCAAGGCTGCTCTCAGTTCTTTAATGGACAGGATTTCAAGGAGCAGCCGAGGCGTTGGACGAATCCGGTTTCCTCATGGTTGACCACGATGGTTGACTTACCATGGTAACCAGGATCTATGTTCCCACCCTCACCATGGTAACCTGTATCTACGTTCCTACCCTCACCATGGTAACCAGGATCTACGTTCCTACCCTCACCATGGTAACCAGGATCTACATTCCTACCCTCACCATGGTAACCAGGATCTAGGTTCCTACCCTCACCATGGTAACCAGGATCTACATTCCTACCCTCACCATGGTAACCAGGATCTAGGTTCCTACCCTCACCATGGTAACCAGGATCTAGGTTCCTACCCTCACCATGGTAACCAGGATCTACGTTCCTACCCTCACCGTGGTAACCAGGATCTACGTTCCTACCCTCACCGTGGTAACCAGGATCTACGTTCCTACCCTCACCGTGGTAACCAGGATCTACGTTCGTACCCTCACCGTGGTAACCAGGATCTATGTTCCTACCCTCACCGTGGTAACCAGGATCTACGTTCCTACCCTCACCGTGGTAACCAGGATCTACGTTCCTACCCTCACCGTGGTAACCAGGATCTACGTTCCTACCCTCACCATGGCAACCAGGATCTACGTTCCTACCGTCACCATGGTAACCAGGATCTACGTTCCTACCCTCACCATGGTAACCAGGATCTATGTTCCTACCTTCACCATGGTAACCAGGATCTACGTTCCTACCCTCACCATGACTACCAGAGCCTGGTTAAGGTTTTGTCTCCCAACAGGAGACCCAGGGAACATCTTGGGATGCTCCTGGAAGGTGTGGCCAAGATGAGAGTCCAGGCTTCAACCCTGACATCCCCTCCTCCCTCTCCACACACACACACACACACACACACACACACACACACACACACACACACACACACACACACACACACACACCGGAGCCCAGAGGGTCAGCTACACTCACCATCTTCCTCTGGTTGCTAAGGCAGAAGGTGCAAATGGTGCGGAGTGGGGGTGCGCTGCGCGTGTTGGGACCGTGCATGAACCCCTGGTAGCGGAGGCAGGGCTGCCCGTCCCCCGCCTCCTCACCCAGGAGGAGTACATTAGCCAGGTGGGAGATGTAACTGGAGGCCAGACGCAGGGTCTCTATCTTGGACAGTTTCCTGTCCGCAGGCTCGGTGGGAATGAGCGTGCGCAGCGCCGTGAATGCGGTGTTCACGCTGTGCGTGCGGTCCCTCTCACGCGCATTAGCGGCTTGCCTCTGCTTGCTGACCCCACACAGACGCCCGTCCGACCCGCTGCGCCCCCGCACCGGCTCTCTGTGCGGGCTGGAACTGTCACTGCTGTCCTCCTCCACCGGAGCCCTGCTGCCGGACTTCATCCTGCTGGAGGGACTGGGGGCAGCAGCTGCGGAGATCCGGTGTCTTACCGGGAGGAGGGGGGCATGGTGGGGCACCTGTCTCTCTGAACACCCCCCCCACCACCACACACACACACACTCACACACTGCAGACTTTACTTTTAGAAACTTCAGAAAAACTTTCTTTAACAAACTTTATGAAGATGGTTTTCTGATTGTAAAACAATAAAACCCAGAAAAATATCACACACACACACACACACACACACACACACACACACACACACACACACACACACACACACTCCTGGGGATACGGTAATTTTGTAGCGGCCAATCAACCTAACACGGATGTTTTTGGAGAGTGGGAGGAAATGGGGAAAAAAAACACACATACACTGTACATTAGAGAACATGCAAACTCCACACAGAAATACCAGGGTTTCAAGCCACGCCCCCACTCGAACCTCAGCCTTCCTGCTGTGAGACCACCGTGCTAAACACTGCCCCACAGCGTTAACCCATTCTGTGTTTATTGATGGTTTGAATTCAGGTTGGGTACAGGAACCAAATCCAGCACTGGGATGAAGAAGCAGAGACGCATCATTAAATTCCTTCATAAAGAAATGAATCTACAGCACATTCACATCTCTGGAGCGGACCCGGTGGATACGAGCACAGTTAGGAGGTGGCTCCGTCATTCTGAGAGCGGACAAAGCACGCTCCGGACGTCCGCACACCGCCACCACCCAGGAGACCCCATCACCCCTCGATGGACTGATCCGTGCCAACCGGTGGGTAACTGTCAATGAAATGGGAGAAGAGGTGGGTGTGCGGGTCAGTGCAGTGGAAACGATGTTCGGGTCAGAGTAGAACGGATTTCCAAAGGAGACTGTGTTTCAGGGTCTTCCCCACACAGCGGCACATGTTTCAAGGGTCCTGTTGTGTGATGGGGTGGTGGAAGGGGGCAGTGGAGGGAAAGGGACTCAGAACTTCATCAAATGGAGCTCTGTGGTTGGCTCTGTGGCTCAATCCAACCACGGCTCTGTGGTTGGGCTTGGTCTGAACTCTGGGAGAAGATGGTGGAGCAGAAGACATTGGCCAAGATCTGTCCTGTCCAATCAGAGTCACCCCCTGTCCAAACAGAGTCACGCCCTGTCCATTCAGAGTCACCCCCTGTCCAATCAGAGTCACCCCCTGTCCAATCAGAGTCACCCCCTGTCCAATCAGAGTCACCCCCTGTCCAAACAGAGTCACCCCCTGTCCAATCAGAGTCACCCCCTGTCCAAACAGAGTCACCCCCTGTCCAATCAGAGTCACCCCCTGTCCAATCAGAGTCACCCCCTGGAGCAACAGACGTAAAATAATTTCTCTCAGGATTTTTAAAGCATCTATCTGTCTATACTATAGACAGATAGATGCTCTATAGACTCTATAGTTTCTCAGTGAAAACTATTGAAAATAAAACACAGACGTGTTCAATAAAAAAAAGGTTTTCCTCTAAAAGTATCAAATGAAGAGGCTGAATTTATCTTCTTTAATACTTTCTATTATTGATGGTAATTTTTTTTTCTTTTTTGTTTAGCACCGTGAAACCAGGAGACAGAGAATTGGACTGTAAGCCGGGTCTCTTGTGCCCTGAAGGTCCATCATGAACCTGTACGTGGTCTTGGTTTAACTTTAAGAACTTCCCTTGCTGTACCACCTCCCACCACAGGACGGCACCGCTGCAACCTCCATCCATCGCTGGTCCAGAACTCCTCTTAGTGACCAGCTGTTGAACTACATGGGTTCACAAGAATCCTGAATAGGCCTCAGAAGTCTCCTGGACCTGGTCTAGACCACATTCCTCCTGCTCCAGACCGCACCTCACAACAATAAGAGTCCATCCAGAAACTTTTCTTTTTTTAAGTAAACAATAATAAATAAATTCTGCAGCATCAGTTTGTTTCCATGACAACTTTCATCCTTCAATGTTCAGGACCCGTCGGGATTGTTCATGTTGAGTCCGGCCAGCAGGTGGTGCTGCTCCAAAGTCCTAGTCTCACTGGTCCGGATCTCCACCACAATGAAACCTGAACCAGGTTTGGCTGGATCAGGTTTGGCTGGATCAGGTACTGTAAGAGACTACATCCAATCTGTTCAGATCAGTGGGTGGAGGTCAGAGGGTGGAGATCAGAAGATTGAGATCAGAGGGCGGGCCTTACGTGTGTCACAGCGGCTCCCTCGCCATCCCGCCGGGCAGTCACACACACCTGCTCCCACACACCTGCCTCCGTTCATGCACCTGGGTTCACACACACCTGCAAAGACCAGATTCACCTGAAACTTAAGACCTGGAACGGGTCAGGAATAGGAAGTACAGAAGAAACAACAGGAAATTGAAGGAGACAACAACTAATAGAGTAGCCATCTTTAAACCAGCGATTCGCAGGTTCAATTCCCACCATAAAGTCATGCTGAAGGGTTCCTGGATAAAACACTGAGCCTTAATTACTCCCCTACTGGTGCGGTGGTGTTCAGTTCCGTCATCTTCCGCTTGTTCCGGGGTCGGGTCGTGGGGGCAACAGCCTCAAGCGGGCAGCCCAGGCCTCTCTCTCCCCGGCTGCATCCTCCAGCTCACCCAGGAGGATCCCAAGTTGTTCCCCGGCCAGCTGTGAGACATAGTCTCTCCAGCGGGTCCGGGGTCTGCCTCTTGGTCTCCTCCCAGTGGGACGTGCCCGAAACACCTCGCCCGCAAGGCGCTCGGGAGGCATCCTGACCAGATGCCTGAACCACCCCATCTGGCTCCTCTCGACCTGGAGGAGGAGCGGCTTGACACCGAGCTCCTCCCGGATGGCAGAGCTCCTCACCCGATCTCTGAGTGAGAGCCCAGCCACCCTGCAGAGGAAGCTCATTTCGGCCGCTTGTACCCGTGATCTCATTCTTTCGGTCACCACCCACAGCTGGTTACCATGGTGAGGGTAGGAACGTAGATCCTGGTTACCATGGTGAGGGTAGGAATGTAGATCCTGGTTACCATGGTGAGTGTAGGAACGTAGATCCTGGTTACCATGGTGAGGGTAGGAACGTAGATCCTGGTTACCATGGTGAGGGTTGGAACGTAGATCCTGGTTACCATGGTGAGGGTAGGAACATAGATCCTGGTTACCATGGTGAGGGTAGGAATGTAGATCCTGGTTACCATGGTGAGGGTAGGAACGTAGATCCTGGTTACCATGGTGAGGGTAGAAACGTAGATCCTGGTTACCATGGTGAGGGTAGGAATGTAGATCCTGGTTACCATGGTGAGGGTAGGAACGTAGATCCTGGTTACCATGGTGAGGGTAGGAACGTAGATCCTGGTTACCATGGTGAGGGTAGGAATGTAGATCCTGGTTACCATGGTGAGGGTAGGAACGTAGATCCTGGTTACCATGGTGAGGGTAGGAATGTAGATCCTGGTTACCATGGTGAGGGAAGGAACGTAGATCCTGGTTACCATGGTGAGGGTAGTAACGTAGATCCTGGTTACCATGGTGAGGGTAGGAATGTAGATCCTGGTTACCATGGTGAGGGTAGGAACGTAGATCCTGGTTACCATGGTGAGGGTAGGAACGTAGATCCTGGTTACCATGGCAAGGGTAGCAACGTAGATCCTGGTTACCATGGTGAGTGTAGGAACGTAGATACTGGTTACCATGGTGAGGGTAGGAACGTAGATCCTGGTTACCATGGTGAGGGTTGGAACGTAGATCCTGGTTACCATGGTGAGGGTAGGAACATAGATCCTGGTTACCATGGTGAGGGTAGGAATGTAGATCCTGGTTACCATGGTGAGGGTAGGAACGTAGATCCTGGTTATCATGGTGAGGGTAGGAACATAGATCCTGGTTACCATGGTGAGGGTAGGAATATAGATCCTGGTTACCATGGTGAGGGTAGGAACATAGATCCTGGTTACCATGGTGAGGGTAGGAACGTAGATCCTGGTTATCATGGTGAGGGTAGGAACATAGATCCTGGTTACCATGGTGAGGGTAGGAATGTAGATCCTGGTTACCATGGTGAGGGTAGGAACATAGATCCTGGTTACCATGGTGAGGGTAGGAACATAGATCCTGGTTACCATGGTGAGGGTAGGAACATAGATCCTGGTTACCATGGTGAGGGTAGGAACATAGATCCTGGTTACCATGGTGAGGGTAGGAACGTAGATCGACTTGTAAATGGAGAGCTTTGCTTTTCGGCTCAGCTCTGTCTTTACCACGACGGAGCGATGCAGACCGGGTCGGCGGTGTTCGATGAAACACAGGGATCAATAAAGTATGAGAACAAACAGGAAGTAAACATAAAGTTGTAAACAAACTGAACTAACTTTTCTCACATCGGCTTCCTTTGAATCCCTGCAGACACGAGCACACGTTGTTCCTCATGCACACACCTCCATGTTTACATGGCGGGCTGCAGACGGCTGGAAAAGAAACAGGAAGCATTACATAACACCGTGCCGTTACCGTGCCATCTTACCGTTACCATGCCATCTTACTGTTACCATGCCATCTTACTGTTACCATGCCATCTTACTGTTACCATGCCGTCTTACTGTTACCATGCCATCTTACCGTTACCATGCCATCTTACTGTTACCATGCCATCTTACTGTTACCATGCCATCTTACTGTTACCATGCCATCTTACTGTTACCATGCCATCTTACTGTTACCATGCCATCTTACTGTTACCATGCCATCTTACTGTTACCATGCCATCTTACTGTTACCATGCCATCTTACTGTTACCATGCCATCTTACTGTTACCATGCCATCTTACTGTTACCGTGCCATCTTACCGTTACCATGCCATCTTACTGTTACCATGCCATCTTACTGTTACCATGCCGTCTTACTGTTACCATGCCATCTTACTGTTACCATGCCATCTTACTGTTACCATGCCATCTTACTGTTACCATGCCATCTTACTGTTACCATGCCATCTTACTGTTACCGTGCCATCTTACTGTTACCATGCCATCTTACTGTTACCATGCCATCTTACTGTTACCATGCCATCTTACTGTTACCGTGCCATCTTACTGTTACCATGCCATCTTACTGTTACCGTGCCATCTTACTGTTACCATGCCATCTTACTGTTACTGTGCCATCTTACTGTTACCATGCCATCTTACTGTTACCATGCCATCTTACTGTTACTGTGCCATCTTACTGTTACCATGCCATCTTACTGTTACCATGCCATCTTACTGTTACTGTGCCATCTTACTGTTACCATGCCATCTTACTGTTACCATGCCATCTTACTGTTACCATGCCATCTTACTGTTACCATGCCATCTTACTGTTACCATGCCATCTTACTGTTACCATGCCATCTTACTGTTACCATGCCATCTTACTGTTACCATGCCATCTTACTGTTACTGTGCCATCTTACTGTTACCATGCCATCTTACTGTTACCATGCCATCTTACTGTTACCGTGCCATCTTACTGTTACTGTGCCATCTTACTGTTACCATGCCATCTTACTGTTACCATGCCATCTTACTGTTACCATGCCATCTTACTGTTACTGTGCCATCTTACTGTTACCATGCCATCTTACTGTTACCATGCCATCTTACTGTTACTGTGCCATCTTACTGTTACCATGCCATCTTACTGTTACCGTGCCATCTTACTGTTACCATGCCATCTTACTGTTACCATGCCATCTTACTGTTACCATGCCATCTTACTGTTACCATGCCATCTTACTGTTACCATGCCATCTTACTGTTACCATGCCATCTTACTGTTACCATGCCATCTTACTGTTACTGTGCCATCTTACTGTTACTGTGCCATCTTACTGTTACCATGCCATCTTACTGTTACCATGCCATCTTACTGTTACCATGCCATCTTACTGTTACTGTGCCATCTTACTGTTACTGTGCCATCTTACTGTTACTGTGCCATCTTACTGTTACCATGCCATCTTACTGTTACTGTGCCATCTTACTGTTACCATGCCATCTTACTGTTACCATGCCATCTTACTGTTACTGTGCCATCTTACTGTTACCATGCCATCTTACTGTTACCGTGCCATCTTACTGTTACCATGCCATCTTACTGTTACTGTGCCATCTTACTGTTACCATGCCATCTTACTGTTACCATGCCATCTTACTGTTACCATGCCATCTTACTGTTACTGTGCCATCTTACTGTTACCATGCCATCTTACTGTTACCGTGCCATCTTACTGTTACCATGCCATCTTACTGTTACCATGCCATCTTACTGTTACCATGCCATCTTACTGTTACCATGCCATCTTACTGTTACCATGCCATCTTACTGTTACCATGCCATCTTACTGTTACCATGCCATCTTACTGTTACTGTGCCATCTTACTGTTACTGTGCCATCTTACTGTTACCATGCCATCTTACTGTTACCATGCCATCTTACTGTTACCATGCCATCTTACTGTTACTGTGCCATCTTACTGTTACTGTGCCATCTTACTGTTACTGTGCCATCTTACTGTTACCATGCCATCTTACTGTTACCGTGCCATCTTACTGTTACCATGCCATCTTACTGTTACCATGCCATCTTACTGTTACCATGCCATCTTACTGTTACCATGCCATCTTACTGTTACCATGCCATCTTACTGTTACCATGCCATCTTACTGTTACCATGCCATCTTACTGTTACCATGCCATCTTACTGTTACCATGCCATCTTACTGTTACCATGCCATCTTACTGTTACTGTGCCATCTTACTGTTACCATGCCATCTTACTGTTACCATGCCATCTTACTGTTACCATGCCATCTTACTGTTACCATGCCATCTTACTGTTACCATGCCATCTTACTGTTACCATGCCATCTTACTGTTACCATGCCATCTTACTGTTACTGTGCCATCTTACTGTTACTGTGCCATCTTACTGTTACTGTGCCATCTTACTGTTACCATGCCATCTTACTGTTACCATGCCATCTTACTGTTACCATGCCATCTTACTGTTACCATGCCATCTTACTGTTACCATGCCATCTTACTGTTACCATGCCATCTTACTGTTACCATGCCATCTTACTGTTACTGTGCCATCTTACTGTTACTGTGCCATCTTACTGTTACTGTGCCATCTTACTGTTACCATGCCATCTTACTGTTACCATGCCATCTTACTGTTACCATGCCATCTTACTGTTACTGTGCCATCTTACTGTTACTGTGCCATCTTACTGTTACCATGCCATCTTACTGTTACCATGCCATCTTACTGTTACTGTGCCATCTTACTGTTACTGTGCCATCTTACTGTTACCGTGCCATCTTACTGTTACCATGCCATCTTACTGTTACCATGCCATCTTACTGTTACTGTGCCATCTTACTGTTACTGTGCCATCTTACTGTTACCGTGCCATCTTACTGTTACCATGCCATCTTACTGTTACCGTGCCATCTTACCGTTACCATGCCATCTTACTGTTACCATGCCATCTTACTGTTACCATGCCATCTTACTGTTACTGTGCCATCTTACTGTTACTGTGCCATCTTACTGTTACCATGCCATCTTACTGTTACCGTGCCATCTTACTGTTACCATGCCATCTTACTGTTACCATGCCATCTTACTGTTACCATGCCATCTTACTGTTACCATGCCATCTTACTGTTACCATGCCATCTTACTGTTACCATGCCATCTTACTGTTACCATGCCATCTTACTGTTACCATGCCATCTTACTGTTACCATGCCATCTTACTGTTACCATGCCATCTTACTGTTACCATGCCATCTTACTGTTACCATGCCATCTTACTGTTACCATGCCATCTTACTGTTACCATGCCATCTTACTGTTACCATGCCATCTTACTGTTACCATGCCATCTTACTGTTACCATGCCATCTTACTGTTACTGTGCCATCTTACTATTACCATGCCATCTTACTGTTACCATGCCATCTTACTGTTACCATGCCATCTTACTGTTACCATGCCATCTTACTGTTACCGTGCCATCTTACTGTTACCATGCCATCTTACTGTTACCATGCCATCTTACTGTTACCGTGCCATCTTACTGTTACCATGCCATCTTACTGTTACCATGCCATCTTACTGTTACCATGCCATCTTACTGTTACCATGCCATCTTACTGTTACCATGCCATCTTACTGTTACTGTGCCATCTTACTGTTACCATGCCATCTTACTGTTACCATGCCATCTTACTGTTACCATGCCATCTTACTGTTACCATGCCATCTTACTGTTACCATGCCATCTTACTGTTACCATGCCATCTTACTGTTACCATGCCGTCTTACTGTTACCATGCCATCTTACTGTTACCATGCCATCTTACTGTTACCATGCCATCTTACTGTTACCGTGCCATCTTACTGTTACCATGCCATCTTACTGTTACCATGCCATCTTACTGTTACCGTGCCATCTTACTGTTACCATGCCATCTTACTGTTACCATGCCATCTTACTGTTACCATGCCATCTTACTGTTACCATGCCATCTTACTGTTACCATGCCATCTTACTGTTACTGTGCCATCTTACTGTTACCATGCCATCTTACTGTTACCATGCCATCTTACTGTTACCATGCCATCTTACTGTTACCATGCCATCTTACTGTTACCATGCCATCTTACTGTTACTGTGCCATCTTACTGTTACCATGCCATCTTACTGTTACCATGCCATCTTACTGTTACTGTGCCATCTTACTGTTACCGTGCCATCTTACTGTTACCATGCCATCTTACTGTTACCATGCCATCTTACTGTTACCATGCCATCTTACTGTTACTGTGCCATCTTACTGTTACCATGCCATCTTACTGTTACTGTGCCATCTTACTGTTACCGTGCCATCTTACTGTTACCATGCCATCTTACTGTTACCATGCCATCTTACTGTTACCATGCCATCTTACTGTTACTGTGCCATCTTACTGTTACCGTGCCATCTTACTGTTACCATGCCATCTTACTGTTACCGTGCCATCTTACTGTTACCATGCCATCTTACTGTTACCATGCCATCTTACTGTTACCATGCCATCTTACTGTTACCATGCCATCTTACTGTTACTGTGCCATCTTACTGTTACCATGCCATCTTACTGTTACCGTGCCATCTTACTGTTACCATGCCATCTTACTGTTACCATGCCATCTTACTGTTACCATGCCATCTTACCGTTACCATGCCATCTTACTGTTACCATGCCATCTTACTGTTACCATGCCATCTTACTGTTACCATGCTGTCTTACTGTTACCATGCCATCTTACTGTTACCATGCCATCTTACTGTTACCATGCCATCTTACCGTTACCATGCCATCTTACTGTTACCATGCCATCTTACTGTTACCATGCCATCTTACTGTTACCATGCCATCTTACCGTTACCATGCCATCTTACTGTTACCATGCTGTCTTACTGTTACCATGCCATCTTACTGTTACCATGCCATCTTACTGTTACCATGCCATCTTACTGTTACCATGCCATCTTACTGTTACCATGCCATCTTACTGTTACTGTGCCATCTTACTGTTACCGTGCCATCTTACTGTTACCATGCCATCTTACTGTTACCATGCCATCTTACTGTTACCATGCTGTCTTACTGTTACCATGCCATCTTACTGTTACCATGCCATCTTACTGTTACCATGCCATCTTACCGTTACCATGCCATCTTACTGTTACCATGCCATCTTACTGTTACCGTGCCATCTTACTGTTACCATGCCATCTTACTGTTACCATGCCATCTTACTGTTACCATGCCATCTTACTGTTACCATGCCATCTTACTGTTACCATGCCATCTTACTGTTACCATGCCATCTTACCGTTACCATGCCATCTTACTGTTACCATGCTGTCTTACTGTTACCATGCCATCTTACTGTTACCATGCCATCTTACTGTTACCATGCCATCTTACTGTTACCATGCCATCTTACTGTTACCATGCCATCTTACTGTTACCATGCCATCTTACTGTTACCATGCCATCTTACTGTTACCATGCCATCTTACTGTTACCGTGCCATCTTACTGTTACCATGCCATCTTACTGTTACCATGCCATCTTACTGTTACCATGCCATCTTACTGTTACCGTGCCATCTTACTGTTACCATGCCATCTTACTGTTACCGTGCCATCTTACTGTTACCATGCCATCTTACTGTTACCATGCCATCTTACTGTTACCATGCCATCTTACTGTTACCATGCCATCTTACTGTTACCATGCCATCTTACTGTTACCATGCCATCTTACTGTTACTGTGCCATCTTACTGTTACCGTGCCATCTTACTGTTACCATGCCATCTTACTGTTACCATGCCATCTTACTGTTACCATGCCATCTTACTGTTACTGTGCCATCTTACTGTTACCATGCCATCTTACTGTTACCGTGCCATCTTACTGTTACCATGCCATCTTACTGTTACCATGCCATCTTACTGTTACCATGCCATCTTACTGTTACCATGCCATCTTACTGTTACCGTGCCATCTTACTGTTACCATGCCATCTTACTGTTACCATGCCATCTTACTGTTACCATGCTGTCTTACTGTTACCATGCCATCTTACTGTTACCGTGCCATCTTACTGTTACCATGCCATCTTACTGTTACCATGCCATCTTACTGTTACCATGCCATCTTACTGTTACCATGCCATCTTACTGTTACCATGCTGTCTTACTGTTACCATGCCATCTTACTGTTACCATGCTGTCTTACTGTTACCGTGCCATCTTACTGTTACCATGCCATCTTACTGTTACCATGCCATCTTACTGTTACTGTGCCATCTTACTGTTACCATGCTGTCTTACTGTTACCGTGCCATCTTACTGTTACCATGCCATCTTACTGTTACCATGCCATCTTACCGTTACCATGCCATCTTACTGTTACCATGCCATCTTACTGTTACCATGCCATCTTACTGTTACCATGCCATCTTACTGTTACCATGCCATCTTACCGTTACCATGCCATCTTACTGTTACCATGCCATCTTACTGTTACCATGCCATCTTACTGTTACCATGCTGTCTTACTGTTACCGTGCCATCTTACTGTTACCATGCCATCTTACTGTTACCATGCCATCTTACCGTTACCATGCCATCTTACTGTTACCATGCTGTCTTACTGTTACCATGCCATCTTACTGTTACCATGCCATCTTACTGTTACCATGCCATCTTACTGTTACCATGCCATCTTACCGTTACCATGCCATCTTACTGTTACCGTGCCATCTTACTGTTACCATGCCATCTTACTGTTACCATGCCATCTTACTGTTACCATGCCATCTTACTGTTACCATGCCATCTTACTGTTACCATGCCATCTTACTGTTACCATGCCATCTTACTGTTACCATGCCATCTTACTGTTACCATGCCATCTTACTGTTACCATGCCATCTTACTGTTACTGTGCCATCTTACTGTTACCATGCCATCTTACTGTTACCATGCCATCTTACTGTTACCATGCCATCTTACTGTTACCATGCCATCTTACTGTTACCATGCCATCTTACTGTTACCGTGCCATCTTACTGTTACTGTGCCATCTTACTGTTACCATGCCATCTTACTGTTACCATGCCATCTTACTGTTACCATGCCATCTTACTGTTACCATGCCATCTTACTGTTACCATGCCATCTTACTGTTACCATGCCATCTTACTGTTACCATGCCATCTTACTGTTACCATGCCATCTTACTGTTACCATGCCATCTTACTGTTACCATGCCATCTTACTGTTACCATGCCATCTTACTGTTACCATGCCATCTTACCGTTACCGTGCTGTCTTACTGTTACCATGCCATCTTACTGTTACCATGCCATCTTACTGTTACCATGCCATCTTACTGTTACCATGCCATCTTACTGTTACCATGCCATCTTACTGTTACTGTGCCATCTTACTGTTACCATGCCGTCTTACTGTTACCATGCCATCTTACTGTTACCATGCCATCTTACTGTTACTGTGCCATCTTACTGTTACCATGCCATCTTACTGTTACCATGCCATCTTACTGTTACCATGCCATCTTACTGTTACCATGCCATCTTACTGTTACCATGCCATCTTACTGTTACCATGCCATCTTACTGTTACCATGCCATCTTACTGTTACTGTGCCATCTTACTGTTACCATGCCATCTTACCGTTACCATGCCATCTTACTGTTACCATGCCATCTTACTGTTACCATGCCATCTTACTGTTACCATGCCATCTTACCGTTACCATGCCATCTTACTGTTACTGTGCCATCTTACTGTTACCATGCCATCTTACTGTTACCATGCCATCTTACTGTTACCATGCCATCTTACTGTTACTGTGCCATCTTACTGTTACTGTGCCATCTTACTGTTACTGTGCCATCTTACTGTTACCATGCCATCTTACTGTTACCATGCCATCTTACTGTTACCATGCCATCTTACCGTTACCATGCTGTCTTACTGTTACCATGCCATCTTACTGTTACTGTGCCATCTTACTGTTACTGTGCCATCTTACTGTTACCATGCCATCTTACTGTTACCATGCCATCTTACTGTTACCATGCCATCTTACCGTTACCATGCTGTCTTACTGTTACCATGCCATCTTACTGTTACCATGCCATCTTACTGTTACCATGCCATCTTACTGTTACCGTGCCATCTTACTGTTACCATGCCATCTTACTGTTACCATGCCATCTTACTGTTACCATGCCATCTTACTGTTACCATGCCATCTTACTGTTACCATGCCATCTTACTGTTACCATGCTGTCTTACTGTTACCATGCCATCTTACTGTTACTGTGCCATCTTACTGTTACCATGCCATCTTACTGTTACCATGCCATCTTACTGTTACCATGCCATCTTACTGTTACCATGCCATCTTACTGTTACCATGCCATCTTACTGTTACCATGCCATCTTACTGTTACCATGCCATCTTACTGTTACCATGCCATCTTACTGTTACCATGCCATCTTTCTGTTACCATGCCATCTTACTGTTACCATGCCGTCTTACTGTTACCATGCCATCTTACTGTTACCATGCCATCTTACTGTTACCATGCCATCTTACTGTTACCATGCCATCTTACTGTTACCATGCCATCTTACTGTTACCATGCCATCTTTCTGTTACCATGCCATCTTACTGTTACCATGCCATCTTACTGTTACCATGCCATCTTACTGTTACCATGCCATCTTACTGTTACCATGCCATCTTACTGTTACCATGCCATCTTACTGTTACCATGCCATCTTTCTGTTACCATGCCGTCTTACTGTTACCATGCCATCTTACTGTTACCATGCCATCTTACTGTTACCATGCCATCTTACTGTTACCATGCCATCTTACTGTTACCATGCCATCTTACTGTTACCATGCCATCTTACTGTTACTGTGCCATCTTACTGTTACCATGCCATCTTACTGTTACCATGCCATCTTACTGTTACCATGCCATCTTTCTGTTACCATGCCGTCTTTCTGTTACTGTGCCATCTTACTGTTACCATGCCATCTTACTGTTACCATGCCGTCTTTCTGTTACTGTGCCATCTTACTGTTACTGTGCCATCTTACTGTTACCATGCCGTCTTACTGTTACTGTGCCATCTTACTGTTACCATGCCATCTTTCTGTTACCGTCATGGCGTCTTCATGCCTAAAGATGGCGTAGACTGTGCTTTTCTCAAACTAAATCTATACTAATTTCAAATCATTCGCCAATTTTAAGACGGTCTGGATTTTATGTTAATGAGACATTTGTCGTTTCCGACTAGTAATCAGACGGTTGGATGAGTTTCTGGCACTGTAGAAGCAGCCCTATGGACCCGTTCTTCTGATTGGTTGGTTCTGATCTTATTACGTTGCACATAAACCCGAAAATATATCTGTAACCATAGCAATAGACACATAGAGGAAAAACTTGTTGAAGAAGCTCAGTTTACTTTTGTGCTGCAGTGTGAGTGGTTCACTTGCAGCAGACTATCTGATCTTATTGTGTGCACACTGTGAGGCTCAGATCCTACGAGATTTAGTCTCTAAGCGTGGATGAAGAACGTTCCGGAAACCCACAGTGTGGATGGAGGTTACATTTGGAACCATCTGAAATCATCCCATGTATCCCCAGCCTTACTTCTACCCTCACCGTGTCATCTTACCATTTTGGCAATCAGCTCCGTAGAACCCGGCAGGGCACTTGCAGATTCCAGGTCGGATGCACTGGCCTCCATTCAGACAGGCACAAACCGCTGCATAGATACGGGTAAGAAAAACCGTTTTGACATGTCAACATAAAATCTTCACCAGAAACTACAACCGGATTCCAAAAAAGTTGGGACACTTTAGAAATTGTGAATAAAAACTGAATGCAATGATGTGGAGGTGCCAACTTCTAATATTTTATTCAGAATACAACATAAATCACAGGTCAATAGTTTAAACTGAGAAATTGTATGATATTAAGGAAAAATATGCTCATTCAAAATTTCATGGTGTCAACAAATCCCAAAAAAGTTGGGACAAGAACCTATTAGAGGCTGGAAAAAGTCATTTGAGCATACAACAAACACCTGGAAGACCAATCAGCACTAATCAGGTCAATTGGCAATATGATGGGTATAAAAAGTGCTTCTCAGATTGGCAGTGTCTCTCAGAAGCCAAGATGGGTAGAGGATCACCAACTCCCACAATGTTGCGTAAAAAGATAGTGGAACAGTATCAGAGAGGTGTTACCCAGCGAAAAATTGCAAAGAGTTTGCAGTTGTAATCATCAACTGTGAATAATATCATCAGAAGATTCAGAGAATCTGGAAAAATCTCTGTGCGTAAAGGTCAAGGCCGGAGAACCATACTGAATGCCCGTGATCTCCGGGCCCTTAAACGACACTGCATCAAAAACAGGAGTGCTACTGTGAAGGAAATCACAGCATGGGCTCAGGAGTACTTCCAGAAACCATTGTCAGTGAACACAATCCACCGTGCCATCCGCCGTTGCCAGCTGAAACTCTATTCTGCAAAGAAGAAGCCATTTCTAACAAAGATCCACAAGCGAAGACGTTTTCACTGGGCCAGGAGTCATTTAAAATGGAGTGTGGCAAAATGGAAGACTGTTCTGTGGTCAGACGAATCACGTTTTGAGGTTCTTTTTGGAAATCTGGGGCGCCATGTCATCAGGACCAAAGAGGACAGTGACAACCCAAGTTGCTATCAACGCTCTGTTCAGAAGCCTGCATCTCTGATGGTATGGGGTTGCATGAATGCGTGTGGCATGGGCAGCTTGCACATCTGGAAAGGCACCATCAATGCAGAAAAATATATTCAGGTTCTAGAGCAACATATGCTCCCATCCAAACGTCGTCTCTTTCATGGAAGACCCTGCATTTTTCAACAAGATAATGCCAGACCACATTCTGCATCAATCACAACATCATGGCTGCGTGGGAGAAGGATTCGGGTACTGACCTGGCCAGCCAACAGTCCAGATCTTTCACCTATAGAAAACATTTGGCGCATCATTAAGAGGAAGGTCAGACAAAGAAGACCCAAGACGATTGAACACTTAGAGGCCTGTATTAGACAAGAATGGGAGAACATTCCTATGTCTACACTTGAGAAGCTGGTCTCCTCAATGCCCAGACGTCTGTTGAGTGTTCTAAGAAGAAGGGGGGGTGTCACACAGTGGTGAAAATGGCCTTGTCCCAACTTTTTTGGGATTTGTTGACACCATGAAATTTTGAATGAGTATATTTTTCCTTAATATCATACAATTTCTCAGTTTAAACTATTGACCTGTGATTTATGTTGTATTCTGAATAAAATATTAGAAGTTGGCACCTCCACATCATTGCATTCAGTTTTTATTCACAATTTCTAAAGTGTCCCAACTTTTTCGGAATCCGGTTTGTAGTAATCTAGAAAAAATCCAGAATGACAGGAAGTCTGAAGATCTTGAGACTGAGAAGAGGCTTCCCCGCCATCAGTACCAGCTACAATGCATTATTTTTATCAGCAGGTTCCGATGATTCTAACAAAACAATGCAGTGAACCATCATGGCATGGTGCATCGTGCATGACCCAACTGCTGAATAAAACACGATGAGCTTAAAGTTTGCAGAACAGCATGATGAAAATCCTATGGAGATGATAAACTGGTTAGAGAAAAGCAAAATGAAGCCTTTTTATTCCACACAGTATGTTTTGAGAATAAATTTTGTTGCCCACCACCCGAGATACCATCGCAACAGTTATGTTTGCAGTGGGAGCATTATGGTTTGGGACGGTTTTTAGGAAACAGCTAATGACATTATTGGAAGACAGAGAAAAGAAGGTAGAGATTCAGCAAGAAAATTATCCCAAAGAAAACAATGAAGTAATTTTAAGGAATGAAAATGAAGTTGTTTGAATGATTCAGTTAATCAGCAGACTTTAATCTCATATAAAATCAATGCAGAGAACTGAAAACCAAAGATGAACCCAATTAACCTTAAAGGTTAAAGACAGTGTGTAAAAATGATCCAATGAGAGTCTAAAATCATCATCAAACACTGTTCTAAAAACTATTAGTGTTTTAGGACTGAGTCACCATGTCATTTCACTTGATTTATTTTATAAGTATTTATATCATATGTAAAGTATTTATTATAAAAACAAAGTAACTCCTAAAAATTCAGATTTCTTTGTGTAAATCTAATTTGACTTGATTAAGTCAGTTTAGTACCTTTTTTGAACGGAGTGATTCTTTATAGAAAAGGCTTCAAAGTGTCTTACAAACAGTGTGATTGACAACCGAGACGTTTCGGCTTCCATTAGAAAATATTTTCAACCTGATCGAGGAACCTGTTAAAAAAAGAGTTCCCCATCGCTGCATGTTGGACTGTTAACCCTAAACAGGCACTCGTTTTACACACTGGTTTTTGAAAGGTTATGTAACTTGGTACTCAGCCTATCATTGTTAACAAGTCACATAACATTTCAATAAAACAGTTTGTTCACACTAGAACTACCAGAGTCGTCAATTTGACGATTCTCAGATGTTACGTTTAATTACTGTAGTTACGTTGATTTTTTGATGTTCCTAAACTTTTGACTTTTTCTACATTTTTTTATATTGTTTTAATTTAACTGAAATAAAACAGTAAAAACAAGTTCTGAGTAATTCTTCCTCTAACTCCCACACCCGTCATTTTGACGCCTCTTACATCACTAATACACGTTACAAATACATTGTAACTTTTTTCCGCGCCTGACCGTAGCGCTGTTACTGTTGCCTAGTAACCGTTGTGGCGCCACTCAGGTGAAATCTTGGTGAGCAAAATTGAATTTAAGAAGACGTTTGTCAGTCACTGAGGCACATCGCCATAGCGATAATCGTTAAATTGACGGCTGTGGGAGTTCTAGTAGTTCTAGAATTCTGGTGGTCCTAGTGTTTACAGGTTTGTTGGTGTTAGCTCCTCCTCTTTAGGGGTTGAACAAACTCAGGTTAATTTATATGGAACCAGTTCTCAGCTCCCTTTTATCAGATTAAAAATGATTTCTGGATGGAAGCTGAAACGTCTCGATCATCAAACACACCGTCTAGAAAACACTTTGAAGACTTTTCTACTGTTTGGCTTGATGGCAACATTAGGTAAAAATGTGCAGTAGGTAAAAAAAAGGCCCAGTTGGAAGACGTCTTACTAATGAATCTGTTGCTGCAGTGTCTGTTAGCTATGATCCTGTGATAGCTTTAAAGAACCCACCTATGTCGCAGGAAGGTCCAGTCCAGCCCGATGGACACAAGCACACATCTGGGGACACACACTTTCCTCCATTGCTACAGTGACGGTGGCACACCACTGAAAGCACAGAACCATGTTTCACCCACTGGTTTAAAAAGAGAAAAACACCTTCTGCATTCTGATGTCTGATGTCTGATGTGCCTGACTCCACTTGCAGGTGGATTACTGACTTCCTGACAGACCGGAGGCAGTGTGTGCGGCTGGGGAAGAATGTCTCCACCTCTCGGACTATCAACACAGGATCTCCACAGGACTGTGTCCTCTCTCCCCTGCTCTTCTCCCTGTACACCAACTCCTGCACTTCCAGCCATGACTCTGTCAAACTGATCAAGTTTGCGGACGACACCACTCTCATCGGGCTCATTTCTGATGGTGATGAGTCGGCCTACAGGATGGAGGTAGACCGGCTGGTGTCCTGGTGCAGCAACAACAACCTGGAGCTCAACGCTCAGAAGACAGTGGAGATGATCGTGGACTTTAGGAAAGCTATAGCACCCATTACCCCCCTTGCACTGACAGACTCCCCCATCACCACTGTAGACTCTTTCCGCTTCCTCGGCACTACCATCACACAGGACCTAAAGTGGGAGCCGTCCATCAGCTCCCTGATCAAAAAGGCCCAGCAGAGGATGAAGAAAGCCAAGCTGCCCCCCCAGATGTTGGTGCAGTTTTACACAGCCATCATCGAGTCCATCCTCACCTCCTCCATCACCGTGTGGTACGCTGGAGCCACAGCCAGGGACAAACACAGACTGCAGCACATTGTGCACTCTGCAGAGAAGGTGACCGGTTGCAGCCTTCCATCTCTCGAAGACCTGTACGTCTCCAGGACTCGGGGGCGTGCAGATCGGATAGCAGCTGACCCTTCCCACCCTGGACATGGACTTTTTGAGCGACTCCCCTCGGGCAGGAGGCTCCGGTCCATTCGGACCAGAACGTCCCGCCACAAAAACAGCTTCTTCCCTTCTGCCGTTAATCTAATTAATACTTTATAACCTGAACCCCACATCTCTTAGTCACCTCCATCTTGTCACTTTACTATCTTTATTATTTTTTATTATTTTCTATGACATGGCACTACTTTTCTTTTTCTTTCTGAGCACTCTGTTTTGTTAAAATTATTTTTATTTATTTTATTTTTTATTATTTTTATCTTATCATATTGCACAGCTGTATCAAAACAAGTTCCTAGTCTCTGATATTCTCATTGACATGGCAATAAAAGCATTCTGATTCTGATTCTGATTTCTGCGTAGCTTTTCTTGGGCTTCATGCTTTTCATAATTAAACCATCCACATGTTTTTAGAAGCCTTATCATCTTATTGGTGTGACTCAATTAATCCAGTACGTATTGGGTCCCATTGTTCAGTAGATATGTGACGAGCCACATAAAGGCCCTTCTGCTTAAAGCCTGGACTTTCCTAAGGTTTCATGTTGAGCTGAACATACAGGAAGGTGGAATACTCATAGTTATTTTGTAGCGTTTCATGTAACTCCGTATTGGGCTGTTAAACATCTGGAGTTCCCCTTGGCCCCATGTTGGGCCTCTTTTTCATGTAGAGTTCTCTGAGGCTGTTTTTGATTTCCTTTTTGTAAATGACTTGTATGAGAGGTTCCCTGAGGCTCCATGTTGGATATCGTCTTTGTGTAGCATCAAGAAATAGAGTCTAGATGCGTTGTGCATAATTCTCCTCAGCATGAGGGGATCTTTCTAGAGTTTGTTAGCACGTCCACTGCAGAGCATTAAATGTAAAAAATTAAAAGTTGCTTGAAGCGCTTCATTTTAAAACATCCAGACGTGGAGTTCCTCTAAGTCTCCATGTTGCCTGACTGTCCCTTTGTTTTAACATAAATGTTTTTTTTTTTAAAAAAAAAAAAAAAAAAAAAAGAAAGTAAACGGTGAAATAGTTTGAACTCACTGGTCTGACAGCGGGGCCCGACAAACCCGTAAGGGCAGGAACAGGTCTGCAGACCCACACAGGTACCCCCGTTTTCACATGGTGACCTACACAGAGCTGAAGAGGCTTGTTTCAGATTCTTTTCCAGACATTAAAGGAAAATGCATGATAAACAAAATTACAACCAACACATGACATCATCACATGCTAAATAATAAACATGCAACATAAACAATCCTGTGTGACATAAAAAAAATGGCTTTATTTCTTCTTCTGAACCTGGGAAGCGTTGGGTACCAGTACCTCTCCCGGCTAATTTCAGGTGAGAGATAGGGAACACCCCAAACAATTCAATTTAATTTATTCAGACATTTATAAACACAAAACAAACAAAAAAAAACTGGTGACCAACATGTCACCAGTCTGTTGCAGGGCCACAGACACTGGCATCCATCCACACATACATTTATTCTGAGGGCAATTTCATAGCGGCCAATCAACCTGACATGTATGCTTATTGAGGGTGGGAGGAAAACATAAAACCCCCACATATACACAGGAAGAACATGCAAACTCTACACAGAAGGACCAGTGTTTTAAGCCTTCCCATCCGTTTGGAGCTCAAACACCCAAACTTCTTGTTATGAGGCCACTGTGCAGACCGCTGCACCACCGCGCAGACCGCTGCACCACCGCGCAGACCGCTGCACCACCGCGCAGACCGCTGCACCACCGTGCAGCCCATTTAAATATTGTTTCATTTTTATTTATTTTTAAAACTGCTTAATCCTTTCTTAGCGGGTGAATAATTAGCAGTGGAATGGCGGGATACACCCTGTACAGATTCTTTCTCAGACGGATTAGAAATCAATGAAAAAACAGTTTTCCTGCACAGTGACTGACCTTCCTGACAGACATCTCCATGGAAACCTGCAGGACAGTGGCACACGCCTGGAGCGATGCATGATCCTCCATTTTTACACGCCGGCTCACAAATCACCGTCTGGCAGTTTAACCCCGAGTAGCCTGGTTTACAGCGACACGTGTTGGGCGCCGCACACACTAGGTTTCTCCCACACGCATGTCTGCAAACAGCTGAAGAAGACAGGGGGAGCCGGTGAGAACAGCCCCACTGATTATTAAAGACGGA
This sequence comes from Neostethus bicornis, assembly GCA_902685375.1. NCBI lineage: Eukaryota > Metazoa > Chordata > Actinopteri > Atheriniformes > Phallostethidae > Neostethus > Neostethus bicornis. Next base: position 535,452 of record CACRXE010000047.1, on the reverse strand, counting down.
GTTCCACAGGGTTCTGTTCTTGGAGCCATTCTGTTGTGTTTGTTTTTAAAACAGAAAACAGCATTAAATTGAACATCCATTAAACTGGACCAGAGAGCAGCTTCAGGTCTGCATGAGAAACAACGAGAGCTGGATGAGATGAAGCCTTCAAAACGGAGGTCATCATCCCTTTAAAACATTTTAATTACTGGGGGAAGCACGGTGCACTGGGACTCTGTACTAGTTCTATGTACTGGGACTCAGCAGGTAGGGATGCGCCCCCGGTGGTAGAGCCATCTTACCTCGACAGGTGGTTCCATTTCCGACGTACCCCACAGGACATCTCCCACATCGGAAACCCCCCTCCAAGGTGGGCTCACACTGGACTCCATGGAAACACGGCCGTCCTGCACAGGCATGCTTGTATAGGTGTTGCTGTGGCGACGCCTGGACAGTCTGTGGACTCGTTACACTCACTGGTTGGTCTCCAGAGAAGTCTGCCTCAGGTCCGAGCTCAGGTGGGACTTCCTGTTTGGACGGAGACTATGGGTGAAGGTAGTGGGGTGCAGCACGGCCAGGCTACAATCTGTCAGACTCACCTGCAGTCCTGACCTGGAGGTCCTCTCTGAAGCACCCTGGCCTGAGAGGGGTCTACGGACCAGGAGTCGTCGGGGGGAACGAGGCAGGTGGAGCCTCGGCGGTCCTTCTTTGGTCTCTCCTCTGTCAGCAGCCGTTCCACCAGAACCAGGCTGCTGGGCCAGCTCACTGGAAGCTGGATCAGAAAGTGTTCTGTCATCCATTCGTTTGTCTGTCCCTTACTCCATCTGTCTCCATCTGTCTGTCCGACCTTCCATCCTAAAGGACACCTTCCAGACCAGCGTGTTGTTTACTCTAACAACCCGACCCAGAGATTTTAAACACATAACGTGTCTAAATGTAATATTTTAGATAATATTTATTTGTATTCAGTATGAAACATAACGCAATGCAATATTTAAAATTAGAACAGATTAGATTTTCACTGAGACGCAAGAAAACCATTCAAACTCCACACAGAAAAACCAGTGATTAAATCGGACTCAAACCCCCAACCTTCTGAGGCCACACTGCTAACCACAGTGCAGCTACACTGTAAACAACACATACGTTAACAATACAAACACACATATTTACAACGCTAGGAACGCTAGGATGAGTTAGGGGCAGGCATCATAAGCTTCGGCTTCAGTCTGCTCCTTTCCGGACCTTATACTTATTGTTTGTTTTTGTTTTGTAAGAAAATGTTCAAATGTCTGGAAAAAAATAAATAAACTACTACTACTAAAAACTACTAGGAATGGAGTTTTTGGACTATAAGTCGCTCCGAATTTTATAAGTCGTACCAGACAAAAAAACAAAATAAACAAGTATAAGTCGCATTCTTTGAATAAATTTATTTGATAAAATCAAACACTAAAACCAAACAATTTAAAATAAACTGTAGACCAACAGTGTGAATAAGTGTTTGGTATACTAACGTTAAAACTGGGAGCGAGTCGTCTGGTTTACTAACGTTACGAAGTGAGAACGTGTTGTCGATGCACCGCGTCGACAACACGTGTCAACGACTAACTCCAAACTTTCTTTTAGATGCTCATTTGCTGTTTTTGGCTGAATATTTAACTTCTTTCAGCTTTTAAATCTGCAGAATATGATTTTCTTTTCAGTTCTTCTCAGTTGTTTTTATTAGAAATGATCAACACTGATCTAGAGCGCCCTCTTGCGGTTTAGCGTGAAAATATCATGTGAAATGATGGTATTAATAATGTGTTGACAATTTCACCCATTTTTTGTTCCAAGAGTTGTTTCCAAATGAGAAAAAAACTTTGTCTTATGCATAAAACTGTATTAAGTTTCTCTGACAGCCGTCAACAAATGAGTGTTCAAACACCTTCTGAAACGAGTGATTCTAGTGACGGATGCTCTGTAAACATAAAGCCACGGAACCAGATTCAAATCATTTTATGACCACCATCAGGAGCAATTGGGGGTTTTGTGTCTTGCTCAAAGACACCTGGGAATGAACTGAGGGAGATCGAACTGACGACCCTCTGGTTACAGGATGCCCACCCTTCCCACCGAGCCAAAAACCGTCATGCTTGTTAGGATTCCAACCTTCCTTGGACGGCTTCATGCAGATGCGACCGTTCCCGTGGAGACCTGGAGGGCATCGCCCACAGACGTAGCCAAGGTGTGGCGGGCGGCGGTTAATGCAGTGGACGCCAGGGAAGCAGGGTCTGCTGGCACAGGAAGCCCACCCTGCAGGAAACAGATTCAGTCAGTACAGGGAAAAGTACTGATTAAATGTTCCCAGTCAGACCTGTAGAGGCTGCAGGATTGTGGAGCTTTGTGTCTCCAGCCGAAGGAGGTGCTGAGTTTGCAACAGACTTTTCTTCTGTTTTGTTTTCTTTGGGCACAGAATCACCAGCTGGGATGTCCTGGATACGCTCTGCTTTAGGAAGGTCCAGGAAAAAAAACAGATGAGGAGCAGAAGCTGAAACACAAAAAGATGTCTGCCCACTGACTCTCACCGCGAAACGCAGAACAAAGTATTCATCTTTAGAAAGCTACCTGAATTTTATTTTCTTTACTGATTCCATTTGGGCTCCTTACCTGAGTGACCTTTAACTTCATCTCATTTGATCCCCTGCACCAGGATTCGGCAAATTTCTTTTTTCTATTCCTGCTGAAAACGCGATTAAAATGAGGCAAGTTTACGTCCCGATTTCACGACTGGTTTTGTGCAGACCCTGTTGCGCATGGGCACATTATTCACTATTTTTCGACAGAAAAACACGTCAACTCAACTTGAACAGTGTCTGTACCTCATCTGTGTTGCCTGGGCGTTTGATAAATCAATAAATAGTAGGACACAACAACAGGTTTGTTTGCCATTTTCTGACTAAAATGACTGCGAATGTCTCTTTAGTCACTGGTTCATGCACGCACAAAGGATTTCTCTGCGAGCCAGATGCAGTCATGAAAAGAGCCACATCTGGCTCTTTTTTGACCCCTGCCCTGCATCCTACCAACATAGTAAATGATTTGTAGCCATAGAAACCATTTCACAGTGACACTCATTACCACACGATACGTGGTACGACTCATTGGGGCAGGTAAGGGTTTCATGTCATGGTCTTTGGCCGAGATCGACCCTGCAAGCTCTGGACCGAGCCGTGCAGCCCTTTGTTATGTATAGATGTAAATCATCTCTCTGCTCCAACTGGTTTTTAATGAGTTTTTCCTCTCTGAGACGGAGGCTCTAAGGACATGATCGTTCTGGTTAGTTATTCCCATGCTGATCGTGTGTTTCTGTCTGAAGCACATGATCTCTGCGTCTCTCGGAGCAGAAGAACAGCCGAGGTTTCTGGAGAGCCACAGACTGTTTCTATAAAAGCAGCAGATGGAGGACATGATGGCATGTGTTTTCCTGAACTGCTTCCCTGCAGCAGCAGCGTGGAAACTACAAACAGCATGTGATCGGTTTCCACTCAGCGGAGCCACAGAAATACGCTGACTCCAACATCATCAGAGAAAAGTCATCAAGATTTACAGATCACTGCTCCTGGAAGTGTCGAGAGAGTCATGTTCTTTGACTTCTCCAGTACTTTCAACACCATCCAGCCTTCACTGCTCTGGGGAAATCTAGAAGGAGCAGAAGTCTGACTGCATGCTGACTGTTTGGACCTGACCAACAGACCACAGGATGTGAGGCTGCCAGACTGTGTGTCTGATCAGGTCATCTGGAGCTCCACGAGGCACAGACCTCTCTCCTTTTTACATCAGACTTCTGCTCTGACTCAAACATCACATCCAGATGTTTTCTGATGATTCAGCCATTGTTGAGTGTGTGTCTGAAGAGAACAATCGGGTGTAGAGGAAGGTGGTTCAGAACTTTATGACTGGTGTGAACTCAATCACATTCACATCAGTCACCAAGACAAAGGAGATGGGGATTGAGTTCTGAAAAAAGTCTCCCAGACCCAACTAAGCATCCAGGAACTTGACATTGAAAGGGTGAATGTCTGAAGATACCTGGGTTTTCCCATTAACAACAAACTGGACTGCTCAGATATACAAGGAACAAAGTGGCTCCGCCTCCTGAGGAGGACTCTGTTCAGAGGCAAGATCTCAAGCCCGAGCCCGACCCAAAATTCGGGCCTTTGGGTTGGGTCGGGCTCCCCTGCGCAAATGGGTATCTATTTTGAACTGGTATCGCCGACATGAAGGAGTAAGAAGTTAAGGATAAACTAAAGGCAGGAGAACTGAAAAGATAAACACGCACCGGTAAGAGTGAGGTGTGGAAAAGATTCAAATTTATTGTTCAAAATTCAAGTTTTGAACAAGAATTATTGTTCAAGTTTCTGAAAATGCTTCAGAAACTTGCGTTTGCTTTGCTGGATGTAGTCAATGTGGCGCTTTGATTTCATACGGCACCAAAAAGACTGGCACCTCGACGCTGAGCGGGCATTTAAACAGCTGGACTGGTAAAAGTGATGATCGTAAAAGATCTATTTTATCATTTGTTTTAAAGACCGTCCCTCCTCTTTGCGCTAAGCAGGCCATCACAGATAAGTGTGTTAGGAGTCCGATAGTGTGATTTTTTTTTAAATTAAAAAACGTGTTCCTGAAAATGTTCCTATTTATAAATAACCCGAGCCCTCCCGAGTCCTCACAAATAAAATATGAAATTTCAGGCTTGTTTCGGGCTCGGGCCCAAATGATGTTGATTGGTCAGGCTCGGGCCGGGTATTAATACCCGCGGGCTCGGGTCGGGCTGGATTTTTTAGACCCGATCTCACCTCTGACTTTGTTAAAGAGCTTTGCAGTGTCCTGCTGGTGTGGAGGAATAACAGAGACGGACAAGAGGATATCAGACAAACTGGTGAGGGGGACTAGCCCTGTCCTGGACGTTTCTTCAGACTCAGTGGATTTCGTGGATAAGAGGAGGATCCATGACAACCCCTCCCTTCCTCTGACTGAGACAGCTCGTTCAGCCAGAGACCGCTGCGTCCGCTGTAGGCACCCTGTGTACCGTCAGTAATTATTTAAATTTTGGCTTTTCTAATTGAATTTCTGTAACATATGTTTTTAACTTGTATTTTTTGTCATCCTGATCTGGATGACACGCTGTAACAAATCAAATTTCCTTCGTAGATAAATCTTATCCTGAGAGGAGATCTGAACCTGATCTGGGAGGTTCTAGGATTTTATCTGCACTCCAAGGATGGTAAACCAGAAAATCCCTGTGAGATGGCAGAGCTCCGGTCCTTTTTTCTGCCAGTCGATGGTTGCTGATGAACAACCCGAACAGGCCTCCTGTCTGTCTGTGGACCATGTGGGGGGATCAACACCTGGTCCCATTCACACATGCACCTATCATCAGTTTAAACTAACGAATCAGAACATTGTGAATTTGTTCAGTGGTGGAAAAACCTTCGTATGCACAAAATAAAAACTTTTCATTTCATCTTTGATGTGGAAAAAGTTGAACTTTGGTAAAAAGCGAAAGTGACCCTTTAAAACACTCCTTAGACCCAACCAGTGACCCAGATCATCCACAAAATTTAACCAGTTTTTCATCTTCTTATTGTGGATACATCCTAAAACTTTTATGAAGACACACCCAGTCACTTCTGAGTTATCTTGTTCACACACACACACACACACACACACACACACACACACACACACACACACACACACACACACACACACAAGCTCCCCATTCCATAACCTTCTTGGCGGAGGTAATAAAATGAGTAGGTGGGTCAGTCCCAAAAAATCCAACGTTAGAACAAAATAATGAGTTTTAAATCAAAGAAGTGAGCAGAACTACGTTTTGATTTACCAGTCAATCTACATTCCTACCCTCACCATGGTAACCAGGAACCACAGTCCCACCCTCACCATGGTAACCAGGAACCACAGTCCCACCCTCACCATGGTAACCAGGAACCACAGTCCCACCCTCACCATGGTAACCAGGAACCACAGTCCCACCCTCACCATGGTAACCAGGAACCATTCCTACCCTCACCATGGTAACCAGGATCTACATTCCTACCCTCACCATGGTAACCAAGATCTACGTTCCTACCCTCACCATGGTAACCAGGATCTATGTTCCTACCCTCACCATGGTAACCAGGATCTACTGTCCTACCCTCACCATGGTAACCAGGAACCACAGTCCCACCCTCACCATGGTAACCAGGAACCACAGTCACACCCTCACCATGGTAACCAGGAACCACAGTCCCACCCTCACCATGGTAACCAGGAACCACAGTCCCACCCTCACCATGGTAACCAGGATCTACATTCCTACCCTCACCATGGTAACCAGGATCTACGTTCCTACCCTCACCATGGTAACCAGGATCTACGTTCCTACCCTCACCATGGTAACCAGGAACCACAGTCCCACTCTCACCATGGTAACCAGGAACCACAGTCACACCCTCACCATGGTAACCAGGATCTACGTTCCTATCCTCACCATGGTAACCAGGATCTACGTTCCTACCCTCACCATGGTAACCAGGATCTACGTTCCTACCCTCATTATGGTAACCAGGATCTTTGTTCCTACCCTCACCATGGTAACCAGGATCTACGTTCCTACCCTCACCATGGTAACCAGGATCTACGTTCCTACCCTCATTATGGTAACCAGGATCTACGTTCCTACCCTCACCATGGTAACCAGGATCTACGTTTCTACCCTCACCATGGTAACCAGGATCTACGTTTCTACCCTCACCATGGTAACCAGGATCTACGTTTCTACCCTCACCATGGTTATCAGCTGTGGGTGGTGACTGAAAGAACAAGATCATGGATACAAGCGGCTGAAATGAGCTTCATTTGCAGGGTGGCTAGCCTTTTGCTCAGAGATAGAGGGAGGAGCTCTTCCATTCAGGTGGAGCTCGGAGTGGAGCTGTTGCACCTTATAGTTGGGAGAAGCCAGATGGGGTGGTTGGACATGTGGTTAGGATGCCTCCCTCACTGGTGAGGTTTTCCGTCCCAACAGGAGGAGAACGAGAGGCAGGTCCCGGACCAGCTGGAGAGACTATGTCTCCCAGCTGGACAGGGAACACCTCAGGATCCTCATGAGTGAGCTGGAGGATGCAGTTGAGGTGAGAAAAGCTGAGGTTTCCCATGTGAGGTTGTTGCCACCGCGGCCCAGCCCCAGATAAGAGGTAGACAACAAAACAGAAGTGAGCAGAATTTTTTCCTTGTTCGGTAAGGCGGAGGATTGGTCATGTTCTGGACTGCTGATAGGATAAACTCACCAGAGCACATGGAGCCATTACCCATCATGCCACGGGGGCAGGTACCACAGGTGTAGGAGCCAAAGCTGTTGAAGCAGCGGACGCCCGGGAAGCACGGCCCCCCCTCACACTCATCCACATCCTGCTGGCATGCCGGACCTGCAGGCACACGGGGTCTGCACGGTCAGGAGAAAACTAGTAGGAAACTTAAAAACAGCAGTTAACAGACAGAGGTGCACGCCTCACCGCTCAGTCCCGCAGGACACCTGGCCACGCCCACTTCCTCACACAGCTGTCCCCATGTCCCTTCTGGGCACAAGCAAAGGTACCGCCCCCTGCCCGCTGGCACATCTGAAACACAGCTTCCTCCATGATGGCAGCCACAGGGTGTCACAGAAACCTGTAGGACCACACAGTGTCTGTCTGTCTGTCTGTCCAGGTGTCTGGTGGACAGACAGACAGACAGACAGACAGAGACAGTACTCACTGACCTCCAGGCTGAAGGAAGTCTGGGTGTTACATTCATCAGAAACATTGAAGCGGAGGGCCCGTCTGCCCCCCCTGTGGGTTGATGGGACCCTCCAGGTGAGGAGGCCAGTGGGTGATAGCCCCGCCCCCTCAGGGCCCTCATGCAGCTGGAAGGAAACTGCAGAACCATCCGGATCAGATGCAGAAAACTGAAAAACCAGATTCTCCCCAGCAAACGTCTGCAGCTGGTCCTGATGTGGAAGAAAGACTGGAGCAGAGTTGCCTGGAAACACAAAACAATCTGAACAATTAATGTCATAGCAACCAGGAAAGCTCCTTAGGAATCAGTAATGTGTCCTTAGGAACCAGTAATGTGTGCTTAGCAACCAGTAAAGTGTCCTTAGCAACCAGGAAAGTGTCCTTAGCAACCAGATGAGAGTTGTTAAAGGGCCATAGCATCCAGTAAAGGGTCCTCAGGAATGAGTTACATGTCCCTAGGTGCACAGAAGATGAAGGGGTGTACCTGGGTTCGGGGACCAGGTGGAGGTAGATACTTCGGGGTCACAGATGAAACAGGATGTTTTGGGGTTCAGGTCTCCTGCTGAGAAACACATTCCCTGGATGTAGCAGCGTCTCTCCTGTCAGAAAGGGTTCAGGTTAGGTTAAGGACAGACCTTTCATCTCCTTCAGAATGTTACCTTCAGCTTGCAGTCCCCTGGGAGGCCCGGGTGGCACACCTGGCAGAGATCATCGTAGATGGTCAGCACCTTAGGACGGCTGTGCCCCGCACCATTGATGCTCACCTGCACGGAAAAAAAGTGTGAAAACAGAAACTTCGTGGATGCTCATGAGATTTCTTCTTCTTCTCTCCACTGCTGGGTTTTTTGGAGGAGAGGTTTTGGAGGGTCTGAGCTGTGTATTTGTTCTATTCACTTGGGGCCGGGTCACAGGGCCACATACAAGCTGTGTATTTGTGTGTTTATATATTTTTCTACTTTGTGTTTGTATTTTTTTTTAATCTACAGAGTGAAGCCCGTTGATACGATTGTTTTGTACAGATATAATTAAATTTAATGTTATGTAAACATCTCTATCCGGAGCACTGACGGCTTTACCTGTATCTCCAAGTGGGCGTACGGCACGGCCCCCATCCTGGTGGCGTTGCTAAGCGACGCCGGCACGCTGCACTGCAGAACTTTGGTGCTGAGGAAACGAGCTGGCGTTGTCTGCTGCTCCGTGGGAACCCAGACCCTGTCCACATACTGAGGAGGGGTTACTCGCTTGGTAGTGTGTCACCCAACACCACCCTACATTACACGTGCCATCTCTCCTCACCCGCAGCCTGGAGAAGTGGCAGCTCAGTTTGGCAGGGTGGGAGAATCCGAGGCCAAAGACGCGGACGTGGTGACAGTCTGTGACTCGAAGGTCACAGAGTCCTCCGTTCTCCAGGCCAGTGACCTCCACCTGATGGTCTGGGGTTGTGAGAGATCAGATAGTTGATGTGTAACAGAAGGATGACTCCTCGTTTCTCAGGACGTACCGATGGCTTGGCTGCAGTCGTGGAAGCTGAACCCGGTGTTGCACTGGCAACCTGTCTCCGTACATTTCCCGTTGCCGCTGCAAAGGTGGGGGCATCGCAGCGCCGCCGCCACCCCTTCCAATACCTCCAAGGTCTGCTGACTCCGGTTCTCCAGCAGCTGCCTCTCACACTCATTCTCCAGGTAGACCATCAGGTCTGGATGGTTCTGATTCAGATTTTATTGTTGCTTTAAGAAACATAACTAATAATAAAATGTATTTAATATTTTGGTGCTTAGTTCTTAATAAAATAACAGATTTAACCCCAAAATTAATGATGAAATGGAAACTTATTGAATTTAAAATGTCCTGTGCTGGGGTTTTCCAAACAGAGGAGCTCCTTCTCCAGGAGGCTCAGACAGCTCCGCTCAAAAACCGCCCAGAACTGGAAATCTTTTATTCCGTACACAAACTCTAAATAACCCACAGATAATGAACAGAGAACTGGTTCATGTAACACACAAATGTTTAATGTGTGGGATCAATGAAGTATTTCTGATTTTTAATGAAATATTTTAACATTTGTGTTTTAATAACTTAATGGTGTGTCAAACGTCTGGAGGAAATATTTGACATCTATTCTTATTTATGTTTTTATTTTATGTGAATGTGACGTCTGAGTGACCTTATAAAGTCCCCTCTCTGAGGACAATAAAGTTTACCTTTTTCAGGTCCAGCACGCAGAGATCCACCAGCTGGTCCAGCTGCCATCCCAGTAGACCACCACACACCACATCCACGCTGGAGTTAGCCAGCGTCCCCAGGCACACCTCCCAGGTTCTGCCTGAGGCCCGGCTGCTGGGCCAGACCTGCTTCCGTGTCCGGTCCTGGTGGTCCTCTGGGAAAAAGTAGGTGAGTCCCTGTAAGTGTGTCTCTGTTGGGTCCACAGGGAGCAGGAAGTCCTGCTGAGAAGGGGTCCTGAAGACGTTCTTAATGTGTTCTAATGTAGTGTCCGTGGAGGGGAAGATGGAGGTGTGATCCACATCATGGTGGTCTGCGCACTGTGACGTGGGGAGGTGGTTCTGAGGAGTTCCGTAGCACCGGCAGAATGGTCGGCGGACCATCGGCACCAGCCTGGGAGGAGCTTTGTCAAAAAAACTCTGACCTGGAGGAATCCTGGAGAAGACATGTTTACAGAACAATAAAGATTAGTTTTATAAAGAATGATAAGGTGTCTGTTATTCAACCTGAGCTTCCTCTGCAGGATGGCTGGGCTCTCGCTCAGGGAAAGAGGGAGGAGCTCTGCCATCCAGGAGGAGCTCATGGTAGAGCCATTGCTCCTATGGGTTGAGAGAAGCTAGATGGGGTTGTTCGGGCATCTGGTTAGGATGCATCTCTTGTTGGTGAGGTGTTTCAGGCACGTCCCACTGGGACACCCCAGATGTCTGACAGCTGGACAGGGAACACCTCAGCATCATCCTGGGTGAGATGGAGGATGGAACCAGGGTGAGGGAAGCCTGGGTGTCCAGCAGAGGACTGGAATTACCCAGCATCCTCAGCAAATAAACCTTCATCATATGGACCGTCTCACACTGTTGGACTTCATCCATCCATGGATGATATGATGGAGTTCTTTTCGCTTCTCTCCCTTGAGCTACCAGTCAGTCATAAATATGGGTTGAAGGTATATTTGGAACCTGCACTTCCATCCAGCGGGACCAAGAAGGGTCCATGTTTGGTTCTGAATCAGGACACCTGTCCATCCTCTGCTTCTACTCTCGTTCTCACTTTTAATAGTTTCCATTTTACTCTTTTTTTTTTTTTGTTAATTTTTCCCCAAATAAAAACTAAAATGGGCTGTACGGTGGTGGAGTGGTTAGCACAGTGGCCTCACAGCAAGAAGGTTAGAGTTTTAGTCCCGGAGTGGGGACAAGGCTTGAAACACTGGTCTTTCTGTGTGGAGTTTGCATGTTCTCCCTGTGTTTGTGAAAGTTTCCTCCCACCTTCTAAAAACACACGTTACATTGATTTCCTGGCGTGAAATTGTCTCTAGGAATGATTATGTGTGTGAGTGGTTGTCTGTGTGTGTGAGTGTGTGTGTGTGTGAGTGAGTGAGAGAGTGTGTATGTCTGTGTGTGTGTTTGTGGATTATTGTCTGTTTATGTGTGTAAGTGTGTGCATCAGTGAGTGTGTGCGTGTGTTCCGGCAGCCCCCGTGACCCACTTAGGGATAAGCGGTCCAAACCGACCTCCAGGCCTCGATGAAGCGGTGGAGGTCATCTGGACTGTAAAGGTTCCCGTTGGGACCCTGGAGTTCGTCGTTCCTGTTGCGGCTGAAGGTCCCGCAGAGGCCTTGGGTCTTGGCGTAGTGGGCACTGGGGGCCCGGATGGACAGGCTCATGCCCCCGGTGGCCAGATCTGCCCTCACAAAGGCGCCAGAGGGAAACAGCAGCTGGAACAGGAAGTCTTTCTTCAGGTCTAAGAGGGTAGTTCTGAAGTAATGGGGTCTGATACTTACGGTGACCTTCCTGCCTTGATGGGCCTCCAGAACCCGGACCTGGAGGCCCTGCCCTCCCACACTGTGCAGGGTCAGACGGGGCCGGGTCTCATCAGGGTCACACATGTCGTAGACGGCGAGGTCGGCGCCTTCCTGCACTGCCACGCCACAGGTGCAGGTCCTGCTGCTGCAGTCCCAATGCCGGGAGTGCACCGTGAATCCAGAGGGAAGGCTGCGGTACAGGATGAAGGTTCCAGTCTGTTGGTTCTCATACCGCCTGCAAAACCACAGAAAAACCTCCCTGGGTCATCGTTTTTACTTTAGCCAGCAGGCAGGCAACAGTCATGGTCACACCTATGAGGCGATCACCGCTACCCAGGGTTGTCAGGTCTACGAGAATGATCCAATGTGTACAATATTTATTTATGCCCTCTGTAGAATTTACAATCAATAATTGTATAAAATGTACAAAATACAATCATTTGAATGTTTCTTTTTTGTGTGATTTTGTTAGTTTTATTCATCCATCACGATGAACCCTGAATGCATCGCATTAAAAACGTTACGTCACACAGAAACAGATAAATGATTGTCTGGAAGCTCCAGCCATGCTGCCATTCTAACCTCCATCCAGTAGGTGTTGATCATTCTCACTCCCAGTCTATCTACTGATTGCTTTTCTGGATTTCTTAGACTCTCGATAGTGCATATAAAAGGTTTGATTTAACGGGAGAGACACTAAACCTCATCAATAGTCATGTCATTTTGGTCATAATGAGTGTACAATTATTTTATGTCATTTCCCACCTGGTAACACTGCTGTGGGGTCTTTACTTAGCCTTCCTCCCAGCCTGACATCCTGACCTGACTCCATCCTGAGTTTTTTGGAATATCTCTGCCTGAATAGTCTCAACTAGTTTTTGTGTTTCATTCTTTCAAGTTTTCTTCTTCTTCTTTCGGCATTTCCCTTCAGGGGTCGCCATAGCAAGTCAGCCCCTTCCATTTAACCCTATCTCCTGCATCCTCTTCAGTCACACCAACTATCTTCATGTCTTCCTTCACTGTATCCATGAACCTCCTCTTTGGCCTTCCTCTAGTCCTCTTTCCTGGTGGTTCCTGGTGGTTTTTTCAAGTTTTCTTGGACATCTTAAATGAACTTTTATAAATAAACTTTCATCAGTCCTGCGTTTGGGTCCTCTTCCCTCTCTGACACATTCGTACACAATGGTAACAGTCATGCTAACAGTCCAGTAGCTAGGCTTAAAAGCAAGCCACTCAGTGTATTTTTTTGTTCCGTTTCGTTGTCTTCCGCTTATTCGGGGCCATGTCACAGGGGCTACAGCCTCAGATCACAAGCCCTGGCAGCTTCCTCCTGCTCACCTGGGAGTATGAGCTGGAGGATGAGTTTTGGATTGTGTTTGCTTGAGTCTGTTTTGTGCTAGCTTTTTTTTTATTTTAGTATTAGTTTTCCTCCTGCCTTGCAGGTTGGCCTTGGCTGCCCAGAGGCTATAAGAGTCTCAGCACAGACTCATCACAGGGACCAACAGTTACTAGTTAGAAGCCCAGAGCTGGCAGCTAGGGGTTGCTCTTGATAGTAGGAGGAGTTCTACACAATAACTCCATTAGAAAATTACAGCTTGACTCAACCCAGGTAGTCTCCGGGCAATAAGGTACTACCCCAGTACAACTTGCTTGCTTCATCGGGTGCGTGAATCTTGGACCAAATCGACAGGCTTGAAATAAAACCGAGCACCTCGTGCGACTCCATTTTCTCAAGAGACAGATGGATGACAACAACAGCTGGTCTAAGCGCTAGGCCAACAGTCATGCTAACAGGTAGACTTGCTGGTTTACCTGCCGTTCAGAGTGATGATGTGTGAGTCTGTCAGTGAGTAGCAGATGGAAGTGGGAACATCCTGGACCACCACCTGAGAATAGAGCAGGTTAAAGACTCTGTGGAAACACCTGGAGCATCAAAGCTGCTTTAAAATGAAAGACTATTAGCATCTGTCTGCAGAAAAAAAGAGTCTGTAATTACAGAATCACACGCTGTTCTCATCACAGCAACTACCATCTCCTGTCCACCTCCGTCTTTAAACTCTTGCTGAGTTTTTAAGTTCCAGAGGAACCGGGACAGAATGAGAGTAATAATTTAAACCAGATGGTTGATGAAACACAAATGAGTCAGATTAGGGAGGTTGGCAGAAACTCTCAGTTGATGAGATGGGTAGAGTTTTCTACCCAGTGGAATCACCTACGGAGCAAAGAACTTATCTTAGAGAGGGATAGAAATGTTACATCAAGATAGTTCCTATTCCCTCCTGGGCTATGTGACCCCATTAATGAGCAAAACTGTTCTACTGTATAGGTTCCAGGGTGTTTTGTTTTGTCTTCTGAACCAGATGTCCTACATAGGGTTGCGTGGAATGCCGGAGTCTATCCTGGCTGATTTCAGGTGAGAGGCAGGATACACCCTGAATAGGTGGCCAGCCTGTTGTGGGGCCACAGACACAGACAAGTTCCTCTCTCTAAAGCACACACAGATAAATTACTCTTGCTCAAACACACACACACACACACACACACACACACACACACACACACACACACACACACACACACACACACACACACACACACACACACACACACACACACACACACACACACACACACACACACACACATCTCTCTCTCAAACACGCACAGACTAATTCCTCTCTCTCTCCCTCCAAAACAACTACACACCAACAAAATCCTCTCTCTCTTACTCTCTTTTTCTCTCTCTATAACACACAGACAGACATTTTCTGCACGTGCATACAGCACTTTGCGAGGGGGAGGGGCCACAGCAGCACTGCAGGCTACTTATTGATTACAGGCTCAGCAACGTGATTTCTCGTCACTGACTTTTTTGAAAAGAAAAAAAAGAGTCGCTATATTTCAGTGACTCTAGCAGCTAGAGGGTCTGAATACACACTAAATATAGCGTCAAAGTTGTTGAATTGGCAACGCTGACTTCATTTAATTGTTTTTCCCCTAAATACCTGGCGGTCGACTTGAAATCAGTTTCTGGGCTACCAGTAGACCACGATTGTCTGGTTGGGCATCCCCGATAAAGACAGCAAACCGTGAGCCCGCTGTGATGGGTGTTTTAGATCAAAACATGTTGTTGGGATCAAAAGTAAACCATTAGTAATAATGTGCTGAAGAAGGCCAAATAAAATGGAAAATCTCTAAAATGCATCAAATTACAGATGAGAAAATAAAAAATGTTAAAAAAAAAGGTAGATTTATTTACATTTTTTACCATTCAAAACAACAGGAAACAAATCCCTAGTGTGTGCAAAAGTTTGGTCACCCTGCAGATTCAATGATGTAAAGTTGAGACCGGACTGTGTCATCGATTCTTCTCAGTCATTACTCAGAGAGACCAGATGATGTCATTCTAAACGGTTTTAAACACCCAGACCCTCCTGACCAGTAATCCTCCCCATGGCCTCTTCTAATCAGTCTGTAAAGACTCGCAAAGCAGGAGAAGCTTTGAGAAGAAGCAAAGTGTTTTAAGGAACATCAGTCGTGAGGAAGAGTGGAAGGTAGAGAGAGATCAGTAAAATATCAGAAAACAAATCAATGCACAGAGAGATCTGTCTCACTCTGCTACACTGTTCCACTACACAGAGATACTTCTGTGGCTGATGAAGTTAAAGGGAAACTTTTTGGCCAGCATAAGAAAATGTGTGTTTGGAGAAGAAAGGATGCAGAATGTAAAGAAGTAAACTTCTTGTCCAACCTTGAAGTATGAAGGAGAATCAATCACGATTTGGGATTAAATTTATACCCAGTACCACAGTGCCAATTTTAAAAGAAATTGGGACATTTTTTGTGCAAACTTGGTGCGGGGGAAGGATGGCTCGGTGGGTAGGGCGACCGCTCCGTAACCGGAAGGTCGCAGGTTCGATCCCCCGCCCAGAGTCCATGCCGAGGTGTCCTTGAGCAAGACACCGAACCCCCAGTTGCTTCTGATGATAGTGGTCTGCGCCTTGCATGGTAGCTCCCATCATCAGGAATGGATGTTGTGTGTGTGAATGATTGTATGGAGTGAATGAATAATGCATATATATATGTAAAGCGTCTTTCAGTGTCAAGAAAAGCGCTATATAAGTTCAATGCATTATTATTATAATCAGTGAGAAATCTGAAGTTAAAGAGAAGATGAATTCTATAAATAAACAAAAAATAAACATTCCAAACACGTTAAAAGTGCATAGCGGCGCCGTGGCTTAGTTGGTTAAAGCGCCTGTCTAGTAAACAGGAGATCCTGGGTTCGAATCCCAGCGGTGCCTTTTGGTTATGATTACTTTAATATTTCTTTGGATTTACATGAAAATGATGAGTATTGACAACCTTCTCCTAACGTTTCCATCAGGATGAAGAACATCTACTCATCCCCGTACTTGACATCTCTGGGCTGAGGAGTCCCCCGTGTTTCCATCAGGATGAAGAACATTTATTGACTTCTTTAGATATTTAGCTGTAGATTAGATTAAGCTAATATTTAAACAATAATCTTTGACACATTGTTTGCTCGTCCCGGGGGAGGGATCTCTCTTTCACGTGGATCCCCATGAGGTTTCTTATTTTTTCCCCACTGATGGGTTTTTTAGGAGTTTTTCTTCACCGAGAAGGAGAGTCTAAGTGCATAAATGTGCTAGTCTTGTTTAGTTAGCATTTGTTAGTTATTTTTCTTGTTGTGTATTTGTGTTAACACATTCCTCTTTTTCTTGTGAAGCCCATTGAGACGGAAATTCTGTGATTTTCCGTCTCAATAAAATTGAATTGAATTGAATTTATCATCACGAGGAATAAAATGAAGCTTTTACTTTTCTGGTCTTCACAGTCTGCTGACTTCAACATCATTAAAAATCTGTGAGAAGACTTTTGAAGAAAGTCCAGAATCTCAGAGAACTGAAGACTGTTTCAGACAGAATGGACAAAGATGGCGGCATGGTGGCACAATGGTTAGCACGTTAGCCTCACAACAAGAAAGCTGGGGGTCTAGGGTTCATTGGCTGTCACAAAATTGCCCCTAAGTATTAGTGTGTATGTATGTGTGTATGGTTGTCTGTGTGTGCTGCCCCGCAACAGTCTGGTGAACTGTTCGGGGTGCATCCTGCTTTTCGCCTGAAATCAGATGGGGTAGGCTCCGGCACCCCCGCGATCCTTTTAGGGATGAGCGGTTCAGAAGACAAAGATTCCTCAAACAATAGAGAGATTTTTTTTTAGTGGTTTAAAGAAGGCATTTACTTTCCAAAGGGAAGTCTTTCATTCTGCAGGGTGGCTGCACACATGCAGGACACTTTTTTTTTTTTATTTCATAGGTTTTTTTTGGGGGGGGGGGCTTATTTTGAAATAGTAAATAATGAAAATAAAACCATCTCCTTTGAACACATTACTTTGCAACACATCACATTTTAAACAATCTACTGACTGGTCCGAACACAAAAAGTCTTAAAACAGCTGCAGTTTATTTAAAATGCTGCAGAAGCATCGATGATGGGATTAGTCCTGTGCTCAGGTCTCTGCACTGGCTTCTAGAACTCTGAGGACCTCTGGGACTGGCCTCCTGCTGGTATCTAGAGTCAGGACTAAACATGAACCATCTAGAACTCTGAGGACCTCTGGGACTGGCCTCCTGCTGGTATCTAGAGTCAGGACTAAACATGAACCATCTAGAACTCTGAGGACCTCTGGGACCGGCCTCCTGCTGGTGTCTAGAGTCAGGACTAAACATGAACCATCTAGAACTCTGAGGACCTCTGGGACCGGCCTCCTGCTGGTGTCTAGAGTCAGGACTAAACATGGACCATCTAGAACTCTGAGGACCTCTGGGACCGGCCTCCTGCTGGTGTCTAGAGTCAGGACTAAACATGAACCATCTAGAACTCTGAGGACCTCTGGGACCGGCCTCCTGCTGGTGTCTAGAGTCAGGACTAAACATGAACCATCTAGAACTCTGAGGACCTCTGGGACCGGCCTCCTGCTGGTGTCTAGAGTCAGGACTAAACATGAACCATCTAGAACTCTGAGGACCTCTGGGACCGGCCTCCTGCTGGTGTCTAGAGTCAGGACTAAACATGGAGGCTGTGAGACAGACCGACACTGTGACGATGTTTAATTCTAGACTGAAAACAGTTCTGTTTAATCATGAGTTTGACTGAAGCTTAACCGCTCTTTATTGTTTTTAATTTTTAAACTTTTATCCGATGTTTTCTGTTTTTGACACACTTGTGTCTCTAAAGCACCTCGAGTATGAGGTGCTTTGACACAAATAAATTTGCCTCGACTTTAACACATCTGTAATTTGATTCATTTTGAAGATTTTTTTTTCCATCTTTTTAATGCTAATCTTTACCTGGTGAGAGAAAACCTTTGAACCTATTTTAACATGTTACAGGTGATAAAACAGGCAGGACATGTTGTAGAACATGTTAAAGGTGATAAAACAGACAGGACATGTTGTACAACATGTTACAGGTGATAAAACAGGCAGGACATGTTGTACAACATGTTACAGGTGATAAAACAGGCAGGACATGTTGTAGAACATGTTAAAGGTGATAAAACAGACAGGACATGTTGTACAACATGTTACAGGTGATAAAACAGGCAGGACATGTTGTACAACATGTTAAAGGTGATAAAACAGGCAGGACATGTTGTACAACATGTTACAGGTGATAAAACAGGCAGGACATGTTGTACAACATGTTAAAGGTGATAAAACAGACAGGACATGTTGTACAACATGTTAAAGGTGATAAAAACAGACAGGACATGTTGTACAACATGTTAAAGGTGATAAAACAGGCAGGACATGTTGTACAACATGTTAAAGGTGATAAAACAGGCAGGACATGTTGTACAACATGTTAAAGGTGATAAAACAGACAGGACATGTTGTACAACATGTTAAAGGTGATAAAACAGGCAGGACATGTTGTACAACATGTTAAAGGTGATAAAACAGGCAGGACATGTTGTACAACATGTTACAGGTGATAAAACAGGCAGGACATGTTGTAGAACATGTTAAAGGTGATAAAACAGGCAGGACATGTTGTAGAACATGTTAAAGGTGATAAAACAGGCAGGACATGTTGTACAACATGTTACAGGTGATAAAACAGACAGGACATGTTGTACAACATGTTACAGGTGATAAAACAGGCAGGACATGTTGTACAACATGTTAAAGGTGATAAAACAGGCAGGACATGTTGTAGAACATGTTACAGGTGATAAAACAGACAGGACATGTTGTACAACATGTTAAAGGTGATAAAACAGGCAGGACATGTTGTACAACATGTTAAAGGTGATAAAACAGGCAGGACATGTTGTAGAACATGTTACAGGTGTAGTCTTTCTGCACTCACTCTGAGGGCGGTTGGTAGGTAGTCCTTCCAGAGGACTGGTCCTGCTGGGTTTGGCAAAGCAGAAACCAAACTGGTTCGGTTTCCGTCGCGTGTAAAATCCGTCACAGCTTTGATGAAGAACCGGGCCGCACCACAAGTGCCCCCCCTGCAGGTCTCATGCCGAATCTGCACCTGACAGGTAGACAGAACCACATTGGACACGCCCAGTTCCAGACTGTCTGTGAACGGCAACAACACAATCGTAAAGCTGTAAGTAAAGATAAACAACAGCTGTTTTCCCAGTGGAACATGATTAAGCCTGTTTGATTTGCTGGTTGCCATAGCAACCACATGGTTGATGCTGGCATGTCCACACCTGTGTCCTGGAGCGTCAGAGCCAGGTGGAGTCCACAGAGCTTGGGAGTGAAACAGGGGATGGGCACGGTGCTGTGGACCATCACCTGGTGCTCCTCATCGTTCTCTGCGATGTGGAGCAGCTCTGGAGAAAACTGATAAAAAAAAAGGAAACGAATGATTGTCGTCTTTGGATGAATAAAAATAATTTGATTCTGACCTTCAGGCCTGCAAAGAAGCCGTGACTCTCCCTGGGAGCAGATCTGAGCTGGCTGGAGTTTACTCTGAATGTAGAAACGCTGCAGAAAAACTGGACAGAGATCCAGCTGGGTTAAATCAATGTGTGTGACCTCCGAGGGGCCCCCAAAACCCACCAGAGAAACGACTGCATATGTTTCTGCAAAATGAAGCAGCTGCAACACGTTCGATTGTTCCTGAACTGATAAAAGAACATGTTGAGAATCATGTGCAGCACTACGCTGAAACATGTGCAGAAACTTGTGCAGCAGCGCGCAGAAACGTGCAGAAAAGTGTTGTTATGGTTACCGTGTCTCCGAGCCTGAAACGAAGGCCGTCCATCTTTAGCAGGGCATAAACCTTCATGGTGGACTCCTGATGGACCTCTGCCTTCATGTTGCCCCCCACCCTGCGAGCCCAGACTACATGGAAGCCAAGCGGCTCGGTCCACGGTGGGGGGGGAGAAAAAGCAGCGCAGGAGGAGGGTGTGGCCTTGGAGCTCAGCGCTGATGACGGGACGTGAGGGCAGTGCTGGTATGACTACTGTAACACAGAGGGATTAGAACCAGCAAACAGACCTTCAAGATCTCTTTCACAGTTACCTTTGGAGCGACCCTGGATCTGCACCTGTCCTGCAGGATTGAAGCGGGTTCGGATCTCTGAAAGGAAAGAACAGTTTGGGTCATAAAAATCCTGAAGCTTGGGAATGTCTGGTACATCGGGATTCTGTCCTCTAATTTTATCTACTATTCTCTGCCAGACTGCCTTGGCCGCTTGATGTATCCACATCTCCCTTGGCAGATCGCTGGCTTTCATCTCATTCCTTGTTCTCTAATATCTTTTCATGCAGTTTTTTCCACCACTAGTTGGTACAGTATGATTCACATGTTGTCCTCCTCTCTCCTCCTTGTTTCAGAATCCTGATGGATCCTCTGTGTTCCTGTCCTGTGATTGGTCAGACTGAGGAGGTCTCAGTGTTCCTGTCCTGTGATTGGTCAGACTGAGGAGGTCTCTGTGTTCCTCTCCTGTGATTGGTCAGACTGAGGAGGTCTCTGTCTTCCTGTCCTGGGCGTGGTCAGACTGAGGAGGTCTCTGTGTTCCTGTCCTGTGATTGGTCAGACTGAGGAGGTCTCTGTGTTCCTGTCCTGTGATTGGTCAGACTGAGGAGGTCTCTGTGTTCCTGTCCTGTGATTGGTCAGACTGAGGAGGTCTCAGTGTTCCTGTCCTGTGATTGGTCAGACTGAGGAGGTCTCAGTGTTCCTGTCCTGTGATTGGTCAGACTGAGGAGGTCTCTGTGTTCCTGTCCTGTGATTGGTCAGACTGAGGAGGTCTCAGTGTTCCTGTCCTGTGATTGGTCAGACTGAGGAGGTCTCTGTGTTCCTCTCCTGTGATTGGTCAGACTGAGGAGGTCTCTGTGTTCCTGTCCTGTGATTGGTCAGACTGAGGAGGTCTCAGTGTTCCTGTCCTGTGATTGGTCAGACTGAGGAGGTCTCTGTGTTCCTCTCCTGTGATTGGTCAGACTGAGGAGGTCTCTGTCTTCCTGTCCTGGGCGTGGTCAGACTGAGGAGGTCTCTGTGTTCCTGTCCTGTGATTGGTCAGACTGAGGAGGCCTCTGTGTTTGACCTACCATCCCGTTTTCATCAGGATGAAGAACGTCTTCTGATTTCTTTAGATATAAAGCTGTAGAGTAGATTAAAATAATATTTAATTACCAGTTCGCTCATCCCGGGGGAGAGTTCTTCATTCCCCCCCCCTGCTAGTTTGGGTTTTTGGGGTTTTCACTCAGTGAAAAGGAGCATCGTTTTTTGTTCTTTGTTTGTTTTTGTACTTGAAGCCCGTTGAGACGATTGTTTTGTGACATTGGGTTTTACAAACATAACTGAATTGAAGGAGTTCTCTGCACCTTCTTTAGTTCACCTTCAGCACATCTCATACTGTACATGTCTTGCATTCCTCCAACATACTTCTGTTGTGATCCCCTCCCCTGCCACAAGAGGGAGGCCTGGACCTTCTCCCATCACCCTGAATAGGGACACCTGAGGGTGGTTGATCTTATAACACACACCTGTGGAGGCAGCATATTTACAGGCAATCCCCCAGAATTCTGTGTCGGGTCGTTGTCATCACCGCCATCCCTTCCAGCCAGGGTTTCCTGTGCCCTTTGCCACTGCTTCACTGGACTTTTGGTTAAATAAATCCTGTTTTTTGTCCTGCATTTGGGTCCTCCTTCCACATCCCCACATCCTGACAACTTGTGGCACTCCAGACTTCATCATACGATACCACTCTTTCTCGCTGGTATCCCTGTCAGAAACTTTCTCTCTCTGACCTTCTCTGTACTTCTCTCTCCTGTTCTTATTCTAGCTTCGACTCATCCTTCCCATTAACTTCATTCCTTGGTTTATTAGTTTTATTTCTCTGTAGTTACCACGGCAACTCAAATCTTCATTAGTACGGTTAATGAACAAAGCTTTTAATAAAAGCACCAAATTTACACAACATAAAATACTTTTCAAATAAAATGTATGTTGACCTTTTCTAGACAATAGAAACATTAGCACAACTAGCATAAATCAAAAAAATATTTTACTGCTTTCCCTGGAGAGATGTTGCTGGTACACATGTGGTTGTGTACCAGCAATGAATTGTTGAAGGTACATTTAAAGAAAAATGTAAATTTAGCCATTGGAAAGTTGCTCGAAAGATAATCTTTGACCCTCAAAATGTATAATTTGACACTAAATCTTGTCCACATTTCTGGATATTAGATCCAGAAATGTGGACGTTCATGCATTTTAGATGGCGGCTATTGTTGCCCTCCAAGGCTGAAACTCAGGTGGCTCCCCATCTGAGATTGTTTGGTATGTTAAAATTTATCTTTGTGTCTACTTTAGTACTTTTATCATGAAGAGCACTCTACCTCCCATGTGAGCTTAGCGGCTGTACCGCATGGTAACTAGCACACTTCTCCTCCATTCACTGGGCATCTTCTACCTATCTAAGATCCAGTCAAAACTTTACTCCCACCTAATCTAGACACTTCCATACCTCTACACATATATCATCAGGACCAAGAGGCTTTCCGCTCTTAATCCTCTTTAACGCCCTCTAAACTTCTACCAAATTCTTGCTCTTCTAACCTGCTGCAGGTCCTGAACGTCTCTGTCTCATCAACCTGACCAGATCCATCTCTCCCTCTTTGTTGTTTATCTTGGATCACTTGTTTGGTCTTTGCCACCTCATCTCCCTGTGCTCCTGTCTACTCTCCTCAGTCCTCTCAGTCTCCCTGTGCTCCTGTCTACTCCCCTCAGTCCTCGCAGTGTCCCACTTCTTCTTAGCTGGCCTCTTTTTCTGGATACATGGGAACAGGGAAGTGGGTCTGACCTGTGGTGCAGTAGCCCATGCAGCCCTGCGTGGCCTGCAGGTAGTACAGCAGGAAGGGTCCACAGTTCCGGACTCGGACCGGAATATGGAACAGACAGCAGTCCTCTGCAGTTCCCTGGAAAAACCTCCAGGTGGCGCAGGCTGTTAGCTGCCGGAGCTCTCCAGGAAGGGGGGGCTCACTGTCTTTCAAGGACAGCCAGACGGGGGCCTGGGTCCCACAGCGGTGCATCTGCAGGATGGAGGCATAGCAAGTTTATTTGTATAAATAATCTTTATTTGTACTTCATAAGGTACTAACATATCACAGATGTACTTTGGTGCTAGACCATGGAGAGACTTAAACACAAGCAGAGCAGCTTTAAAGTCTATTCTCTGAGCCACAGGAAGCCAGTGCAGAGACTTTAGCACAGGACTAATGCGATCATATTTTCTAGTTCTTGTTTGGACTCGAGCCGCAGCATTTTGAATAAACTGCAGCTGTTTTAAAGCCTTTTTTTTCAGACCAGTGAGTAGACCGTTACAATAATCTAACCTACTGGAAACAAATGCATGGATAAGAACCTCTAAATCTGTTTTAGAAACCAAACCTCTGATTTTGGCTGTTTTTCAGGTGGTAAAAGGCTGCTGATGTAATTGATTTGATGTGACTGTTGAAGTTAAAGTCTGAGTCCATTATTACTCCCAGATTTCTAACTTGATTTGTCGGTTCCAGAGAGAGAGATTGAAGGTAACTGATGACACTTTCTCTTTGTTTCTGTGGGCCAAAGACAATGATTTCAGTTTAACTGGAGAAAATTGTTTACATCCAGACACTGATGTCTGGATGCAGATGGTGAGCAGGACATAAACCACTGTAACCCCCGTCCCAGCCCCCCACCACTACCCTCATACCTCCACACAGCTGGTCGGCATCTCTGCAGGCCGCCCCTCCCTCTCCAGCCGGTACCAGCCGGCCTCCAGGTTGTGGTCACACAGCAGGTCCTGGATAGGGGTCTGCGTGGAGTCAAAGTGCACACTGCGACGAGGGTCCCCCAGAATCCCATGGCCCCCCGGGAGGCATTCTGGAGCAGGAAGGAGGAACATCTTTTAGACCAGAAGCAAGACCTGATCCAGACCAGAACCCACCTCCATCCCAGCTCAGACATTCCTAAAGGTCTACCCCTCCAGGCCAGGACGGCTCCTCTGCAGGAGCTGAGAAGGAGGGGGGCAGACATTTCCCACGGGGGCAAGTAATTACCCCCCTGAAGCTGGGAAAGGGTGGGCTGGTGTAAAAACACCAAACTGTCTCATTTACAAACTCTACAGCTTCCTGTCCACAGTGCAGTCAAAGCTGAAAAACTGTCTTCCAGATGTGAACAGCTGCTCTGATAACCGCTCCACAGCATCTGTTTGCTAGCAGTAAACTTTCTAACATCAGGGTCTCAGAGTGAAATCAACACACATAAAAGTTTTCTGGGGATTTATTTAGTGTATGATTGGAGTAGGTTTTGAAGGTCTCCAGGCAGACTGCGCAGCAACACATAATCCACACGTGAGATTGGTTAAAAATGTTTAAATATCCATGTCCAATGAGGGCTTGTGGTTCTCTCAGATGTTTTAAGGATTCCCCCAAAATATCAAATTATTGAAAAACACACACAATTAGGTTCTTAGTTGTTTGGGTTTAAAATTCTCGTTAAGTATATTTTGTATGTTTTCTTTTGTTTTCTGAACCGCTTATCCCTAATGGCGTCGAGGGGGGTGCCGGAGCCTATCCCAGATGATTTCAGGTGAGTGCCAGGTTACACCCCGTAGAGGTCACCACTCTGTCACAGGGGCCACACACACACAACCCTACACAGACACTCACTCTCATTCCCAGGGACAATATCATAGCAGCCAATCAACCTAACCTGTATGTTTTTGGAGGGTGGGAGGAAACCCAAACAAAAATTAAACACATACATAGACAGAACATGCAAACTCCACACAGAAAGACCAGTGTTTCAAGTCTCGCCCCTACTCCTGGACCCAAACCCTGACCTTCTTGCTCTTGAGGCCATCATGCGAACCACTTTTCCCAGATAAACTTGATAACGATTTCCATCTTTTTTTTAATTAAGAGTTGGTCAGTATAATTCAGAAGGCTTGTACCTGTTTGAGCGCTAAACTAAGAACCAATGTCATTTTAAAGTGTCTCAGTTGTTGGGGTAAAATTTAAAAACATTACATTTATTTCCATGTCTGGATGAAGTCCATCTGCTGTGTATGTTATTACACAGTAACGAGTTAAATTACTTTTTATAAAGAAAATATTACAAACATTACATTTTGACTGAAAAAAACTTAGAAAATGTCCAAATTAAAGTGAAAAAAAGGAAGTCTGATATTTATTATTTACAATCAATATGTCTGCTTTCTTCTGGAAAACATCGGAGTTACAGAAAAAAAGGTTCACAGGTCAAAGGTTTGCAGGTTAATTTGAATAAAAACAGTACATTTTTTAAATAATTTTTCACAATAACTTGAAGGAGAATTATTTTTTTTTACGTTTTGTAAAAATAAAAATTTTGAAAAGGAATTGCTTCGAGTTTATTTGTTTTCAGCAGAAACGTTTCACCTGCTGGACCTGGTTCTGCTCCTGGTTCTGCTCCTGGTTCTGCTCCTGGTTCTGCTCCTGGTTCTAACCATGCACTCACCTGGAGGTGGGAGCGCGCAGAGGCGCGTGCAGATCAGCGTGAGCCACAGGACCTGCACCGCATTCCAGATCTTCATCCTGGAGACAGATAGTCTTATCTGGAGCGAGTTGGAGGACCTGCGGGAGTTTGAAGGGGCTGGATGGGGACCAGCGGGAGGGAGATGTATGGGGGAGGAGTGGAAGATAGGGGTCTCAGAGAGGGGGGGACTTTTGGGACCATAAATTCCCAGCAGGCAGGCAGACAGGCAGGCGGGTTTGTGTGAAGTTACTGCAGTAAAAACAGAAGTCTTCAGATAGTTTTTTTTCAGATTGACTGACTTTTTATTTCTTAAATCTGCTTAAAAGACAGAAAAAAAATAGATAAAAAATGTTGAAATGGATAAATTCAGATTTTGGTCTTCCCTGCTAACGCTCCTCAGACTGATTATGTTTGGGTTTTATGGGAAACTCAGAAACAAATTTTAGGGTCTGTGAAGAAAAAACAAAGACCTCCCAAAACGTGTTATTTAAACAGCACTTTTCACGGCACTCAAAGACACTTCACATAACCAGTATGTATTCACTCCATAATGTAGACACACCTGCCCTGGACACACACAGACACACACACACACACACACACACACACACACACACACACACACACACACACACACACACACACACACACACACACACACACACACACAAGGCAACGTGAGCCAAGTGTCTTGCCCAGGGACACAGCCACAATTAAATCTCACAGGCGTCCCACTGTGGAAGCAGTTCCAGCGGTCTCCCATCCAAGTACAGCCCAGGCCCAGTCTGCTTAGCTTTTGAGGTCTGACGGGATGAGGCATACAGAAGCCACCAAAAGGACTTCTCTTAACTTTACTCAAACCTAAAATGTTTGGACATTTATGTTAAATCAAATCCATAATTTCAGAATGGAGTCATTCAGTCATCTTCTAAACCACTCATCCCAGTTGGGTTCACAGTGGTGGGAGTGGGGGTCCTGGAGTCAATCCTGGCTGATTACAGGTAAGAGGCGGGGTACATCCTAAACAGGTCACAGGTCTGTTGCAATACAATATACAGTATTAAATACTTTTCTCATCCCCTACTGGAGAATTTTCCCAACAGTGTCTGGTAGCACTGTTCTAAAAAATAAGAATAACAAACAAAAAGTAGAGTCCATCAAGAGGAGCAGAGAGCTCCACCAAGAGGAGCAGTGAGCTCCGGTAGCTCCACCAAGAGGAGCAGTGAGCTCCGGTAGCTCCATCATGAAGAACAGCTCCGGTAGCTCCATCAAGAGGAGCAGTGAGCTCCATCAAGAGGAGCAGTGAGCTCCGGTAGCTCCACCAAGAGGAGCAGTGAGCTCCATCAAGAGGAGCAGTGAGCTCCGGTAGCTCCATCAAGAGGAGCAGTGAGTTCCATCAAGAGGAGCAGTGAGCTCCATCAAGAGGAGCAGTGAGCTCCGGTAGCTCCATCAAGAGGAGCAGTGAGCTCCGGTAGCTCCATCAAGAGGAGCAGTGAGCTCCGGTAGCTCCATCAAGAGGAGCAGTGAGCTCCGGTAGCTCCATCAAGGTCTCAGAGAGTGTTAGCCTCCACTATGCTCCTCATTCTCCTCCATCAGAGGGTGTTAGCCTCCACTATGCTCCTCATTCTCCTCCATCAGAGTCTCAGAGGGTGTTAGCCTCCACTATGCTCCTCATTCTCCTCCATCAGAGTCTCAGAGGGTGTTAGCCTCCACTATGCTCCTCATTCTCCTCCACCAGAGTCTCAGAGGGTGTTAGCCTCCACTATGCTCCTCATTCTCCTCCATCAGAGTCTCAGAGGGTGTTAGCCTCCACTATGCTCCTCATTCTCCTCCATCAGAGTCTCAGAGGGTGTTTGCCTCCACTATGCTCCTCATTCTCCTCCATCAGAGTCTCAGAGGGTGTTAGCCTCCACTATGCTCCTCATTCTCCTCCATCAGAGTCTCAGAGGGTGTTTGCCTTGTATTATATATGTGTGTGTACCGCAGTGTGCGGGATACATGGTAAACGTGCTTCTATTTGGTAATTTACGTTAAACCAAGTTCCTTAGGTGTCAGAAAAAAGATTTTCCTTCTAGATAAACTGAATCAAAACAACATTCCTGCTGCTTCTGATAACTCAGGAGATCACCTGTAAAGGGGGTGGGGGGGATTACGGGGAATACGCGGCAGGAAGACTTTCTGAAAGTGCAGGGACTCAGAATCAGATGTACTTTATTGATCCCACACGTGGAAAATTTGTGTTACAGCAGTCTCATGAAATCATGAAAAGAAAAAAATAATAAGTAAACATACAAAAATAAATATCATAAAAAAAAATAAAAGTACAACATGAAAACTCCTTGTTTTTCTTTAATTAATCATACATTTTAAGAGTTTAAATACATGTTTCAGCTCTACACCATCTGAAGGTTCTGACCCCTAAATAACCCTGAGAAGGCTTTCCTGTGAAGTGGAAATGAAAACCACTGCTTAACTTGATGGAAAACAGAATTGGTTTTGTAGATAACTGGGGTGCGTTTTGGGGGAAGTCCAGTCTCATGTGGAGAGATGGTATCCATTCCACTTTAGACGGTGCCGCTCTTCTTTTTAGGATTACATATTTCTGATAGCTTTGTCGTACAATCTGACAATCCAGTGACAGAACCCGGGCACAGAGTTTAAAGCTCTCCTCTGAGCTTCCTTCAGCGCTGGTAAAAATAAAAACTTTACTGTCTGACATAATAGTGCAAGAAATTTTTCTCCAGCAGGGTTCACACAGAACACAAAACAAACCCAACACAGGTTTAGTTCAGCAGCACCGACTTTGTTTTATAAAACCAAATGTTCAAGAATCATGGGGGTTTGTTCCCAAGTGGGCGAAGGATGGAGCGGGAGATTGACAGATAAATCGGTGCATTGATCCGTCATGGTGAAGAGAGAGCTGAGCAAAGCTCTCGATTTACAAATTGATATAGGTTCCCACCCTCACCTATAGTCACCAGCTGTGGGTAGTGACCAAAAGAATGAGATTGCAGATAGAAGCGACCAAAATGATCTTCCTCTGCAGGGTGGCTGAGCTCTCACTCAGAGATAGAGTAAGGAGCTGTGCCATCTGGGAGGAGCTCGTTGTAGAGCTGTTGCTCCTCCAGGTTGAGAGAAGCCAGATGGGTTGGTTCAGGCATCTGGTGAGGTGTTCCATCCCAACGGGATGAGACAAAGAGGCAGAACCAGGTTCTAATGGTTAGGATACCTCCCCTTTTGTTCCACCAGGGGGAGAGGCAGAGGCAGACCTTGAACCCGCTGGAAAAACTATGTCTAAGGCCGGGTAACGTTTTGGTTTCCTCCCGGGTGAGCTGGAGGATGCAGCTGGAGTGAGAGAAGCCTGAGCTTCCCGTCTGAGGCTATTGACCCTGCACCGCCATCATCGCCACCTTCTGGTCTCTAGCCACCATCGTCCCCACCTTCTGGTCTCTAGCCACCATCATCCCCACCTTCTGGTCTCTAGCCACCATCGTCCCCACCTTCTGGTCTCTAGCCACCATCATCCCCACCTTCTGGTCTCTAGCCACCATCATCCCCACCTTCTGGTCTCTAGCCACCATCATACCCACCTTCTGGTCTCTAGCCGCCATCATCCCCACCTTCTGGTCTCTAGCCACCATCATCCCCACCTTCTGGTCTCTAGCCACCATCATCCCCACCTTCTGGTCTCTAGCCACCATCGTCCCCACCTTCTGGTCTCTAGCCACCATCATCCCCACCTTCTGGTCTCTAGCCACCATCATCCCCACCTTCTGGTCTCTAGCCACCATCATCCCCACCTTCTGGTCTCTAGCCGCCATCATCCCCACCTTCTGGTCTCTAGCCGCCATCATCCCCACCTTCTGGTCTCTAGCCACCATCATCCCCACCTTCTGGTCTCTAGCCACCATCATCCCCACCTTCTGGTCTCTAGCCGCCATCATCCCCACCTTCTGGTCTCTAGCCACCATCATCCCCACCTTCTGGTCTCTAGCCACCATCATCCCCACCTTCTGGTCTCTAGCCACCATCGTCCCCACCTTCTGGTCTCTAGCCACCATCATCCCCACCTTCTGGTCTCTAGCCACCATCATCCCCACCTTCTGGTCTCTAGCCACCATCATCCCCACCTTCTGGTCTCTAGCCACCATCATCCCCACCTTCTGGTCTCTTGCCACCATCATCCCCACCTTCTGGTCTCTTGCCACCATCATCCCCACCTTCTGGTCTCTAGCCACCATCATCCCCACCTTCTGGTCCCTGGCATGCCAAGCCTCTAGAATCCTCGTAGCTCCACTGAAATGTTTTTTCTTTGTGCTCTGCATTTGGGATCCTTCCTCTCTGCACCAACCTTGACCATTTTAACTTTGGTCTGATCTGAATGAACATCAACAGCCTGCTTGAATGCTGTCTAGACGTCGCTGGTTTACATTTTATTTTCTATTAAAAAAATTTCCGTCATTAATGCAAAATGAATAACTATTTAACATCTCTGCTCTTCTTCTATTTTAATTCCTCTATTCATACAAAAGCTTTTTTTTTTCATTTTCAAGCATTTGCAAAATTGGCAAAATATTTGGAAACTCTTTATTTTTTAAAAAATGTTTCAATTAGTAACAACATCAATCTCAAAAACTGTAATCATTTGGGTCGTAGTGTTTGGAACTCCAAACAAGTCTAACGTGGGTTTAATGAAGGAGTTGAACATTACAGACGTCATAGCAGTATCTTTATGTTTAGTTTTAATTTTATGAAGGTAAACATCCAGCTGACTGAAAAAAACTGGGTTTAAAAGATAAATTATCCAAGAAAAACAAGTTTTAAGGTTCCAAAAAAAGCTTATGTTCACCGATGATGAAATAATTCTGTAGATGATATTTCTCTGTTTCACTGAAGGATCCAGTCACACTTCTTGTTTACTAAAAGGATGTCCTTTTAGCAGCTGCATGTTTGTCAAGGAGATCCTTCCTCATGATGTACGTGGCACAGCGTGGGCTCTGATTCAAACACACATCTCTTTAAACTCATTCATTTATTTTCTTCTTTCCAGCAGCAGAGATCCTTTTTATTTTCCAGATTGATTGAAAATTGATCTCTAATGTGGAACAACATTCAGGATGTTTTTCCTTTAATTGGGTTTAAAACTGATGATCAGTTGGATCTGATTTTACAAAACAATCCAGAAAAATCAAAGAAATGATCTTGATGATGCTTAAATACTATTTACAGACTAATTTAGAACACTGTGTATGAAAATATTAAACTTTATTTAAATTACATTTTTAAAAGCCAAGTAAGCACAAAAGCTTCACAGCAAGAAGGTCAGGGTTTGAGTCCAGGAGTGGGGGCTGGAAACACTCTCCTTTCTGTGTGAAGTGGCCCCGCAACAGACTGCTGACCTGTTTAGGTTGTATCCTGCTTCTCACCTGACATCAGCCAGGATAGGCTCCGGCACTCCCTGTGACCCCAGTGGGGATAAACAGTTCAAAAGATGAAACAAAAAGTCCTGCACAAAGAATATTTAATAAGAAGAAAAAAAGGCTGGATGCAATTTTTTTATTCAAACCATGGCTAACGGTTTAGCTAGGGTTAGCCCTCGTGCTTTGGGCGGAGTCCCTGATGCTCCTCATTAGGCCCCGCCTTCTGCAGATTATCTGGGCTGAAAATTTGATGGAAAAACACCCACGTCAGACAGTAAAACTTGTAAGACCGTCTCCATGGCAACAGTCTCTAAGTAACCTACCACTGGGCGTGGGGGGGCAACCCATCCAGTTCAAGCTGGTACCAGAACTCCCCAACTTTTTCAGACTGGAACACCACCCTGCAGGGAGAAGAATGAATCAGGTTGTGTGTGTTTCTCCACATGTTGGAATGACAATGTGTGTATATGTTTATCTGTGTGTGTGTGTGTGTGTGTGTGTGTGTGTGTGTGTGTGTGTGTGTGTGTGTGTGTGTGTGTGCTGACCGGCCAAGCTGCTTCTCCATATGTCGAGGTGTGTATGAGGCTGTATAGAGGACAGTGTTGTAGGGGGGTACAGCGATCTGTTTGGCCCCCTTCAAGTCTCCGCCTCCTAGCTCGACATCAAACACCAAATTCTCTTCACCGGGATTGGTCACAGGGATCTCTATGAAAATCGAGTTCTAGAGAAGGAACAGTAGGTTATCATCAAGTCTGTGTAATCCCTCGTTCGTCCAGCAGGGATCCATCGTAGAAAACAGTGAGTTTGATGATCGAGACGTTTCCACTTCCATCTGGAAATTTGATAGACGGTACTGGTTCCACATAAACTGACCTGAGTTTGTCTAACTCGCCATTTTATGTCTGAACAAACATAACCATCATTTTAGCTGCGAGCGTCCTTCAACAGCCTGTTCAAGGACTGTTTATCATGCTTTGATAAAAGCAGCTCGTGAGGAGAGATCAGAGAGAGACTTGTGAAGGAGACATCACACTCCTCTCTTCTCATCTCTATAGCTGGAAAAAGAATTCTGCTTCTCTGGTGGACTGTTTGTTAGTACGAATCCTGCTAAATCCGATAACCTTATTTGGACCCAACAAATCCCTAAAGGAGGAGCTAACACCAACAAATTTGTAAACCTCTGTTTTTTTTGACAGGTCTTGTAACTTGTTAACAAAGGTAGGAGGGGGTCTGAGCGAAACAGGAACAACTTAAGACCTACAGACACAAATACAGCCTATCTGGAGTACATGATAGCATTCTTACCCTCTGGTCTAAAGAGGAAGATTCTTATTCCTCAATCAATGCTCTGTTTAGTACACAAGGCTGTTTGCATGTGTGGAATAGGAGAACGTCCAAATGGTTTGTCAGTTTCGGTTATGACAATAATAATAATAATAATGCATTGTACTGTATTTATAAAGTGCTTTTCAGGACTCTCAAAGACGCTTCACACACGCATTATTAATTCCCTCCATACCAGGTGATGGTAAGCTACTGTTGTACCCACAGCTGCCCTGGGGCAAACTGACAGAAGCGAGGCTGCCATTTTGCGCCATCGGTCCTTCTGACCATCACCAACCAATCACACACACACACACACACACACACACACACACACACACATACACACACACACACACCATTCAGACCAGGCAACATGGGTGGTGTTTTGCCCAGGGACACAACGGCAATTTTAATCTCAACAGCCGTCCCACCGTGGCACCTGGGGTTCCGACGGTCTCCCATCCAAGTACAGCCCAGGGCCAGGATGCTTAGCTTCTGAGGTCTGACGGGATCAGGCATTGACAGGGTGGTATGGCCAGTCCCTGATGCTCCTCAGACTAAGCAATTAGACAACATAGAGGTTAAGCCCACCCTACTTTTGTTAACAAGTTACATAACCTGTTTACAGGTGTGTTGGTGTTAGCTCCTCCTCCTTTAGGGGTTGGATTAACCCCGGTTAGTTTAACTAGAACCAGTTCTCAGGTTCCTTCTATTAGATTGAAAATCATTTCTGGATGGAAGTCAAAACGTCTCGATCATCAAACACTCGTCCTGAAGATACTTTGAAGACTTTTCTACGTTATCACACGTGAAGGGAACATGCGTGACCTACGTCTATAGAGCATGTGACGTGTATGACCTCCACCGGAGGTCCGGGCACACAGATTAACTCCATGTTGAACTTCACTTTGTAGCGTGTTTCCGTGTCTCCTGCACACACATTCACAAACATCATGTTTCCATGACAACACACGCAAAACACAACATGTGAAAACGTCACTGACCTTTGTCTTCCACGGAGGTTTCCACAAAGCATAGAGACCCTGCAGAGAGAAAACCTTCACTGAAAGATCACAGTCCCCTTCCCTTCTGGAAACACTTCGTTCATCCTAATCCTGCCCTAAACCCTAATTCAGCACACCTCTCCCTGATGTTTGCACCTGTGTCTCATCTTCCTCCTGGTTATTTAAGACCCGGTGTCACATCACTCGTGTCAGATCCATACCTCCCGTGTTGGAGAGTGAAGGAATCGGAAAAATGCGGTTCTAATTATCACGATATGTCCATATTTATTAAAACAGCATTTTTACTGTTTATTCGACGGGTATGAAGATCATCTGCTGTTCTGCTCTAGTGATGCAGCAATGATGGTGTCTCTCCCTGTATGGACCCTCCACGTCTGGTCGCTCTGCATCTGGTCCCTCCATGCCTGGTCCCACCTCGTCTGGACCCTCCACGTCTGGTCGCTCTGCCTCTGGTCCCTCCATGTCTGGTCTCTCCATGCCTTGACCCCCCCTAGTCTGGTCCCTCCTTATCTTGTCCCTTCATGTTTGGTCCCTCCTCGTCTGGTCCTTCCCCATCTGTCTCCTTTACTCTCCCTTTCCCTTTGAGCAGACGGCAGCTCAGTGGTTAGAGCGTTTGCGCGTGGACTGGAAGGTTGCGGGTTCGCGTCCCACAGAGAGCACGTCTAGGGTCCTTGGAGAAGACACCTAGCCCCCACTTCTCCCACCATTGGCACTGTTGAAGGGCAGCCTGCTGTGGTGTAAGGAGTGCAGCACACAAATTTCCCCGGTGAGGGATGAATAGAGTAATTCATTCATTTATTTATTTCTCACACATTGTTTGGTATAAAATGTGAATTTTTCTTACTTCTTTTTATCATTCATGTGTCTTTAGTTTACTGTGACCCCCCCCCCCCCCCCCCACCCACCTCCACCCCCACCCAGCTGCAGGCAGTTTGTGACCAATGTTATCTGATGAATGTGCTAGCACTGTTTGGTAAACACCCCCACCTCTGATTCACCTTTACTTCCCTCCATCATCTGTAAGCGGGGGTTTGTATCTTTTCTGTACCCCACTACTCTGTAAGACCACACCTCTTTGATTTATTTGTATAAATAAAGCAGAGAAGGAAGTATTTTCTTGTAGACGTTCTAGTAAAGTCTGTTGGAACGTGTTATTCTTTTCAACAAGTAAAACCCGTTTGTTCTTTGGAATAAAGATAAATATTCTCTCTTTTTAGCAGACATTGTGTCCCCCTCCTCTTACTCCTCACGAGTGGAGTCATGTTCTGCTGCCTGACTTGAGTCTCCTCAGTCACTAATCTCCTTCAGATTACACCGTCTACACCAGATGGAATCTATCAGAGGCACAAGTTTTACATCAAAAACCCATCCTGACAGTCCATGGATGGATCAATGCAGGAAGATGTTGGCTTGTGCCGCGTTGTGACCACACGGGGTCCCATTAAGAGTAGAAGGATGAGGGAAGCAGCAAACCGGGATTCCTGATCGGTGTTTGAGGAGAAAGCTACATCTATGCTAGCACACCAACAGGATTTCATTTTGTTACATGTAGTACCTTCTAATGAACCTCCAAATGAACAGCATGTAAAAATGACCTTTCTGTTTTCCTCGTTTCCATGGTGAAATGGCCAGAATGCACTCCTTACTGCCTCCAGGTCCAAGGTTCACTGTAGGAATGCCGCTGAGTAAAGGCAGATCCGTCACCGCCTCCAGAAACATGAGAGAGTTAATGTAATCAGAGATAAAGACGATGTTTGTGAAGGTGTGAAGGTGTTGCTACCTGCAGCGTCAGCGGCTTCTGGGTGTAGTTGGGGACTTGGAGGTGGGTGTAGGTGGTCTGGCCTACAGGACAGTGGAGGACCAGGTTCTCTAGAGGCTGAAGAGGTTCTCCCACACCCTTAAGGGTAAACACCAGGTCACTGTTGTCCCAGTCGTTATGCAGGCTCAGCTCACCCTGCAGGGTCAGGGAAACAGATGAGGGATGACGGAGGGAGGGTGATGGAGGATGATGGAGGATGGATGAGGATGGAGGATGATGGAGGGATGATGGAGGGAGGATGGAGGGTGATGGAGGGTGATGGAGGATGATGGAGGATGATGGAGGATGGATGAGGATGGAGGATGATGGAGGGATGATGGAGGGATGATGGAGGGTGATGGAGGAGGATGGAGGGTGATGGAGGGATGATGGAGGGTGATGGAGGAGGATGGAGGGTGATGGAGGGTGATGGAGGATGATGGAGGAGGATGGAGGAGGATGGAGGGTGATGGAGGGTGATGGAGGATGATGGAGGGATGATGGAGGGATGATGGAGGGATGATGGAGGGTGATGGAGGAGGATGGAGGGTGATGGAGGGTGATGGAGGATGATGGAGGGATGATGGAGGGATGATGGAGGGTGATGGAGGAGGATGGAGGGTGATGGAGGGTGATGGAGGATGATGGAGGGTGATGGAGGGTGATGGAGGGTGATGGAGGGTGATGGAGGAGGATGGAGGGTGATGGAGGGTGATGGAGGATGATGGAGGAGGATGTAGGATGGTGGAGGGAGGAATGGTTACCATAGTAACCCCCTCTGAGGTGGGATTGAAAGTGAGGAGGTAGTCCTGTTTGCTTCCAGCTGGTATGTTGAGGAAATCCGGACCAGAAAACCCGTCCCCAACAAGTTCCGCTCTCACGATCCAGGTCTGCTGAGACTTGTTCACCTGAAAGGGGACGACATGGTAGACCACCTGCAGGACCACCTGCAGGACCACCTGCAGGACCACCAGCAGGAGGACCAGTACGTGTCTCACCAGTGGGATGACTTGGGTGATGGGCCGGTCAATCGGGGTGCTGAAGTCCAGATGGAGGTGTTCACTCTGTTCCAGAAACCTGGTTTAGAAACCTGTGGTTCTACTGAACGTGGATCCGGTGGATCCGGACTTACCTGGGTGGTGACCAGCGCCTCCAGCAGGTACAACCTGGTATCCCAACTGGACCTGAGGATCACCTCACAGGTGAACCGGCCCAGAGAGTCCGACCGGAACCGGACTGGAACGTTCACACAGGAACATTCAGGAGGCCCTGGAACCACACACACACCAGAACACACTGCAGCAGTCTGTAAAAATACACACACACACACACACACACACACACACACACACACACACACACACACACACACACACACACACACACACACACACACACACACAGACACCACACACACACCACATAGCCATCCCACATCATGGCAACCAGGTTCTAGGTTCCTACCCTCACCATGGTAACCAGGATCTACATTACTACCCTCACCGTGGTAACCAGGATCTACGTTCCTACCCTCACCATGGTAACCAGGATCTACGTTCCTACCCTCACCATGGTAACCAGGATCTACGTTCCTACCCTCACCATGGTAACCAGGATCTACATTCCTACCCTCACCATGGTAACCAGGATCTACGTTTCTACTCTCACCATGGTAACCAGGATCTACGTTTCTACCCTCACCATGGTAACCAGGATCTACGTTTCTACCCTCACCATGGTAACCAGGATCTACTTTCCTACCCACACCATGGTAACCAGGATCTACGTTTCTACTCTCACCATGGTAACCAGGATCTACGTTCCTACCCTCACCATGGTAACCAGGATCTACGTTCCTACCCTCACCATGGTAACCAGGATCTACGTTCCTACTCTCACCATGGTAACCAGGATCTACGTTCCTACCCTCACCACGGTAACCAGGATCTACGTTCCTACCCTCACCATGGTAACCAGGATCTACGTTCCTACCCTCACCACGGTAACCAGGATCTACGTTCCTACCCTCACCATGGTAACCAGGATCTACGTTCCTACTCTCACCATGGTAACCAGGATCTACGTTCCTACTCTCACCATGGTAACCAGGATCTACGTTCCTACCCTCACCATGGTAACCAGGATCTATGTTCCTACCCTCACCATGGTAACCAGTGTGTGTGTGTGCAGAACCAGCGTGACTGAAAGAACATGATCCTGGATACAAGCGGTTAAAATGAGCTTCTTCTCAGGAGGGCTGCGGTCTCACTCAGAGATACAGAGAGATGCAGGGAGGAGCTCTGCCATCCAGGAGGAGCTCAGAGTACAGCCTTTGCTCCCTTAGTTTAAGAGAAGCCAGATGGGGTGGTTCAGGCATCTGGTGAGGTGTTCTGTCCCAACGGGACAAAGAGGCAGAACCAGGTTCTAATGGCTGGACTCAGCTAGACAGGAACGCCACAGGATCCTTCCAGGTGAGCAGGAGGATGTGGCCAGGGTGAGGGAAGAGTGGGATTGCTAGTGGGGCTGCAGCGCTAGCGACTCGGTCCCGGGTAAAGCAGAAGAAAACACAAAGAAACCAATAAGAGCTGTGGAGAGTGAGGGCGGGTCAGTACCTGCATGGCACATCCCGAGCAGCTTGGGGTTCTGTTTAGCAGGAATGTTGATTTTGTCGGGCAGCGTGAAGTAGTGAGGCAGAGAAACATTCACACTGTACTGGGATCCTTCAGTTAGCTGTAGAGGAGACACTGGAGAGTTAGTGTGTGTGGGTGTGGGAGTGTGAGGGGGGGGTCATCTTACATGTAAAAAAAGAAAACCTGCACATTTATAAAATCATTTAGTTAAATTTTACTGCTAAAAATAATGATTTAAAAATGTGTCTGTAAAAATTCTGACCCTCAAAAACTTGTCTGCTTGTCTTCAAAAAGTTTCATTATCCTAAGCTTGAAGCAGCTGTTTAAGGTTTTATATTATGATCCATCCCATAATATAATCAGTGTGTACCCTGCCTTTAACCAGCAGTAAGACTCCAACTATTAACATGGCAAAGACCAACCATCTGTTCACAGAAACCAGAGAGAACGTTTTAAACCTCTACCAGTCTGGTAAAATCTACGGGGTAGATTCTGTGTTGAAGAAATGTGTCCACGCTCCCCTGGTGGGGTGTCACTGATCCCCTAAAAGGTGAGGAATCATTTATACCTGGAAGGAACTGATCCTCTGGTTACTGCGGGCATAATGGTTTAAAAATCATCATCTTCTGACCCGCTTATCCCAGTCAGGGACACGGGGTGCCGGAGTCTATCCCGGCTGGTTAAAGGCAGGGTACACACTGAACAGATCGCCAGTCTGTTGCAGGGCCACATCGGAGGCAGACAAACGTTCACACACTCATTCCTAGGAGTAAATTCTCAGTGACCAATCAACATGCATGTTTTTGGAGAGGGGAAGGAAACTGAAGCACCAGGAAAAGAGAGCATTCAGGCTTTTCTGAGATGTTCTAGGTGTTTACACACTGATGATCTCACTGCAGGTGCGTGTGTGTGTTTGTGTGTGTGTGACCTTGGGCAGTGGGCGTGCAGTCATCCTCAGTGAGCTGCTGTGCAGTGTTCCTGCCAGGAGGCGGCGCTGGTACTCATCAGCGGGCATGTGGAGGTGCGACCAGACACTGAGAGCCTCCTCCCAGTAGATGGAGCTGACGGGGAGGTGGAGCAAGAAATCACACTCCTCATTCACCCTGCACGTAATCCTCACTTCACACACACCCCAATCTGAGGAGAGAAAGATTAATTACACACACACACACACACACACACACACACACACACACACACACACGTAGAGAGTATTGATGGGAAAACCGGCTCACTAAAAAGAGCCGGCTCTTTCGGTTTGGCTCACTAAAAAGAGCCGGCTCTTTCGGTTTGGCTCATTAAAAAGAGCCGGCTCTTTCGGTTTGGCTCACTAAAAAGAGCCGGCTCTTTCGGTTTGGCTCATTAAAAAGAACCGGCTCTTTTGGTTTGGCTCATTAAAAAGAACCGACTCTTTTGGTTTGGCTCATTAAAAAGAACCGGCTCTTTCGGTTTGGCTCATTAAAAAGAACCGGCTCTTTTGGTTTGGTTCATTAAAAAGAGCCGGTTCTTTTTAAAGAACCGGCTCTTTTGGCTCCCGAACGGCTCTTCAGATTGTTTTTTGTTTGAATTGATAAATTTAAACTATGCGTAAATTAATTCCTACTTTTGTTTTTAAATATTCTTATGACATAAACCTGCCATTACTTACAGTAAAAAAAAACAAAACACAAAAATTTACATTAAAATTTATAATAAAATATATTATAATATATATTAATATATTATAGTCCACTTTGAACACTTTGAATTTTTCAACTTTTTAAACAAATTTAAAATGAACAGACACAGAACATTTAAATCAAAATACAACATAAATATAAATTAAAATAATATAAACAAAACAAAAAACCCAGACATTTACTCCAGATTGACATTTAGAAACACTCTAATGCCTCAGTTTTGAAGATCTGATCCGGTTTCTTCTGTCTGTAATTATGAGCCCAGTTTAAGAGAAGTCTGTTTTTGACCTCTGTGGTGTTGGCCCTTCTTAAAAAAAAAGGAATTATAAACAAAAAATATGTTAATCGTTCATGCTTAGTTTGTGCTGTTAAAGTTTTTGTTTGTGCTATTTAAGTTTTTTTTAATATGTACGATACATATTTAAGAAATATAAGATTTGGGCGGTGACGTCATTCAGCCCCTCATTCTGGTAAAAAAAACAACGGTACCACCTAATCGTAGCCGGAAATAGGGATGCAGGCTTTCAAATCGCATTTCTTAAAATAAAATAAATAAAAAAACTACGATAGTACAAACAAAACGTAACACAAACAATTGACAATTTTTTGTTTATATATTATTTTAAGAGGGGCCAGCTTCACGGAGGTGTGTTTTTGCCCCTCCTCCTCATTGTGCACAACGCAC
The DNA here is from genome assembly GCA_902685375.1 of Neostethus bicornis. Lineage (NCBI taxonomy): Eukaryota > Metazoa > Chordata > Actinopteri > Atheriniformes > Phallostethidae > Neostethus > Neostethus bicornis. The sequence goes on along the minus strand of CACRXE010000047.1, from coordinate 495,023 downwards.
ATACTGACCATTGAAGTGCGGCTTGAAGAGTGGGTGAGAGAGAAAACACGAGTGGGTTAGCGAGACTTCGCAAAGAGCGGGAGGAGAAAGTGGGGTAGGAGGGGGGGACATGGCTCCCAATCAGGAGCCGGCTCCTGTCGTTCACTTCAAAGAGCCAGCTCTAAGAGCCGTTTCATTCACGACCGACACATCACTAGTAGAGAGACAATCATCTCACACACACACACACACACACACACACACACACACACACACACACACACACACACACACACACGCCTGCAGAGAGAATCATCTCACACAAACACCTGCAGAGAGAATCATCTCACAGACCTGCAGAGAGAAAGAATCATCACACACACATGCACACACACATACCTGCAGAGAGAAAGAATCATCACACACACATGCACACACACATACCTGCAGAGAGAGAGAATCATCACACACACATGCACACACAGCTACAGAGTGTGTTACCTGTGGAGGTATAGACGTTGACCTGGTGAGTAAGTGAGGTGGCGGTCAGTGTGGAGGGGAGCGGTAGACGGGCCGAGGCCTTCAGTTCGTACACAATGTCTCCCAGCTGGAAGGTCACAGAGAGGGGGAGATGAAAGTGTGTGGGTGGGGTCTGCCAGCTGCAGTGGTGAACCTCATCCTCTCATTACGCCCGGTCCCCACCAGAAAGGAAAGAATGGTTAAATACAAGACGTGTTCAGTCCAGCAGAGAGAAGAAGAAGCAGGAATACTTTAAAACCATCAGTGCATCTGTCTCTCAGGGCAGCACGCCCCCCACAATGCTGCACGTTCACACCGTCTACAAAACACACCTGCACCCACGAGGAGGTCACAAACATGGTGAAAACACTAACAAAGAGGCTTGGTGGTCGAAAATTAAAGTTTTTCACATATTTTCCGCAAACAGCATGCTAACTTCAAGCTATGCTAGCTTGCGACGCCGCTAGTTAGTTTAGTTGCGCTAAGGACTGCTTTAAATGCATTCAATGTTTACTTTGTTTACAGGGTTATTAAGAGGTGTCATTTTTAAGTATGAATAAGTTACAACGTTCCTCACTCACTGAAAAAAATTATATTAATTTTACGTAATTTTACAATGTTCGCTGTTTTGCGCAAGTTAAAGATCGGCGAAGTTTTTTAAAAAAACAAAAACAAATAACCTGCATCATTCTCAGTAATAAAGACACGATTGTTAAAGTAAGATTTTTTTTTTTTAACACTAAAAATAGACGAAAAATGTTCTAAGTCTTTCCTGACTGAAACTAGACAAAAACTCTTTTGGGTTTTCGTGACTAAAACGTGACTAAAACTTAAATTAATATTCGTCCAAAGACGAAGACTAAAACGAAAACTTAGATGGCTGCCAAAAACAACAATGGTGCTTGCATTGTGACAAAAATGAATCTTGATAATTTTCAGACCTGCAGATTGGCGACATGAGTGGAAATATTGTTTGTTGGTGAATCAAACAGGAAGGTCTTTTCGGCGGGAACGTGTTGAAATTGTTTAACGAGCTTTTCTTTAGTTAGCTTCTAGTGGTGAGTCTGTGTAACTACATCTTGTTTTTTTTTTATTTTCAATCTGTGACGTGAAGCCCGTTGAGATGATCGTTTCGTGATATTGGGCTGTACAAATATATTCGAATTGTTTGCTGCAAACAAATAAAGTAGAAGAAGAAACTAAATTTGCATCTGACTTAGTTTCTGAGTTTTTTTTCCAGATAAACTTTTCTCAAAGTGTTGAATGAACTGTGAGCAGCATAGAACAGGTCAGGTGTCCAGTTTTTGTGACTAAAATCTTCTGTTTTTATATATTATTGAAGTTTATGAGGTCTAAGAATAGTTTTGTGTGTTACAGCTGTTTGAACAATAAGAGACTTTTCCCCCTTCGTGTGTTTTATTCTGAAGGGTTTTATTTCTGTAATGCTGAGTTATTTTTTTTCCAAGATGGTTTTACAACCAGAAACTAAATCTTCAAGCTGATTGAGCACTGCTGAAGGCTTAGGTGTGAAATACACAGTCTGCTACCACTGTAAGAGCAGCGGGCAGGGCTGGTGGACTTACCTGTGGGCAGAGCAGCAGCAGAGCACAGCGAGTCCGTCCCGGAGAGAAGGGCAGGTACAGCACGTTCAGAGAAAGTACCTGGCCTGGAGATAGACTCACACTCTGGCTTTTACTCAGAAACTCACCCTCACTTCCATCTACACACACACACACACACACACACACACACACACATACACACAGTGGTCCTGTAAATCCGTAACACTCGGACATCATGTTGACAGGATGAACTAACCTTCCAGAACAATAGAGCTCGGCTTCACACTGAAAAACAAAGACCACCTTATAGTAGAACTGCCTGTATGTGTGTGTGTGTGTGTGTGTTGTGTTTGTTTGTTACTTGGACATGGCGATGGCCCTGTTCAGTGCTTCCCTCACTTCAGGCTTTAGTGGGTTGTGGCTGGATTGGACCAAGACCACCCTGCACACATACAGATTTCATACTTAGACAACTTTACACACCAGTGAGACGTTTCATTGTTCACAGGACCAAAGTCCTGCTTTTTTCTAACCTGAAAACAGCTTCTTTGTCAAAAATGTTTTTTAGCGGCACTTGGAAGACATCTGGCACATAACACGGAGACTCACATCTGATTGTGTTCTGGGGAGAAAACGTTTGAAACACCGTAAGCAGGAGGTTGGGATGGTACACATTGGTAAAAGGAACTGGAAACACCTCGGGAGGTGGCAGACGAGCCCACCAGACATGGTGGATAAAGAGCAGAGGGAAAGCTGTAAGGCTAGGTGTGGAAACATAGAAGGATGATAACCTGAGGGGAAGTTTGAGAAGGCTGGAAGACATCATGAGCAGAACCCCCAAACTGGAGAAGGGGATTTTTGAACATGTAAAATTGAGAGGATTTAGAGGAGGTGGTTCAAGCATCTGGTTAGGATGCCTCGGTCGCTAGTGAGGTGTCCGCTCCACCAGGAGGAGACCCTGAGACATACCCAGGACCTAATAGAGAGACTGTGTCTCTGGATGAGCTAGATGATGTGGTTTGGGTGAGGGGCGTCTGACCCTCCTCCTAAGGCTACGGCAGAACATGTTTGGCACAGAATCAGACTTAGTCCTTTAGTTCCTGCTCTTGAGCAAAAGTAAGTATTTATCTGTGTTTTACTTCCTCTAATTGTTTTTTTAACATGATCTATCAGCCTGATTTTTTGTGTCCATGGAAACAGTCTGACCTCGCAGCATTGGGGTTCACACGCACCATCGTGGGCGGGTATTTTTTGTATTTAACCAATCATTCTTTTCTGGTGGGGACCGGACGTGATGTATCTAATACACCTGAACAGGAAAACAGAGCAAAAAACAAACTTTTCCTTAATAAACTTTCTAAACATTGTCTTTAAATTCTTAATCTGGGGAATTGTTGCCAACACGGACCGTATTGCATGGTTTATCTCCTTTTTTCAGATATAGAACTACAAACATGGAGGACGAACGCCATCATCTTTGTTCTCTGATTGGGAAGGATGTTTTCCTGTTGCTGCAAACATAAGATAATGGCTGCAATCCCTGACCTTGTTGCTGGAGTAAAATGAAATTGAGTGGAGCCAGCCTGGTGGCATCAGGACGTAATGAGCCAGCCTGGTGGCATCAGGACGTAATGAGCCAGCCTGGTGGCATCAGGACGTAATGAGCCAGCCTGGTGGCAACAGGACGTAATGAGCCAGCCTGGTGGCACCAGGACGTAATGAGCCAGCCTGGTGGCACCAGGCTGGCCAGGGTTTTGTTGTAAAACAATCAGGTTAACATGTGTGACTTTCTGTGTCATAAGGACGTAAATTGTATGAAGTGAACATTAAAAACCTGCAGAAATTAAGCTGGACATGCCTGATCAAATCTGTAATCCCAGTCCTGTCTGCCTCTTTCATTAAGTTTCTGATTTTTTTCTGACAGCTGAGATTTTTTTTCCCCTCTGAGAGAAAGAGTCTAAGAACAGAAAAGTTTAATGACGGTGTGTGAGCTTTTTCAGGTCAGTAACAGGAAGAGAAAAGGAAGTAAAGATGTGTGAAAGGTTTGCAGGTTCTCAGACTCACTATGGGAGTGATATGACCGATGTGGGTTCTCAGATTAAATGTGAGCGTGCTCCTGGAGAGCCCAGAAGCAGAGCTGGAAACCAGCAGCAGAACTGCCTCCATGGAGTGCAGGAAACAGTTTTTGACCTGCAGGCTCACCTTGTTGCTTGACCTGCCGAACACATCCAAGAAAACAGCAAACTAGCACGTGGTACTTTTTAAAATTAGCTTTATTTATTTAAAAACAAAAACAGAGCTAGGGAAATAACTCCTCAGATGACGTAAAAAGTGAACATACTTTGGTGGTACGAGGACTGAAGATCCATCAGGAAGAAAAAAGAAACCGGCATCTTCTCCTAAAAGGTAGGCCTGGTACCTGATTGGCTTCTCGTCAGGGTTTTTCAGGAGCACCTGTAGAGGAAAACAGGTGTGCCTCTGCAAAGCTCTACACTTATCATCACTCACTTACATGCTTGGTAATGCAGGCGTGCAGCGATCCCGAAAGGATCACCGTGTGCACCGCTCGATAGCGAGGAAGCATCTCGTACAGGTAGACACAGAGGACCAGTAACTGGACGGGGTTGGGGTCTGACAGGTCTGTGGGCTGTATCACATCATAACATCATCCTGATTCATGTTCAATATCAGAGTCACGCTGCATATGCTCAGTCACCAGTAGGTCCAGGTTTAGGTGCAGGACGGTTAGAGCTTGGATCACGATGATGTTGTTGTGAAGGATCTTCTCCAGGTTGTCAGGTGAGGTGTACATCCTGCGGAAGTGGGTCCTGATCTGGGAAATAAACCAGTATGGAACTGGGATCAGACTGGATCAGATGAATCTCAGTATAAAACTGGGATTAAACAGGACTGGATCAGAGCAAACCTACCAAATATGGACAGTAGGCAGCAAGCAGTGCCGCTAGCACCAGTCCATCCACTAGGTCCAGTTCAAAGTTCACTACCCAGCGGGCGACAGGACCTCCATCTGTAAAGAGGAAGTGTGAGGAAGCACGAGCACCCTCTTCGGTGCACAATCATATCGTGTCAAGAATGATTTAACAGCTGAGCCGAAAAGCAAAGCCATTGATTTACCAGTCGATCTACGTTCCTACCCTCACCATGGTAACCAGGATCTACGTTCCTACTCTCCCCATGGTAACCAGGATCTACGTTCCTATCCTCACCATGGTAACCAGGATCTACGTTCCTACTCTCCCCATGGTAACCAGGATCTACGCTCCTACCCTCACCATGGTAACCAGAATCTACGTTCCTACCCTCACCATGGGAACCAGGATCTACGTTCCTACCCTCACCATGGTAACCAGGATCTACGTTCCTACACTCACCATGGTAACCAGGATCTATGCTCCTACCCTCACCATGATAACCAGGATCTACGTTCCTTCCCTGACCATGGTAACAAGGATCTATGTTCCTACCCTGACCATGGTAACCAGGATCTACGTTCCTACTCTCCCCATGGTAACCAGGATCTACATTCTTACCCTCACCATGGTAACAAGGATCTATGTTCCTACCCTCACCATGGTAACCAGGATCGACGTTCCTACCCTCACCATGGGAACCAGGATCTACGTTCCTACCCTCACCATGGTAACCAGGATCTACGTTCCTACTCTCCCCATGGTAACCAGGATCTACATTCTTACCCTCACCATGGTAACAAGGATCTATGTTCCTACCCTCACCATGGTAACCAGGATCTACGTTCCTACTCTCCCCATGGTAACCAGGATCTACGCTCCTACCCTCACCATGGTTACCATGGTAACCAGAATCTACGTTCCTACCCTCACCATGGGAACCAGGATCTACGTTCCTACCCTCACAATGGTAACCAGGATCTACGTTCCTACACTCACCATGGTAACCAGGATTTACGTTCCTACCCTCACCATGGTAACCAGGATCTACGTTCCTACCCGCACCATAGTAACCAGGATCTACGCTCCTACCCTCACCATGATAACCAGGATCTACGTTCCTACGCTGACCATGGTAACCAGGATCTACGTTCCTACCCTCACCATGGTAACCAGGATCTACATTCCTACCCGCACCATGGTAACCAGGATCTATGTTCCTACCCTCACAATGGTAACCAGGATCTACGTTACTACACTCACCATGGTAACCAGGATCTACGCTCCTACCCTCACCATGATAACCAGGATCTACGTTCCTACGCTGACCATGGTAACCAGGATCTACGTTCCTACCCTCACCATGGTAACCAGGATCTACATTCCTACCCTCACCATGGTAACCAGGATCTACGTTCCTACCCTCACCATGGTAACCAGGATCTACGTTCCTACTCTCACCATGGTAACCAGGATCTACGCTCCTACCCTCACCATGGTTACCATGGTAACCAGGATCTACGCTCCAATCCTCAATAACCAGTGTGAGTGGTGACCAAAATAAAGAGATAACGGATACGAGCAGCAGAAATGAGCTTCCTCTGCAGGGTTGGGGTCTCTCTCAGAGATAGAGGGAGGATTTCTACCATCTGGGTGGAGCTCAGAGTAGAGCCATTGATCCTCCAGGTCGAGAAAATCCACCTGAATTGGTCTGGGTATCTGGTTAGGATGCCTCCCTCGCTGGTGAGGTGTTTCATTCCACTGGGAGGAGACCCAGAGACAGACCCTGGACCCGCTGGGGAGACTAGATTTCACAGCTGGTCCTAGGGACACTGGGTTAGGTCTAAGGGAGGCTGGGCTTGGTGTGTGGGAGGCTGGGTTTGGTGTGACATGACTAGGTTTGGTCTGAGGGAGGCTGGGCTTGGTGTGTGGGAGGCTGGGTTTGGTGTGACATGACTAGGTTTGGTCCAAGGGATGCTGGAATTGGTGTGAAGAAGGCTGGGTTTGGTGTGAGGGAGCCTGGGATTGGTGTGAGGGAGGCTGGGCTTGGTCTGAGAGTGGATTACCAGCACTTGTTGGTTGGATACTTAAATGATGTGGAAAAAGCAAGTTTGAGAGAAAAGCTTTCTGAATAAAAAATAAATGAACTTGTGTTTCTGAATTGATTGACCATGTGACGTTCCCTGAGAGGTCTCAGACGTCTACCTGGGTCCCACACCGTCTTCTTCATTCTGTAGTAGTTCTGGTTGAGCCAGAACAGCAGCTGCAGCTCCCAGTCTGAGTAGATGTTGCTGCTAAGAGGCCGCGGCACATCCGGGTCCAACTCTTCTGAGGACAGGGGTCTGTGTGAGACCCGAACCAGCACCAGAACCTGTACGAGAGGACAGGATCCGTGTGAGACCAGCACTCTGTGCGAGAGTGGGTTATGGAGAAGTATCTGTGACATGGACCTTAAAGATCTGAAGGAGCACATCCAACCAGGAGCGCTTGCTGAGGGACTCGTACTCCACCCAGGTGCAGTCAGGACTAGGACCTGAAGACTTCATCTGAGATACAAGAGAGAGGACTGGGAGCTATTGTGGGGGACTGGGAGCTGTGGTGAGGAGTGGGCGTACCTGCAGAGAGAACCAGTGCTTGAACTCCTGCTTGTCCAGCAGGTATTCCGGTTTGATGTGACCCAGAGATGCCCCCTGAACTCTGAAACCACCAAAAGACCATATTACAGGACCATACAACAGGCGGGATGCTTGTAGACAGAAAACAGGAAGCGGCTACCTGAGGAAAGACAGGATGTTGCTGTGGTGTTTCAGCAGCTGCTGCGTCCGTTGGTCTTGGTCGTTGGAAAAGGCCTGGATCAGAGGAACTCCAGGAATCTGTCCGCCCGTCAGATGCATTAGCATGTCCACCACCGTCCTGTAAACAGAAACATGGATGAATCGGTCTGTTACAGGTTGCCCTGGTGATGTGGTCTTACCTATTGTCTCTGTTCTGGATGATTGCAGGAGTTCGGCCGGAGGCGCATTCCATCTGGATCTCCTGAGGAACTCTGGGTGAAGAGAACAGAAGTCCCACAATGTGTTTGTGTGTTGTACCTCCCCAGTGTGTGTGGCACAGAAATAGCGTGGGTCCCCTGCTGTGCGTGTGTGTGAACCTTTTAGGTGTGTGTTGAACAGAGAGAGGCTGGGGACCCTCCGCTGTCTGTGTACTTCATCACAGTGTGTGGAACAGTAATGGGGTGGTGTTGAAAATGTAAATCTTTTTATATTTCTTTTGTTACTTCTTTTGCTCCTACTTTAATTTTTAACATTCAAAAGTGTCTTTTAGTTTAATTTAACTAACATTTAACTGAACTAACAGATGTTATTACATGCTCCAAAACATCAACTTATTTTTTATGCCCAACTCCAACTAAGCTTCTCAAAGAAACTTTCCTTGTAATTAACGGACCCATTTTAATTACCGTATTTTCATGACCATAAGGCGCACATAAAAGTCTCAAATTTTCTTCAAAATGAGCGGTGCGTTCTATGTGATTTGTGGACGTATTATCACCCTTTAACGTCACGTTAAAGAGTGAAGTGTGGGTGTGGATTGTGTATAAAAGAACACAATGTGTTCTTTATGCTGTGCAATGTTCTTTATGCAGAACATTGCTGTTTTAACAACACTGAAAATGGAAAAGAGACACGCCTACAGTATGAAGCTCAGTTTAAACTGATGGCAACGGAGGAATATGGGAATCGAGCCGCCGCAAGAAAATTTAAAATGAATGAGTCGATGGTTCGTAAGTGGAGGAAGCTGGAAAACGAGCTGCGACAGGTGAAGAAGACGCAGCTGAGTTTCCGTGGAAATAAGGCGAGGTGGCCAGAGTTGGAGGAAAGACTCCAGCAGTGGATCATCGAGCAAAGAACGACTGGGAGGAGGAGCGTTTCCACTGTCACTATTTGGATAAAGGCAGTAAGGCCAGCGGAGGAAATGAAAATTGAGCATTTCCAAGGAGGTCCATCTTGGTGCTTTCGCTTTATGAAACGCTGCAACTACGCTGCTTGACTACTGTCAAGTCAACATCCAAGACCTCTATATTCTATCTGTTTTCTCTATCTTCTCTGTCTTCATTCTGTCCTACCTGTCTCATTTTTAGTCTGGAGCCACAGGTAGGAACTGGTAGTGTCTCCTCCCTCTATGATTAGACATACTAAAACAGGTGCTCAGGTGCTGTGCTCAGACACAGACAAACAAAAACCATGAATGCTGAGGGAAAGACAGAGACGCTACCGGTGAGTATCTAACTGACTAAAAACATAGCTTTTGAATAAAATAGTCAACTGAACATAGCTGATTAATTCTGTAACATAAATTTAGGAAAGAAAATGGCTCTCTGGCTCCATAGGCCAGACCTAATCCACTAAATAGAGAGACAAGAGTAAACTGATTAGAGGTTAAAGAGGGATGAAGGAACTGATTATTTCTTTAATACAATAAGTATTTATTTATATTTAAAGTTTAAAGTATACTATTCAATTATTGTTGAATATTATTTTGGGCTATTTGAATTTATTAAAACTGTTTCATTTATGCTATTTATTAAATAATACATAATTCAAAAGTAATTTCTATTTGAATTGTGGAAGAAAAATGGTTAAATTTAAAAGATTAAAAGTTTATTAAAAAGTTAACTTCAAAGGTTACATTTAAATTAAATTTATGAACTATTAAAATTTGTTTATAAAAACCTGAAACTTTACTATAGTTAAAATGTTTTGTTTAAAATGCTTAATAAATAAAATGTTGATTTCTATTCAAAGGTTTTTGACCTGCTTTGAAACTGCTTTGAAGAGGCATAAAATTGCAATAAAAACAAAGCCGGGTTGAACCTGTGTCTGTGATCTTTCCTGGGTTTTTCAAGTCACCTGCATTCATGTGTAAAAAGACTTGGCAGTCAAAAAACCGTCAAGTGACTTGACAACTACATTAGTGCAGCAACGTCCGGCGTCTGAACTTCCGCCTCTACTGCAGCAAGCACATCGGCGACAAACGAATCCAACCAGGCCACATCACTAACATGGATGAGGTGCTGCTCACGTTCGACATCCCGGTGAGTCACACCGTGGAGAAGAAGGGAACCAGCTGGTAGCGATACGCACAACAGGGTACAAAAAGGCTTTACTGTTGTGCTTGGCTGCCAATGGACAGAAGCTGCCCCCGATGGTGATTTTTAGGAGAAACACTTTGCCTAAAGAGACGTTTTCCTGCAGGCGTCATTATTAAGGCAAATAAAAAAGGGGTGGATGGACGAGGAAATGATGAAAGAGTGGCTGAGAAAGGTGTATGTGAGGACACCAGGTGGTTTTTTTCCCCACATCACCATCGCTTCTGATTTTTGACTCTATGCAAGCTCTTCTCACCACTGACGTGAATAAACAAGTGAAGCAGATGAACGCTACACTTGCTGTGATTCCGGGAGGTCTGACAAAAGAACTCCAAATGCTGGACATCGGCGTGAACCGGCCGTTCAAAGTAAGGCTGCGAGCTGCATAGGAGCGATGGATGACCAGAAGAGACCACAGCTTCACGTGGAGTGGAAGGCAGCGCCGGGCGAGTTACGCCACAGTTTGCCAATGGATTGTAGATGCTTGGGTCTGCTGGCACTGATGTCCGAACTTTCGCAAAAGCAGGCATCATTTCCGAGGAGCCGCAGGGTATAGAAAGTGACTCTGACAGCGAGAAAAATGAACCTGCGAGGTTGGATTTAGTGCAGCTGTTAGATTCTGAAACAGAGGATGAGGACTTGGATGGATTTGATAAATGACTTTATGACGACTGTAACTAATATTTAAGTAAAGCCAACCAAACTCAGTTTTACTCCCAATCTATTTTTAAATACGCACACTTCTGTGTGTGTGTGTGTGTGTGTGTTGTAAGGCGGACGGTGTAGGAAGGATGTGAATATAAAACTTGCGCCCTACCTTCGGATGCACCTTATGTTTTTGTTCAATACAGAGCACATGGAATTTGGACTGCGCCTTTTAATACGGTAATACCTTATGGTCGTGAAAATACGGTATAATAAATTCCTCCCTAGAAACAGGACATGTCCCACAGTTATGTAAGCATGCAGTTACTAAACCCCTTCTGAAAAAGCCCAATCAAGATCCCGGCATTCCAGATCCCGGACAACTATAGACCAAAATCAAATCTACCTGTTATCTAAAAAATTCTAGAAAGAGTTGTAGTTAAGCAGCTGAATCGTCACCTGCAGGAAAAAAGTCTTTTTGAAGAATTTCAATCAGGGTTTAGATCACACCACAGCACAGAAACTGCGCTAGTTAGAGTGACAAACGACCTTTTTATTAGCCAAAGAAAAGGGACTGGTTTCAATCGTAGTTCTCTTAGACCTTAGTGCAGCCTTTGACACAATTGACCCCAGCATTTTACTTCAAAGATTAGAATATGACTTAGGGATCAGAGGAGCAGCTCTTCAATGGTTTAAATCTTATTTATCTGATAGATACCAGTTTGTTCATGTAAATGATCAGTCCTCTACTTCTACCAAAGTTAGTTTTGGTGTCCCTCAGGGCTCAGTTCTTGGGCTTATTCTGTTCATGCTCTGTTCATGCTCATGAGGTTTCTTATGTTTTCCTCACTGATGGGTTTTTAGGAGTTTATCCTCACCGTGAAGGAGAGTCTAAGGGCAGGAATGCTAATATTGTCTAGCTGGCATTTATTAGTTAGTTTTCTTGCTGTATATTTGTGTTTATACATTTCTCTGTTTTCTTGTTTTTCTTCTTCCTGAATCTGCAATGTGAAGCCCATTGAGACAGAAATTTGGTGATTTTGGGCTATACAAATAAAATTAAATTGAATTTAATGTGATTCCTGCTGTAGTTCACAACTCACAGCTGTGTCATACAGAGTTATTTGTTTCCCACTACTCTGTGAAACTCATAACATTATTTATCTGGTCTCCATTACTATGTTAAACGCACCTTTTTGTTTTACCCTTCTTTCATGTCTAAGTGTACCTGGAGAAGACACCCAGTTACTCTCACCATTGGCACCGTCACGGCTGCCCACTGCAGTGCAACACAGCAAAAGTCCTTTCCCCACGAGGGATTAATAAAGTATAATCATTTCTTTCCACAACTGTTAAATAAAGCAGACAGGAATGCATTTTCTTCATAGACTTTCTGGCAAAGTCTTCTGGAGTGCGCTCTTTGTCTGGAAACAAATCCCGCTGTATTTACCTCCTCCTAACATGTGGAACAGAAATGGGGTGGAGTTTCCTGGCGTGGGTACCTTCTAAGAGTTTGTGGAATCGTAATGGGGTGGGGTCCCCTGATGTGTGTGTGTGTGTTTGTGTACCTTCTAAGAGTTTGTGGAATCGTAATTGGGTGTGGTCCCTCCGGCCAGCCAAACAGACTAAACCAGCGCTCCATAGCCAGCAGAACGCCGTCGAAGTACGGTCCATCCTCTGTGCCGGGGGCGGGGCTTTCCAGGCTGCTTTCTCCGCTGGCGGAAGTCCCCAAGCTGGACTCTCTGCTGTTGGACCACAAGAGGTCATCAATGCTGATCACCTGGCTGGTCGTGTGTGTGGAGGGCGATGAAAATGGAGTGGAGCCTGAGATGTCGGTGCTGCGTGGCACAGTGCTGGTGGCATCGAAGGGAGAGGAGGAGCTGGTCCAGTTGGAACAAGGGCTACCTGTAGGATGGGGCTGCAGCAGAGCCTCCACTTTGCGACCTTCAATAAGACACACCCCTCAGAACACATACCTGCAGGTGGAATTACCTCACACCCTCACCTGTGTGCAGCACCACATGCCTGGCTGTATGGTGCAGGGACAAGTACGGCCAGACGGTCAGAAGACACTTGTCCACCACCCCGCACACCTGCAGCACCTGGCTGAAATACAGGGGTTAGGACACATCCTGGTAAGCATGGTAACAGGAGGACTCACCTGTTCTGCAGTTGGTCGGTAAAGGTGATAGAGGTACGGACTGAGAGTGCGATGTCGGAGCAGAGGGACACGGTACAAAGTAAAACAGCGGTGCCGCCCTGCAGGCAGAGCAAAGCATTGTAAAGACCAGAGTCCTAAACCAGTCTACAGACCAGAGTCCTAAACCAGTCTACAGACCAGAGTCCTAAACCAGTCTACAGACCAGTCTACAGACCAGAGTCCTAAACCAGTCTACAGACCAGAGTCCTAAACCAGTCTACAGACCAGAGTCCTAAACCTGTCTACAGACCAGAGTCCTAAACCAGTCTACAGACCAGAGTCCTAAACCAGTCTACAGACCAGAGTTAATTACGTCACACAAACTCTGTATTTATAAAAATAAATGAACACCTTTATGCAACGTAAGCTTCATATTTCACACCTGCAACAAATCTCAGGTGTAAACCAACTTGAGCTCCAGCCCGCCCCGAACCATGCCTCTAGAACTTCATATATAGATCATGAAGATGATGTGACGCATTTGTAATGATATTCTAATGAGCTGGTGTGGCCTGTCATTACTGGCCCACAATGACAAGGAAACATTATTTTACCAGAGAAGAGAAGCTGGTCTCTGAAAGGGAGGAGTGTAAAGCAGAACTCTTTGCCAGCCACAGCTGTGGTGACACCTCCCACACGCGAAAGACGGCAAGGTGACGATGGAGGTCACCATGGCAACTTTATGAGTGGGGCACACCAATCTTGCACTGAAAAGACTACATGTTAGAATCTCCAATGTTTGCAGCCCTTCTGAGTTTTTAGTGTAGACAATAGGAATTCAACAGTGAGACACATTACTAGTTGTGCACCTCGCCATCATGAGGTGTCTCACAATACACCCTCCGCTGAGGTAGACCGACCACAGGTCGATTGAGCCTGGGAGTGTGTCGTGCTGTTAGTTGCTCCTAATAGCAGCCCAGATGATCTCACTTCTCCTCATCCACAGCCAAAGGTTTCCCTCTTGGGGGTGTTTGCCAGCTCTCTGGCAAACACCGGTCTTCTGAACCGGTCTTCTGAACCCCAACCTCTCCAAGGAGCTTCGTGATTGCACTGGCTACAAAGGCCCTGCACACCACTGGGGCACTCTCATACTCCAGCCTCTGTCCTCTTCTTCAGCAGCCAAGTTTGAGTATTGTAGCTTCTTGCATTTGTAAGCTTCAAGCGAATCAATCCAGGAAACTGTCAGCTCTAAGCATGTCAGCAAAAATGAGGCCAGAGGAGGTCTGAATGCAGCGGGGTTATTGCAATCTCCAGGAGGCAACTTGCATTCATCAGACCCTGGTTGTACTCACTTGAGTAACCTCGCTGTTCGGCAGAGAAGTCCTCGGCTTTTCCCCTTCTCGGACATATGATTGCGTATACTGGTACCGCTCCAAGCTATTGGTGGATAATGATGGCTGTCCCTTAAAATCTAAGCTTGTTGGTTAGACATCTCAGGACCCGCTTGTGCCTCCATGCATGTAGCTGGTCTCACAGCCTACTAAGATGTGCTTGAGTGTTGCAATTAATTTACAAAGAGTGCAATCTGAATGTTGTCCTGTTGGCTTCATCGGGCCGTGTCCTCCTTTCTGTTGCAAGAGTTGGAAATGTCTAGCTGCTTCCAAATCTGGAAGCTGGTGAACTCCAGACTAAATATTATCACTGTCTATAGTTGACTGAGCTCTGGGTTGGACGCTGCGATTGGTTGTGGCTGGAAATGGTTTGCAAGGAGACAGCAGAGATTTGCTACCGGGGCTTGTGCTTACTCCACCTGAATTCTGAACTGGCACCTGATGGGGGATCTATTCAGTCCTTCATCTGAAGTTCGGATAACCGGAGGGCTATGGGGTTTCCTCTTGCTGAGACATTTCTTTAAGTTTTGAAGGATTTTGACCTCACTGCTGTTAAAAATAATGACAAAAAGGTAAGTAGCCCTACATGTCATGTGCCATACATGTCAGCCACTGGAAGCAGTCTGAGGGATTCTCAAGTTGATGTTTTAATGACATTATTTGTCTTAATCTGCAAGATGTGAAATATTACATAGGAGCGGTTCCAAACAGCACACGGTTTCAAAATGAGTTAGAACACATTGATAAACAATATAGAAAAATCTCAATTATGTATGGTCTACACCAGCGGTCGGCAACCTTTGACACCGAAAGAGCCATTTGAACCCGGTTTCCACGGAAAAGAAAACACTGGGAGCCGCACATCTAAAATGAAAAAAAAAAAAAACTTCTACTACTTTACCGCAGCATGTTTCTTATGAAATCCACGTGCTACAGAGAAAATTACATTGTATTCATTTAATGAACACATTTTGAACATTTTGAATTCTTGAAAAATAATAACAATGAATGTCTCTTTCAAATAAATTAAAAAGCTGAATTTAAATTGTCCATGTAGCAAACGAAAGCAGAAAAATGCCATGAGGCGTCATCCTTGTATCCATTTATCTTATCTAAAATGATATATTGCTTTTTCTTACCTTTACACTTTGTATAAACAACTATAGTGTGGTTATGTCTTATGAAGTGCTACGGAGAAAATTAAATTTTACCGATGTAATGAACACATTTTGAATTCTTGAAAAAATAATAATGTCTGAATGTCTCTTTCGAATAAATTAAAAAGATTAATTTAAATTGTGCATGCAGCAAACAAAAGGGAAAAATCCGTGAGCCGTCATCCTTATATCGCCTTGGGCTTTCGAAGTATGCAGCGCAGCATACTTTGTGATATTTCAAGATCACAATAATCTTCAAATTTAGAACTAAAATAATATAAAAACTAACACAAATAAAACACACTTCAATTAAATACAAAAAAAAATTTTTTAGTAATTTATTTTCCCAAGCCAATCAGAGCCGCATTATAAGGATGAAAGAGCCGCATGAGGCTCCGGAGCCGCGGGTTGCCGACCGCTGGTCTACACTGACAGGTATTTATGTGTTTTCTAATTGTTTCTTCACTGTTTCAACTGCTTCATTTCACTGTCCTCAGTTCACTTCAGCTTCTGTCCACAAGTCTCCTCTTTTCACCACATCTTACCATTTGGCAGCTTCCGACTTTGCCTAAAGTTACACTACAGTCCATGCAGTTCCTCATCTTTATACATACATCGCTCAGTTTGAGTGGAAGTCGGTGTACGCATAGATTTTAGTGTTGCAAGTTTTTGGAATGAGGCTTAGAGTTCTGAATCAGACTACAGACCAGATTATAGTCCAGTACCTGGGGAGGGATAGAATTTCCATCCGGGAAAATGACCGTGATGGGGGTCACCCTGTTGCCGTCCTCCGTCTCTATCTTCTCAACTTCAGCTGACATAACTGTCCCACTGCAGGATATCACACACATCAGCTGGTAACCAATATGGGGTTGCAATGGAAACCAATTATGGGGCTGCAACAGACCTTTGGTATCCCGTCGTCATGATAGTGATCGTTGCTTCCACGGAGCTCTGCAGAGGTGCAGGTGTGAGGAGGAGATGCTGCGGGTGGATAGTGAAAGAGGGAATCTCCACACTAAAGGAGATGGACAGCCATCGGTATGGATGCCGGCCACGCTTTGCTCCGAGGTACAACGGCAGCTTCAGACTTATGTCCTTCTCCCCTCCTGCAGAGAGAGAGGATCTCATCTATCTTTACTTTCTTCTACCTACAATACGAATCAAAAGTTTGCATCCACCTGCATAAAAATGAAAAGATCTTCAAAAGCATAAAATTCTTATATTTGATATATTTTTAAAAACAGTTTCTATTACCTACACTTTCAAACCAACAGAAAAAAGCTGTATTTTGTGCAAAAATTTTGGCAAAGCTAACGTCTTATGTTGTTTTAACCGTTAGTCTTTTTTTATATACGTGGATGTGATGTACAGTGACCTGGGCGTTCAGAAAGGCGCCTTAGAAATAAAATGTGTTATTGTTTTTACACAATAAAGGTTTAGATTGGTGCACATTTTGATTTACGTTGTTAATTCAAACTAATCTTCTGAAGTTATGCAGGTGCTCCAGTCCCTGGGCTGAAGTCCACAGGGCGGAGCTAGCTAATTGGACAGTGCCATTCACCTCCTGTTGGGGGGAAATTGGTTTTGTTTAGTTATATTTAGTAAAGTTGTTTTGTTTAGACGCCCTTTTAGTGTTGGCATTGGTTTGGTCGGTCCTCAGTTAAGTTACAATGTTTCTGTTTCATTCATTCATCCATCTTCTAAACAGTCCATCCCTACAGGGTTGCGGGGGCCAGCACCTAATCTGGCTGATTCAAGGCGAGAGGCAGGGTACACCTCAAACTGGTCACCAGTCTGTCGCGGGGCCACACACACACGACCATCCACACACACAAGGAGCAAATTCATAGCAGTCAATCAACCTAATGTTTTAAAGGGTGGGGGTAGGACTGGAGTAAACCCACGCATACACAGGGGAGAACATGCAAACTACACACAGAAAGGCCAGTGTTCCTAGCCTCGTCCTCACATGGAACTCAAACTTCCAACCTTCTTGCTGTGAGTCCACTGTTCTGACCGCCGCGCCACCATGCCACCCGGGAGTCTGTTTGTCTGCATTAATTCTCTTCTTTTAAACCTCGTATTGAGTTACTTTGACCTCTTTAAACATTTATGAATCTCTGAGCTTTTTTTGGGTTAAAAGAACCCTTTTTTTTTTTTTATTACTTCCTGGTTCTGCATGTTGTTGCAGAACAGTCTTCTCCTCACTATTCTGTTCCAGGTTTCTAGCTGTGTGTGTGTGTGTGTGTGTGTGTGTGTGTGTGCGCGTGCGATGAACTCCTCACTGGCTCTGATGGTTTCAGGCACAATTGAAATCATCAAACTGACGGACTGGCTGGGACCCAGTGTACCAGATGTCGGCCACACGGTGCAGAGCTGCTGGGTTGCTGTGTTATCAGAGTCTAACCACCACTGGAGCGATTCCATAGCGTCCAGCCAGCACGAGCTGTCGCTGCCAGCTGCTGTCAGCTTAACCTTCTGCAGGGGAACACAGCCAGGGCATGTCAGCCAGGTTATCTGGATTGGGAGGTCCATGGTGTGCAGATGTGTGTGTGTTACCTGTGTGAGGGGATTCACTGCATACGGACTGATGTGATAATGGAGGGCGGATGGACACACAGCCAGAGGAGGACTCAGAGCTGAAAACATGCATACACATCAAATTCTGTCAACTGACCCAAACGTTTCCACATACCTGTAGCCCTGTATCCACGGTGACTGGAGCATTTCCACATACCTGTAGTCCTGTATCCACGGTGACCGGAGCATTTCCACATACCTGTAGCCCTGTATCCACGGTGACTGGAGCATTTCCACATACCTGTAGTCCTGTATCCACGGTGACTGGAGCATTTCCACATACCTGTAGTCCTGTATCCACGGTGACCGGAGCATTTCCACATACCTGTAGCCCTGTATCCACGGTGACTGGAGCATTTCCACATACCTGTAGTCCTGTATCCACGGTGACCGGAGCATTTCCACATACCTGTAGCCCTGTATCCACGGTGACTGGAGCATTTCCATATACCTGTAGCCTGTATCCACGGTGACTGGAGCATTTCCACATACCTGTAGTCCTGTATCCACGGTGACTGGAGCATTTCCACATACCTGTAGTCCTGTATCCACGGTGACCGGAGCATTTCCACATACCTGTAGCCTGTATCCACGGTGATTGGTGTGCACCATGAGGTGTGAGTGAGCGAATTAAAGGAGTAGGACTCATGACACCATTGACTATGATAGGAAAGTGAAAGAGGAAGCTGGAAACCTGGAAAAGATGAGACGTTGTAGAGTGTGGTCCAGTTCTACAGGAAGCAAATAGTCTGAAATGTTTCTGTGGGTACCTGTGTGGGAGAAAAATTCAGAGCGCAGTCCTTCGTCTGTTCTTTCTGAACCTCCAAAACCCAAATGCCTGGTTCTGTTTCTGCAGGAAAAGAGAAGGATGGAAACCAGAAGAACCTGCAGCCAAGACCTAACTTATAGGTTTATTTGAAATTCATTAACAACTGAAGCATTAAATATCTCTTTTAATCATCACACAAATATTTCTATTTGCAAGAAATATTTGTGTGTTTGTGCACAGAAAAATTAAGATTTCAATGTCTTCTTTGTCTGTCATGAAAAGCGGAACTGCGAGCTTTCAAAAACTCTCCATCCAACCTGAAAAAACATGTTGACGTAAGAATTGTCTACAAATTATGTAAATTATGCGTTAGCTGGTAGGATGTTGTTATTTATTAGCTTAGCTAGTGTTTATTCATGTTACAGTTTCTGTTCCTCAGCAAATTGTCAGCATGAACTTTACAGAAGTATTTAGGACACACCACAACTTTCTGCAGTCTATATAATGTGTTTCATGGGTGTGTTAGAAAGTTACTGCTTCAGATCGCACAAAAAAAGCACATTAAAAAAATCGGTAGTGGAGGCAGGTATGTACCCTGCTTCCACAGAAGGGGGCACGCGCAAACTGGCAGCTCCTGTCTTTCCTTTAGAGAGGAAGAACCTGTCAGTTCTTCTGTTGACGAAATCTCCATTAAAACAGAGAAACTCTTAAACCAAGAAAAAATACAGATGACATTTTAAACAACATTCCCATTCCAGATCGTAATGTAATCATTCAAAACGTGCCCCAGGCTGCCCTCTATTGACACATACAATGAGTTCATTTAACATATTTTGGACATTAGATTTCAGATGTTCTGGTTTATTTATGTTGCTGACTGAATGATTGGTTACATTAAACAAAGTTAGTCATTTATTTATTTTTACTGTTTCTCATTTTAGAGAAAACATACCTTACACATTCAGAGATACGTAGCATTGTCAGCAACTGTCACCAAGAGGAAGAAGTCTGATGATTTGGGATCATCATCCAGCAAGCAGTTAAAAATTGATGAGAGCACCAAACTACAAGTGTCAAACAAAAGTGTTGACAGTGCCATAACAAACTGTGTTGTCTAAGGATTGCATCCTTTTGGAATAATTGAGCGGCCTGGATTCAAAAGTTTGATGCAGACGGTTTAGCCTAATCACACAGTAATGTCTCGTACTGCAATCCGCAGTAGAATAGAAAAAAATACTACAACAATGAAAACCAACCTAAAATAAGAAATGTAAAAAGTAAACCTCATAGCCGCCACCACAGACTGTTGGACAGCATATCAAAAGAGTTCTGTTGGTGTTACAGCTAATTGGATTGATTAAAAAAAGATCTGAAAAGATGCTCTGTTGCTCTTGCCTGTAGGCGCCTTACAGAGTCTCATACATTTCATGTGTTGGTAAGTGCCCTTCATGACATACACACTGATTATAATAACATCAGTGGGAAAATAGTGAGAACCACCACTGATAATGGCTCAAACTTTATCAAAGCGTTCAAAATATACAGTGTGGATGACCACAAGAACACCAATGCAGACTGCAACGCTGAAGTTACTGAAAAATGAGGAGGATGAAGAAGATGAAGAGGCTGAAGAAGTAGAAGCAGTTGAGGTGACTTCCCTGATGGACATGGAGGATAGCTCAGAGTACAGGTTACCTAAACATCATCTACTAAATCTCATCGCAACTGTTGATGCAAAAGAAGCCAACCAGTGGTGGCTGGTGACGCGTGGCGCAGGTTTTTTTTTGGTGAAACAGAACGTGTTTTCTTTTTGTTTCTGTATCTGACTGTTAACATCAAGCTGCTGTAACAGGGACTACAGGTGGAAACAAAGCATCCCGCCCTTTCTTTGTTGGGTTAATGTATATTTTGTGTAATGTTCCTGATCAAATAAATTAATTAACTACCTGCTGATGGCTGAGGAAGCTTCATGGAAAAGTCTCTGTGATGCGACAGGTCAAAGGCCAGCCTGGCCACTGCTGAGGAGTGGTTGGTCAGAGAGAAAGCCATAGACTGCTGGGAACCAACATGGACACCACAGAACCTGAAACAGGGCTGAGAGCACACATGCAACCATTTTATTTATTTTTTTTAGACTATTATTATGATAGAGAAATTGAACAAAAAAATACACAAATGTGTATTTTTCTTGCTTAAAAAAAACCTCAGAATATTTCTGTTCTTTGGACCGATCCTTCTCTGTGAGTGAAAGCTCAATAGAACCCTGCAGTGGTAAAGAATAAGAGATGCACCCCCAAACCCAGGACTAAGAGCTCTAGAGCAGGTGGGTTTCACATCAGGGACAGGGTCCTGCCGCAAGTAGAGGAGTTTAAGTTTCCCGGGGTCTTGTTCACAGCGGGGGAAACCAGATGGGATGAATTGGGCATGGTTAGGAAGAATGCCTCCCTTGAAGACGAGGTGTTTTTAGGGAACGTCCCATCGGGAGGAGACCCAGAGACAGACTCCGGACTTCGTAGCTAACTTCTCCTCATCCATCCATCCATTCATACATCCATCCATTCTCCATGCAACCATCATTCAACCAACCAGCCATCCAACCTCCCCCTACGTCCTGCTGCAGACCCACCTTGCTGATGCTGATGTCCGGAGGTTCCACAGATCCGTTCATCCTGAGCTGGAGGCTGTCCATGTTTCTCAGAGCGATCTATAAAAAGCACAGATGTTCCTGAGGAAGGAAGTTCTGGAACCAGAGATTTCACCAGAATTTTCTCACCTCAATTTTTACATCAAATTTGATGAGAGAATCTGGAATGAACTGGATCTGGATCGGCACCTGTCCCTTGCTGGGCACCAACCCATCAGCTGGGCTGAGCTGCATGCCGGATAGCGGGCGCACATCCAGTACCTGAAGGGGGAACATCATGAAATCTGTAAGGAGAGAGTTCAAGTGTGTGGCTCTGGTTCTGAGGTGAGTATCTGTTTTTTGTTTGTTTGTTTTTACAATGCGCTACTTGTAATGGCAGCAGATCCATGTAGCTCCACATTTTAGTCGGATCTTTTTAGTTTTTATTGGAGTTTCAAAAAATTATTTACTTCAGCAGTGAGGAATGTGGAGTCAGAGTGGACGTGTGGAGATGTTCTGTGCTGGAGTGAATCAGAAGGTGAAGGAATGAAGACGGGATCTTCTGAGTGACATCAGAGGTGATTCCTGTCTGAACATACTCGGCTTCACGATGGTGAAGCCGTGTAGAACTATAATGGTGGACTGGTGGTGTTTGAGAACAACAAATGGTATTGTTCCACCACAGTGAAGGATGTGAGTTGCTGTCAAGATGTGGAGCTTTTAGTGACAGCTTAAGAAAGGCAAGGGCAAACTATGGCCTGCAGGCCACATGTGGCCCGTTAAATGGTTTAATACGGTCCACCAAACTTGAAAAAATTTAATCTTGTTAATGGTTAATTTCCCCTGCAATTCTGATGTTTCCTCACTAGATGGCACACTCTAGATATATTGGCTTTGTTGAAAAAGGAGACCAACAATACTGCTCCCATTAACATGAGTGTGTTCCGTGAAAATAAACAGAGTGCGCAGACATGGAAAGCCATTGGGGCCAATACGCGCACGTAAACATGCTGGGTATTAAATCAAGGACGTTAGATTTTAAACCTGGCGCGCTAGATTTTAAATTTAACCTATTTAATGTTCCAAGTTTATTTGTTTTTTTCCAGACATTGAGACATTTTCTTGAAGCACAAAAAACCCCAAATATGTACGAAGTGTGAAAAAGGTGTAGCTTGAAGCCGAAGCTCAGGATGTCTGCTCCTAACTTATTTATAATAGAACTAGTCGAGCTGCTGATTCTTTAAAAATAACAAAAATCCACACGTACAGCAGTTTACATCAAATTAAAGTATTTATCTTTAGCGATCTTTTTCCACATATGATTTTTTTTCTTCTTCTTGTATAAACTACTGAACTGTTGAAATGTTTTACATTCTTTTAACTCCTGATCAAAGTTATTCCAGAGATTTACACCAATAAATGAAATAAAATGTTGTTTAACATTTATTTGTACATTATTTTGTTTTAAACACATCACATCCTGTAAAGTTATAAACAGTATCTCTCTTGTGAAAAAAGTTTTGAATACATTTGGATCATTTATTTTAAACATAATTTGTGCAGTTTTTAGTTCAACCAAATCCTTAAATTTGAAAGCTTTTTCGTTAGTAAAATGTTGATTTGTATGTGCCATAAACTTTGCTTTATTTACACTTCTTAATGCTCTTTTATGAATGATACTAATCGGAGTATTAATTGTTTGATACGTAACACCTAGTGCGCCTGTTTATGTGTGTGTAGTGGCCCCGATGGCTTTCCATACCCAGATCAAACATAATGCACTCCACAGACTGACTTGCTGCATCTGTCTCGTCCTTGCACTGGTCGTTGTTGACTTTTGGCACTGGGTAAACAAATTGAATAGAAGGAGTAGGACGAGTACGTCTGCATCTCCTACCGTTTTTGAAAAAGAAAACAAAATAGAGGATGGTTATAGTGGTGTCCTGAAGGATCAAAGAACTTTCAGTGCTTTAAAATAAAATGGTTATTTGATTTTCAGTGTTTAAAAACTCATTTTAAAGTCAGAGATTTTCTTGTAATACTTTTCTTCATTTTCATTAGAAATTAAAGCACATGTTTTCTCCGCATCCCAAGATGTGAATTTTTTCTCCAATGAGGTGAGGTTACGAAAAACATGCCATCCATCTGCTCCTGTTCCGGACCCTTTTTAAAAAACTCAATGTGGCCGGCAAATTAAAAAGTTTCTCCACCCCTAGTTTAAGATCTTATTATGATTCACTGAAGCTTCAAACATTGCTGTTCTGCCCAGCGCAGAACCAACCGTTGTGTGTTCCACCAAGCGGCTGTGCCAGTTCCACCCTACCCAAATCGGTACCACCTAGCAGCAGTTCTTGGAGGCCTCTCTCGGACTGCTTGGAGCAATTGGACACACAAATTTCCCCAGTATGGGATTACTGAGGCATCTGTATGTATGTATGGTAGGAGGCGTGGTTATGAGATGTGTACCCGATGGGAGGCGTGGTTCTGAGGCGTTTACGTGGTAGGAGGGGGGTTCCAAGGTGTTTACGTGGTAGGAGGGGGGTTCTGAGGTGTTTGCCTGGTAAGAGGGGGGTTCTGAGGTTTTTTACGTGGTAGGAGGGGGGTTCTGAGGTGTTTACCTGGTAAGAGAGGGGTTCTGAGGTGTTTACCTGGTAGGAGGGGGGTTTTGAGGTGTTTACCTGGTAAGAGAGGGGTTCTGAGGTGTTTACGTGGTAGGAGGGGGGTTCTGGGGTGTGTACCTGGTAGGAGGGGGTTCTGAGGTGTTTACCTGGTAAGAGAGGGGTTCTGAGGTGTTTACGTGGTAGGAGGGGGGTTCTGGGGTGTGTACCTGGTAGGAGGGGGTTCTGAGGTGTGTACCTGGTAGAAGGCGTGGTTTGGTCCTGTGTTGTGTAGCACTGCCGTCCTCACAGTGGGAAGATTGAGAGGAATGTCGCGGAAGAGGATCCGCCTCTGAGCCAGAACCACCTTGGTTTTTCCAACCTGCAGCAGGCGCAGTATGAGATATTATTATCCCCAATGGGAAGGCAGTTGAAGACCCTGAACACCTTCAAATCTTTGCTACAGGCCTAAAAACCATCAAAATTAAATTTCTGCCATTAATGTTTATAAAATATTTCTGGATGTTTCTTTCATGGGGTAGCAGGTAGAGTATTTGATAGTTTTATTCTGTATCTTTTAAACGTATTGTGTTTTAGAATGCTTTAATCCACTCCAACTGTTCTTTTAGTTGTTGTGTTTTAATAAATCCCACTAAACCGTTTTTATGCCCCATCTCTTCACACTCTATACCAAATTTTCAGATGGCACTGTAATTGTAGCATGTGTAAGGAAAGGGGAAGAAGGAGAGTACAGAAACCCAGTTAAGAGATTCGAGAGCTGGTTTGAACTTATCCAGCTGAACATCTCCAAAACCAAGAAGATGGTGCTGGACTTTCAACGAGCCCCCTCCACCGTACGCCCTATTGCCATCAAGGATGCGCAGGTGGAGGTGGTGAGCTCATACAAGTATTTGGGTCTTCAGCTGGACGACAAACTGAACTGGGTTAATAACATGGAGTCTGTAACAGTGACCTCTGACCCATACTACGTCAGAGTTCGTATATTAAACTTTTTTTTTGTGATTTACATTTTTTTTATGTTTTTTATGTTTTCGTTTTTAAATTTACTGTAAATGAAATTCAAAAAGAATAACAACATAATTAAATAAAATTTTAGACAGAGCTAATTCGTGATTAGTGCTATTTTTAGAACTGGCCTGCGGGCGACTGATGCGGTCGTTGCGGGCGACCTGGTGCCCGCAGGCACCGCGTTGGTGACCCCTGTTTTATTCTTTCATATCTATTTTATCTTTCATGTATTGCATCTATGAGCTGTTGTAATTGTGTGTCTTGGTGTATGAATGGGAGCAACAGATACCATTACAGTTTCCCTCTGGATCAATAAAGTATTTATCTATCTATCTTTATCTTCTGAGACCTTTGCTTTCCTGGTGCTCCCCGCCCGATCCTGAAAAGGCGTTCGGTTACAATAGTTTTTCTATTAGCTGCACTCCTACATGTTTAAAATGCAGACTTTCTCTGAACTGTTTTGAGATTCTTATTTTTTTCCATGTTCATACAAGGACTTTCGGGGGGGAAACGGAGGGTGTGTGTCTCTGTCTTGGGGCAAGAAAATGGACGTTACCATGGAAACTAACCTTTGCCTTGCAGTGCAGACGCACAGTATTACCTCCTGATAAACACAGATCAAAGTCTCCTTCTGTAGGGGATGAGAAGGAGGGATGCCACACCACCTCACAGTCCATCTTCTGATGAACCTCCACCACTCCTGCATGAGGGAGGTCTAGGTTGAGACCAGGTGAAGAAAGCCCCAGGAAAATAGGAGGGAGTAAGCTAACCTGCAGCAGGGCGGACAGAGAACAGGATGCCCCTGTCGGTTACCACTGGTTGCCACACGAACGCAGCGTCGTGGTTGCTGTTGTTGCTAAGGGTGATAGAGCTCCTGTATCCAGACTTGGCCAACATGCAGTGGCCGGGCCGGAGTACCAAATGGCTGGTGGACATCTCCAGGTGTGAGGGAATGACCTGGGCCTGGACCAGCACCTGCCCAGGGTGCTGCTGGTTCACGTTGTAATACACACACCTGAAGGACACATACGTTGCCATATTTTCAGTATATGCCAATAAGGGTTTAATAAAAATCAAAAGAATTGAATTTGCTGCCGAGTGTGAAGCGGCCGGGATGGGAATTAGTGCCTCCAAATCCGAGACCATGGTCCTTGCCCGGAAAAGGGTGGAATGCCCCCTGCGGGTCAGGGACAGGGTCCTGCCCCAAGTGGAGGAGTTTAAGTATATCAGGGTCTTGTTCACGAGTGGAGGAAGGATGGAGCGGGAGATCGACAGGCGGATCGGTGCGGCATCAGCAATAACTAGGACGCTGCATCGGTCCGTCGTGGTAAAGAGAGAGCTGAGCCGAAAAGCAAAGCTCTCGATTTACAAGTCGATCTACGTTCCTACCCTCACCATAGTAACCAGGATCTATGTTCCTACCCTCACCATGGTAACCAGGATCTACGTTCTTACCCTCACCATGGTAACCAGGATCTACGTTCCTACCCTCACCATGGTAACCAGGATCTACGTTCTTACCCTCACCATGGTAACCAGGATCTACGATCCTATCCTCACCATGGTAACCAGGATCTACGTTCCAACCCTCACCTATGGTCACTAGCTGTGGGTGGTGACCGAAAGAATGAGATCGCGGGTACAAGCGGCCGAAATGAGCTTCCTCCGCAGGATGGCTGGGCTCTCACTCAGAGATCGGGTGAGGAGCTCTGCCATCCGGGAGGAGCTCGGTGTCGAACCGCTCCTCCTCCAGGTCGAGAGGAGCCAGACGTAGTGGTTCGGGCATCTGGTCAGGATGCCCCCTGAGCGCTTCGCGGGCGAGGTGTTTCGGGCACGTCCCACCGGGAGACCAGGTGAAACAGTGTTTGTTCAGGAGGATGAATGGACAGAACAGAGACGATGCAGGAGATTATTTGGATGGAGAGGGTTACCCCCATGGGACAGGTATGGTGACTAACCTGAAGAAAGGTCCCAGGATGTTGCTCTGGAAAGTGAGGGGGACAGACTTGTGGGAATAGGGGGGCAGAATGTGTGAGAGGGGGCAAAGGCGTCGCAGCTCTGCGCAATCCACTTCCAGCTGCATCCAGACAAACGTAGGCAGTCGATTGATGAGCAGCACGGTTTGGACACACACCGACTCCACACACACACTCCCAAAGTCCACCATCGACGGACCTGTACACACACACCAGATCCAGGAGTAGGACTCGTATTAGTGAATACGTTTTCTGTTCTCTTTCATAAAGGATTCCATTTGTCTTCATTTGGTGGAACATTAACTCACTGATTTCTACTTGATACAGTTCCTGCGGGGTCAGAGTTCTCTGGCAGTCTGCCACCTGTTGGGACGTTGCAGGAATTGCATCCATTGCTACCTCCTGGTGGGTTGCGAGACCTCCACCCAGGGCCAGCTGTTGGTGGGTTGCTGGAACTGCACCCACAGCGACCTCCCCGGAGTTCACAGAAACTGCACCCACAATCATTTGCTGATGGGTTGCTGGAGCTGTGCGAACAGTCACCTATGGACAAGAGTCCGTGTTTATGTTTGAATTAAGTGGAAAATGTGAGGAAAAGAATGTTTTTTTCCACCTGGTTATGTTGAGTGGTGCTGTTTATGGTCTTCAAACCAGATGAAGTTGAATTTGGTTTGGACGTGGGGTGTGACATGAAGTTGAACTTCATGTCACAACTATCCACATGGCGTGGCGAAAGCACAGGTGGCTGAAGGCCTTGGCATGGAACAATCCCAATGTCCACGTCCTCCAAGGTTTTGTTCTCCCTGAGGAGGAGCTAGGTGTTAGTTGGGCCCCTCGCTCACTGTCGCGTGTATGCGGTGCAGACCTGGTCCTGATGCGTTTCAGCCGAGTCTCTCTGAGCCGCTCCAGATACCTGGCGTAGAACTGACGGTGTTGCTGATACCGCTTCTCCTCTGCCTCGGTAAAAGCATAGGATTCGGGTAAGCTGGAGAAGTAGGTCCTGTGGAGGTAGCGAGAGAGTTGATGACCGCTACACCCAGAGAGTCATTCAGATATGAGGGTCATATACCTGGCACTTGTGCAGAGGTCCAAGGTCTGGCTAGTTTGATTGCACCATTTGTGGATGTGGCTCTTCTCTGTGCTGAGCACAGCAGCGCATTTGGCTCCCATGTAGCGGGCGAGGTCGCTGCACCGTATCCGCGGCTCAAAGCCTGCAGGGTGAGGAGGTCAGGCGGGAAGAAGAGTCAACAAGTGTGAGAGCTACTGACCAGGGTGAGAGCGACTGACCAGGCCCGGGGAGTGTGTTCCTGCTGTGGCAAATGGCTGTCAGCTGCAGGGTGATGGTGTGGAAGCTACAGATCCGTATAGTTCCCTTCTCACACCGGGATGCCACTGAGCCTAGAACATCGACTTTCTGGCGGATCAGAAAGCTGCCTTGCTGTTGCGCGTGGAAGCTCAGAATCACGTCCTGTGGAGACAATAAGATGGTCAGATCTTTCAGGCCAAACGAAGCCGGACCAGGTCTGGCCTCGGACCCAGCACTGGTCAGAGGCTACCGAGGGACTGACCTGACTTTGTCCCGGCTCGATGGTGGCTTTGGACGGCTCTGCGCTGAAATGGGCCACCCGCCGGAAACTGAAGGTGACAGGAAGCTGGGGACACAGGTTCTGGAGGACGCAGAGGAGGTCCATCCGCTGGCCGCTGACACAGCAGAGGAAATCAAAGCAGTGAGAGGGAGCGGGCACCAAGGAGACGGGGATCCCTGAGCCAGTCACCGCCAACTCCACACTACTCCTATCTGAAAAAACAAACCAGAAAACGTGATCAAGCCACGCTCCTCACCGCATGTGCTCCATGTTTTATCATAAAAAACAATAAAAGGGAAATTAAAGTACGGCTTTAATTAATTTTGACTTATTTATTAGTAAAAAAAATTGCACATTTTTTATTGTTTATTGTGTGTTACACTGTGTTACAGTGTGTTACAGTGTGTTACAGTGTGTGTGTGTTACAGTGTGTTACAGTGTGTGTGTTACAGTGTGTTACAATGTGTGTGTGTTACAGTGTGTGACAGTGTGTGACAGTGTGTGTGTTACAGTGTGTTACAGTGTGTTACAGTGTGTGTGTGTTACAGTGTGTTACAGTGTGTGTGTTACAGTGTGTTACAATGTGTGTGTGTTACAGTGTGTGACAGTGTGTGACAGTGTGTGTGTTACAGTGTGTTACAGTGTGTGTGTGTTACAGTGTGTTACAATGTGTGTGTGTTACAGTGTGTTACAGTGTGTGTGTGTTACAGTGTGTTACAATGTGTGTGTGTTACAGTGTGTTACAGTGTGTTACAATGTGTGTGTGTTACAGTGTGTGTGTGTTACAGTGTGTTACAATGTGTGTGTGTTACAGTGTGTTACAATGTGTGACAGTGTGTTACAGTGTGTGTGTGTTACAGTGTGTTACAGTGTGTGTGTGTGTGTTACAGTGTGTTACAGTGTGTTACAGTGTGTGTGTGTTACAGTGTGTTACAGTGTGTGTGTGTTACAGTGTGTTACAGTGTGTTACAGTGTGTGTGTTACAGTGTGTGTGTTACAGTGTGTTACAGTGTGTTACAGTGTGTTACAGTGTGTTACAGTGTGTGTGTTACAGTGTGTGTGTGTTACAGTGTGTGACAGTGTGTTACAGTGTGTGTGTGTTACAGTGTGTTACAGTGTGTGTGTGTGACAGTGTGTTACAGTGTGTGTGTGTTACAGTGTGTTACAGTGTGTTACAGTGTGTTACAGTGTTACAGTGTGTTACAGTGTGTTACAGTGTGTTACAGTGTGTTTGTGTACAGTGTGTTACAGTGTGTTACAGTGTGTTTGTGTACAGTGTGTTACAGTGTGTGACAGTGTGTTACAGTGTGTGTGTGTTACAGTGTGTTACAGTGTGTTACAGTGTGTGTGTTACAGTGTGTGTGTGTTACAGTGTGTGACAGTGTGTT
>CACRXE010000047.1:250000-460000 GCA_902685375.1 Neostethus bicornis | reverse complement strand
CACACACCAGATCCAGACTGACCATCATCAACCAATCACACACCAGATCCAGACTGACCATCACCAACCAATCACACACACACCAGATCCAGACTGATCATCACCAACCAATCACACACACACACCAGATCCAGACTGACCATCACCAACCAATCACACACACACCAGATCCAGACTGACCATCACCAACCAATCACACACACACCAGATCCAGACTGACCATCACCAACCAATCACACACACACCAGATCCAGACTGACCATCACCAACCAATCACACACACACCAGATCCAGACTGACCATCACCAACCAATCACACACACACCATATCCAGACTGATCATCACCAACCAATCACACACACACCAGATCCAGACTGACCATCACCAATCAATTACACACACACCAGATCCAGACTGACCATCACCAACCAATCACACACACACTAGAACCAGACTGACCATCACCAACCAATCACACACACACACCAGATCCAGACTGACCATCACCAACCAACCACACACAAACCAGATCCAGACTGACCATCACCAATCAATCACACACACCAGATCCAGACTGACCATCACCAACCAATCACACACACACCAGATCCAGACTGACCATCACCAACCAATGACACACACACTAGAACCAGACTGATCATCACCAACCAATCACACACACACACCAGATCCAGACTGACCATCACCAACCAATCACACACACACCAGATCCAGACTGACCATCACCAACCAATCACACACACCAGATCCAAACTGACCATCACCAACCAATCACACACACACCAGATCCAGACTGAACATCACCAACCAATCACACACACACCAGATCCAGACTGACCATCACCAACCAATCACACACACACCATATCCAGACTGATCATCACCAACCAATCACACACACACCAGATCCAGACTGACCATCACCAACCAATCACACACACCAGATCCAAACTGACCATCACCAACCAATCACACACACACCAGATCCAGACTGAACATCACCAACCAATCACACACACACCAGATCCAGACTGACCATCACCAACCAATCACACACACACCAGATCCAGACTGATCATCACCAACCAATCACACACACACACCAGATCCAGACTGACCATCACCAACCAATCACACACACACCAGATCCAGACTGATCATCACCAACCAATCACACACACACCAGATCCAGACCGACCATCACCAACCAATCACACACACACCAGATCCAGACTGACCATCACCAACCAATCACACACACCAGATCCAAACTGACCATCACCAACCAATCACACACACACCAGATCCAGACTGAACATCACCAACCAATCACACACACACCAGATCCAGACTGACCATCACCAACCAATCACACACACACCATATCCAGACTGATCATCACCAACCAATCACACACACACACCAGATCCAGACTGACCATCACCAACCAATCACACACACACCAGATCCAGACTGATCATCACCAACCAATCACACACACACACCAGATCCAGACTGACCATCACCAACCAATCACACACACACCAGATCCAGACTGACCATCACCAACCAATCACACACACACCAGATCCAGACTGACCATCACCAACCAATCATACACACACACCAGATCCAGACTGACCATCACCAACCAATCACACACACACCAGATCCAGACCGACCATCACCAACCAATCACACACACACCAGATCCAGACTGACCATCACCAACCAATCATACACACACACCAGATCCAGACTGACCATCACCAACCAATCACACACACACCAGATCCAGACCGACCATCACCAACCAATCACACACACACCAGATCCAGACTGGGAAACAACACCTGGGATGAAAAGACGTATAAATTAAACTTTTCTGGAAATCAATATTGTTAAGAAAAAGTTATGACATACTGTAAGTTTTCAGTTATTTTATCATTATTATTTGGGATTTCCCTAGATCAATAAAAGTTCTCTTGATCTCGATTTCTAGAAAGTAAATGACAACTATACGTCCATATCTAATATTCTTATAGTTGTATCTACTCATTAATCCTGTCCTGCTCTGGGTACCGTTTCAGTCCCAGCAGCGTTCTGGTCCAGCAGGCAGACCCAGTCACAGCTTGTAGGAGAGTTATTGACCAGAACCAGTTCATAGCTGGCCGTGGTGTTGTAGTAAACGTGTCCGAATCGCAGACAGCTCAGATGGTTTCCCTGGTGGAGACATGGTACTTAACAACAGAACATTTCAAAATAATTCAGTGTAATCCATGTTTCATACAGCAGGTGCACATTGTAGAAAAGTCTTCAGAGTGTCTTCTGGGCAGAGTGTTTGATGATCGAAACGTTTCCACTTCCATCCAGAAATCATTTTCAATCTGATAGAAGGGACCTGAGATCTGGTTCAATATAAACTAACCCGAGTTTGTCCAACTTCTAAGGAGGAGATAACCCCAATACAACCTGTGGTTATGTAACTTGTTAAACAATGACAGGGGGGTTCCTAGAAGACCTTCTGTTGCCCTAAACCCAAAATAACAAACCAGTTAGACACTCCACTGTTATACACGCTAACAGCCCTGTGAAGTGAACCTGGACCTCCAAAAGAGGTGAAAAAAAGCCCTCTCTGAACAGGAATGAGGTTTGAGATACAACTTACCTGGAGTATATAATAGTATTCTCACCCCCTGGTCTAAAGAGAGGGATTCTTAACCCAGAATGAATGCTCTCTCTGGGTTCAGTTCAGTTTCACAGGCTACTAGCATGTGTACAATATGGGCGTGTGTAACTGGGGTGTCAGTTTCAGTTCAGGACATTTGAAGGCCCCTGCCTTTCACCTCTCTTCTTTCAGCTAAGCGGTTCAGAAAACGAAATGAAACATTAGAAGGTAATTAGAGAACAGTAGGGGTTATGCTGGGACACACCCCTTCTACTGTGAAACTAAACTGGTCCCAAAGAGAGCATTGATTCTGTGCTAAAAATCTACCTCTTTAGACCCGGGGATGAAGATGAGATCATATACTCCAGGTAAGTATCGTAAGCCTCCATTCCTGTTCAGAGGAGGGTTTTCTTTTTTCACAAAGGTGGTTTCATCTTATTCATTTTTCTCTAATGTCTTTTCATTTAAGTTTTTTTTCCGCCTCTAGTTGGTACAGTATGATTCACATGTGGTCCACCTCTCTTCCTCATCCTTGGGACAGAGTTCTGTTTCAAATTCCTGATGAATCGTTTGTGTTCCTATCCTGGGCATGACCAGACTGAGGAGGACTCTGTGTTTGAGGGGGGGTTCTCTCTGTGAAGGAGGGCATCAGGGCAGGCAGGAATGGACTCAAATTGTCTTTGTACTTGGTTTTCAATCTGCAAAGTGAAGCCTGTTGAGACAATTGTTTTGTGATTTTGTACAAATAAAACTGAATTGAATCCACAGCGCTATTAGAATGTGTCTAATAGAGGAACGTCTTACTGGTTTGTCGGTTTTGGTTTAGGACAAGAGAAAGTAATCAAACATCTTTAGAGGTTATCAAAAACCCACCCCTACCTATGTGAACAAGTTACATTACTTGTCAAAATAAACAGTTGGTTACAGGTTGTTGGTGTTGGACAAACTCAGGTTAGTTTATAAAGAACCAGTTCTCAGGTTCCTTTGATCAGATTAAAAATGATTTCTGGATGGAAGTAGAAACGTTTCGATCATCAAACACACCATCCAGAAGCTGGGATTACCTTCAGGTCCAACAGATCCAGCCATCGCTCCTTCACCTTCGCCCTCACACTGAGAACCATCGAGGAACGGTTCTGCAACTTCACCCTCCAGACAGAAACAGATACAGTAATGTTATAAGATTTGATAAAAAAAAATAACAGTACAACTATAGGATTTAAAGATACTGCGGTAAGATCTGTCCAGACATAAAAAAAAAGGCTTTAATGTTGTCTTCTGGACAATTTATTTTTGATTGCGACGTTTCGACTTCGGGCAGCACGGTGGCGCAGTGGGTAGCACAGTGGCCTCACAGCAAGAAGCTCGTGAGTTCAAGTCCCGGGTGGGGACGAGGCTTGAACACTGTCCTTTCTGTGTGGAGTTTGCATGTTCTCCCCGTGTTTGCGTGGGTTTCCTCCGGATACTCCGGTTTCCTCCCACCCTCCAAAGACATGCATGCCAGGTTGATTGGCCGGTGCCAAATTGCCCCTAGGAATGAATGTGTGTGTGGATGGTTGTGTGTGTGTGGCCCCTCAACAGACTGGCGACCTGTTCGGGGTGTACCATCCTCTTCGCCTTAAACCAGCCAGGCACCTCCCGTAACCCTGAAAGGGACAGACGGATAAGAAGATGACTGACGTTTTGACTTCCATCCGGAAATAGAAATTTGAAACGTCTCGATCACTAAACACACTGTCAAGGAGACCATTTTGAAGACTTTTCTACAAACGATCACTCCTGGACAAAAGAGGGACTACACGGATTTATCCAGGCAGGAAACAGGTGGTGATGCACTGTGGTCTCACAGCAAGAACGTTGGGGTTTGAGTCCCGGAGTGGGGGTGAGTCTTGAAACACTGGCCTTTCTGTGTGGAGTTTGCATGTTCTCCCTGTGTATGTGTGGGTTTTCTCCGGTTTCCTTCCGCTCTCTAAAAACATACATGATTGGTTGATTGTCTGCTATGAAATTGCTCCTAGGAATGTGTGTGTGTGTGTGTGTGTGTGTGTGTGTGTGGTTGCCTTATTTGTGTGGCCCTGCAACAGAGTGGCGACCTGTTTGGGGTGTATCCTGCCTCTTGCCTGAAATCAGACGGGATTGGCTCCGGCACTGCCCGTGATCCCGATGGGGATTAACGGTTCAGAAGTCGAAATGAAGAAATAAGGAGCTGCGGTAAGATTTATCCGTTCTGTTCCGTTGTCTTCTGCTTATCTGGGTCCCGTTCGTGGGGCGACAGCCTCAGATGGGGAGCCCCGGCTTCTGTCACCCCGGCTGCCTCCTCCAGCTCACCCGGTAGGATCCAGAGGTGTTCCCTGTTCAGCAGGGATACATAGTCTCTCCAGAAAGATTTATTCAGCCAACTCTGGGATCCTAACCAGATGTCTTGTTGTCGTGGCCACAGCAATAGGAAGGAGTGACGGGGTATAAACAAATAACAAAACAAGTTAAAAAAAAGGGGTTTAAACAGGAACTAGACCTACAGAATTTCTTCCTGAACATTCCTGGGCTTGTCCGTGTGCAGTTCGACGGTCAGAAACTGGGTGCTACCTGGTGGTACGACCCCACTGGATGGGAAGATTAGTAGAGAGGAGTCTCTGTCTTTGTACTCCACATTAAACACACCTGCAGAAAAAAACAAAACCATGATAGGATCGACTCACAGATTCCCCCACTGAACACAACATACCTGGAGCGTTTCCATGGTTAACGATCAGATGCTTCCTGCAGAGCACCTCGTTGCTGGCGAGGACACACCCAAAGTCCAGGTCAGTCTCCATGGAGAGGCAACAGGTCCGGGGATAACTGGGACAGGTAGACCAGGAAGGTATTACCACTAAGTGACACGTTCAAAACTCCTCACTCAATCACACACACACACACACACACACACACACACACACACACACACACACACACACACACACACATACATACACACATACCTGGATGGTCCCCACCACCACACACAGACACACACACCCCTCACCCAAAAACAGGCACTGTCATGATTCCTCCGTCCTCAAAATGAATCTTGATGGAATCTGAGAACTGATCTTCGTTTTCAGGTCTCAGCTCCAGATGTGCGCTCACAGCCAAACCTGGAGCCAGGGGAAAGTCTTGGGGGGGCCGGGTCAACTCGAACATCTGGAAGATCAGAGGTCATCGGTAGTGTCACTATTTATTATTAATAGGGCTGCAGCAAACGGGGGTGGGTCCCGTAACCGTCACCGTGACGACCAGATGAACCAAGCTTTTCCAGTGCTGGCGATCTTGGGCTAGCTGTTCTGCTTCCTCAACGGTGCCTCCGAATTGTTGGAAGTCGCCCGCGATTACGTCGAGGCATCGAGTTTGGAGCTTACCTCGTGGTCTTTTCCAGCCTGCGACCTTTGGTTTATGGAACTGATGGATAGCTCTGGTAGATGGTGGGGAGGCAGGCGGAGGGTGTGGCCAAACCATGTCTCGCAAGACGAAGCTCTGGATCTATAACTCTGCCATACTCTCTGTCCTGCTCTAGGGCTCAGAGATGTGGCCCCAGAACAAGACTCTGACGGCCAGAATTGATGGCTTTGACAACAGGACCCTCCGAAACCACTGAAAACATCATGTGGCTCCAGTGAGTCTATAATCAGGCGCTTGAAGCCCATATGTGCCAGCCCATGGCACACATGGGCTGCACAATGCCGCACACGTTGGTTTGGCCATGTCCTCTGCTGACCTCTTGACCATCCTACGAGAGCAATCCTTTGATTCATTAGTGCTAAGTGTCTGAAAATGAGAGGGAGGTTCCTGCTGGAGCGAAGGGTGTAAATGAAAGCCCAAACTATGATGGTTCCTCCTCCTGAAGGAAGCTGGAATCCTCTATGGGAGGATCCATGGTGTGGGAATCTGTTTCTCATGACCCCCTCGTTTACATGCCTTCATCCCTCCTCATGAAGGACAGTTCTTCATGGTCCTTCACCATGAAGAACTGTCAGGGCAGGAATCTGCCAGCTTCTATTCAGTTGGCCGTGTGTTTGTGAAGGCCGTATAAACAGCCATCACATTTATAAGGTCTGGTAACTCTTATTTTTTTTTAGCTTACAGTTAAAAATTAAGCTCCATTCACCATTTTTTCATTTTTAGTTATGATCATTTATTCTTCTATTCCTGTGTTCAACTTTCTTTATTGTTCCTCCAAACGGGAAGGAAATTTGTACTGAAGCGTAATCACATAAAAAAAAAAACCTTTATATAAAAAGAGACGGAACAAATAGAAAAACAATAAGATTAAAAATAAATAGTTTGCCAGAAAAAAAAGTGCTGTGTGATTTAACTGCTTAGTAGCCGTTGTGATAAACGTAGCCCCCGACCTTTTTGTTCTACAAGGTAGAACCCTATAGCGCCGCCCGGATGCACATGTTGAGTTATTTTGTCACTTGAATTATTTTATTTTTTCAAACTAATATATTTTCCTTTGAGTTCCCAGTTCTTGTGAGTCGCTTTGGGTAGGGGATGACCAGCAACAGCAGAACTAGCTGGAGGAAATGTTCCTGTTGGACTCCACCACTTATTTAAAATATTTGTTTCTTCTTCTGACTCGCTTATCCCCAAAACAGGTCCACCCACACACTCATTCCCAGGGATTTTCATAGCAGCCAATTAACCAATTAATTAAGATATTTGACGTGACTGAAGAGGATGCAGGAGACAGGATTAGATGGAGGTAACTAACTTGCTTTGGCGCCCCCTGAAGGGAAATGCAGAAAGGAGAAGAAAACCCTAACATTTTGGAGAGTGGGAGGAAACCAGTGAAAATTTACACATACACGGGGAGAACATGCAAACTCTACAGAGAAAGACCAATATTCCAAGCCTCGTCCCCACCCAGGACTCAAACCCCTGACCTACTCGCTGTGAGGTCACTCCAATGACCAATCTAATGTTGAGATTAAAACCTTATAAAGATGTCTGGCCAGGTGTGTGTGTCCTGTGTGTGTGTGTGTTGAACACACTGTGTGTGTGTGTGTGTTTAATCCATTGTTTATATTTATATCAGATTAAGATTAAAATCTTTAAAGATGTCTGACCTTTAGAGTTGGTTTCTGGAAGGTGATTTTTTTTTTTTTTTAATCAGATTAAGATTAAAATCTTTAAAGATGTCTGACCTTTAGAGTTGGTTTCTGGAAGGTGATTTTTTTTTTTTTTTTAATCAGATTAAAATCTTTAAAGATGTCTGACCTTTAGAGTTGGTTTCTGGAAGGTGATTTTTTTTTTTTTTAATCAGATTAAGATTAAAATCTTTAAAGATGTCTGACCTTTAGAGTTGGTTTCTGGAAGGTGATTTTTTTTTTTTTTTTAAATCAGATTAAAATCTTTAAAGATGTCTGACCTTTAGAGTTGGTTTCTGGAAGGTGATTTTTTTTTTTTTTTAAATCAGATTAAAATCTTTAAAGATGTCTGACCTTTAGAGTTGGTTTCTGGAAGGTGATTTTTTTTTTTTTTTAAATCAGATTAAAATCTTTAAAGATGTCTGACCTTTAGAGTTGGTTTCTGGAAGGTGATTTTTTTTTTTTTTTTTAATCAGATTAAGATTAAAATCTTTAAAGATGTCTGACCTTTAGAGTTGGTTTCTGGAAGGTGATTTTTTTTTTTTTTTTAAATCAGATTAAAATCTTTAAAGATGTCTGACCTTTAGAGTTGGTTTCTGGAAGGTGATTTTCTTCGTAAATTTTCCAATGTTAGTAACAGTAATGGTTTTACTGGAAAGTTCTCCTGCTTGCAGGTCTCTGAACTCCACCACCGCGGGATCCACGCGCACACATGCCATCACTCTGAAACACTAATATTATTTCACACTCTCTCAGAAGACGTTTATTTCACCGCTTGCGAACTTTTTACTGCGCGGAGATACACTGGTTGCTACGCAACCGCTCAACAGTAACGTGAGAGTTGGTGGGAATTTTCTTTTCTTTCAAAGAGTCGGTTTATTTGACTCTTCAGAATGAATGGGTTCTTTTGTTTTAAACTCTTCCGATTCAATCTGGAGTGAATCAAAAGGTGTACACTTGATTTTCTGCATCAGAAAACACACACACGATAAATAAATACACCGATAAACACGCGATTAGATCAGAGTTTTTATACAAAATGTAATTCAAAGTCTTTTAAGACAGAAAGAATGAATAAAAATAATAATAAAAAAATAAAAACAGATAAAAAGAGTGATTAATCTTCAATCAAATTTATCATTAAATAGAACTGTTTTCAGACTAGATTTAAAAACACTGTCAACAATAAAATATAAATAAAAAGAATAAAATCAATAAATAACAACATTTAGTTATCACTTCCTCAGACCGTGGCCCCCCGTCACAGGACCCTCAACCATTCAACAGTTAGATTGAGGTACAGTGTGTATGAAGCTGGATGTGGCTCTCCTGGTCTTAAGTCAGAGGGACCTGAACCTACGACCGGATGGTAACAGGGTGTAGTGAGAGGGATCTGAACCTACGACCGGATGGTAACAGGGTGTAGTGAGAGGGACCTGAACCTACGACCGGATGGTAACAGGGTGTAGTGAGAGGGATCTGAACCTACGACCGGATGGTAACAGGGTGTAGTGAGAGGGATCTGAACCTACGACCGGATGGTAACAGGGTGTAGTGAGAGGGATCTGAACCTACGACCGGATGGTAACAGGGTGTAGTGAGAGGGATCTGAACCTACGACCGGATGGTAACAGGGTGCAGTGAGAGGGATCTGAACCTACGACCGGATGGTAACAGGGTGCAGTGAGAGGGATCTGAACCTACGACCGGATGGTAACAGGGTGCAGTGAGAGTGATCTGAACCTACGACCGGATGGTAACAGGGTGTAGTGAGAGGGATCTGAACCTACGACCGGATGGTAACAGGGTGTAGTGAGAGGGATCTGAACCTACGACCGGATGGTAACAGGGTGTAGTGAGAGGGATCTGAACCTACGACCGGATGGTAACAGGGTGTAGTGAGAGGGATCTGAACCTACGACCGGATGGTAACAGGGTGTAGTGAGAGGGATCTGAACCTACGACCGGATGGTAACAGGGTGCAGTGAGAGGGACCTGAACCTACGACCGGATGGTAACAGGGTGCAGTGAGAGTGATCTGAACCTACGACCGGATGGTAACAGGGTGCACTGAGAGGGATCTGAACCTACGACCGGATGGTAACAGGGTGCAGTGAGAGGGATCTGAACCTACGACCGGATGGTAACAGGGTGCAGTGAGAGGGATCTGAACCTACGACCGGATGGTAACAGGGTGCAGTGAGAGGGATCTGAACCTACGACCGGATGGTAACAGGGTGTAGTGAGAGGGATCTGAACCTACGACCGGATGGTAACAGGGTGTAGTGAGAGGGATCTGAACCTACGACCGGATGGTAACAGGGTGTAGTGAGAGGGATCTGAACCTACGACCGGATGGTAACAGGGTGTAGTGAGAGGGATCTGAACCTACGACCGGATGGTAACAGGGTGCAGTGAGAGGGACCTGAACCTACGACCGGATGGTAACAGGGTGTAGTGAGAGGGATCTGAACCTACGACCGGATGGTAACAGGGTGCAGTGAGAGGGACCTGAACCTACGACCGGATGGTAACAGGGTGCAGTGAGAGTGATCTGAACCTACGACCGGATGGTAACAGGGTGTAGTGAGAGGGATCTGAACCTACGACCGGATGGTAACAGGGTGTAGTGAGAGGGATCTGAACCTACGACCGGATGGTAACAGGGTGTAGTGAGAGGGATCTGAACCTACGACCGGATGGTAACAGGGTGTAGTGAGAGGGATCTGAACCTACGACCGGATGGTAACAGGGTGTAGTGAGAGGGATCTGAACCTACGACCGGATGGTAACAGGGTGTAGTGAGAGGGATCTGAACCTACGACCGGATGGGAACAGGGTGTAGTGAGAGGGATCTGAACCTACGACCGGATGGTAACAGGGTGTAGTGAGAGGGATCTGAACCTACGACCGGATGGTAACAGGGTGTAGTGAGAGGGATCTGAACCTACGACCGGATGGTAACAGGGTGTAGTGAGAGGGATCTGAACTTACGACCGGATGGTAACAGGGTGTAGTGAGAGGGACCTGAACCTACGACCGGATGGTAACAGGGTGTAGTGAGAGTGGATGGACCGGATGGTAACAGGGTGTAGTGAGAGTGGATGGACCGGATGGTAACAGGGTGTAGTGAGAGTGGATGGACCGGATGGTAACAGGGTGTAGTGAGAGTGGATGGACCGGATGGTAACAGGGTGTAGTGAGAGTGGATGGACCGGATGGTAACAGGGTGTAGTGTGAACTGTTTGTGGAGATCTGAGTACCTTTCCTCAGGACTTGGTTATTGTAAATGGAAGTGAGTGATTCTTGTTGATGTCCAATGATTTTACTGCTGATTTTAATGATCTTATTGAGAGTGTTGTGATGTGAGACACTGAGTGAACCAGACCAGGCTGTGATATTGAATGTGAGGATGGACTGGATTTGTATAAGACTGCAAGAATGGATGGATGAACCTGAAGTCTGCCAAGTTTACGGAGGAAAAAGAGGCGTTTGTTGACATTTGGAAAAAATATTTTCTGTGTTGAGTTGAAAAGTGAGTTTGTGGTAGATATTTGTATGAATGAACCTTTTCTAATGCTCCGTTATTAACTGTCGGTATGGGGAAGGTGGTGAGTCCATGGTGGAATGAGAAGACCATTTCTTTGGTTTTTAAAACATTTAAGTCCAAACAGTTTTCTTTACACCACAGGGAAAAGGTGTCTAGTTCAGCCTGCAGCAGTCCATTTGTGTTGGTAGTGTTCATGATAACAGTGTCGTCTGAATACTGGATATATGTTATTCCTGGGGTGGTGCTCCTGCAGTCATTTGTGTACAGAGTGAAGAGAAGGGGAGGTATTACTCTAGGTCTCGTCTAGATCTGCGACCCATCGCGAGATGTGCGAGAGGAGGTTCTACAGGTTTAACTGTCGAGATGTGCGACTCTTAACAGTAAAAGCAATAAATCTTAAAAAGGGAAAACAACTTTGTTTAAACTTTATCCCACTTAAGAAATGATTACATTAAAAAAGTTTTTTAAAAACTTTACTGCTCTTGTCTTTGGTATGTTGTTCCCGATCCAGAGGGTGGGCTAACTCCACAGATAAACGTGTTTATCAGACATGGTTCTACTGACATGGAAAACACATGTTTATATTTAATCATTTATTATTATCATAGCTTTCATACCTCGGACTGGTACATTAATTCATCAGATGATGATACCACTGTAATATAGCACCTACAGATAATAGTTTATATTTAATATAATCTAAACTAGTTTAACCTCTGTGGATAAAATGGTTTATCCCACTGTAACAAAGGGTCGTGTAGAATCTACACTGTCTGTTTTCATAATCACAAGTACTTTACTGATCCAACACGTGGGGAATGTGTGTTACAGCAGCACAGAAAAAAAAAATTAAGACAATATAGACATAAATCTATCATAGATTTCCAAATGGAAATGATTCCTTCTGTCTGTGCGGCCTGATATCATATGATCCACAGAACGTAGCGGTGGTTCAGGACCACTGTTCTAGATGGTTCATAAAACACAAGCAGAGCAGCTTTAAAGTCAGGAAGCCAGTGCAGAGACCTGAGCACAGGACTAATCTCATCAGATTTTCTGAACAAACTGGAGTTGTTTTCTGTTCAGACCAGTGAATAAACAGTTGAAAATAAAGATTATCCTTGTTTGTGCAGGGACATGTTTTGTGCAGGTTGTTTCCACCCGGAGGGTAATGTTAAGTTAGATTCAGAGATAAAAGAAGACTGTTTCACTAAAACAATAATTTTAACAATGTATTATTAGAATATAATTATATTTATAGTTCCAAACAAGGAGTCTGTCAGAGGATTAACCAGGATGCAAACAGACTTTTCCTCTTTTATTTCTTGCATAAAATGTGAGGTTTTATTAGAATCTGACATTTTTCTGCTTTAAATCACGACTTAAATTTTATCTTAATGTCTCAAAACGTGTAGAAAATACAATTGAGTAGGTGGGGTAGTTTTTGGGAGAGATGGACAGCAGCATACAACAATAACATAGGAGTGTGTTGCTATGGTTACAGTAAACAACCTATGCAGGACTATAACACCTGTCTCTAAATAAAATAAGATTTCATATTGATAAACATAAATAAATACGCTTTAATCCGGTTTTTACACAAACACCATGAGATACTGTAAATCAAAACAATCTTTAATGGGATCATTTCCCACAAAATAACTGATGTTCTCTCACGGTACACTAGTGTGCTGTGGAACACTGGCTGAAAAACTGATTTATCAGTTTAAGTTAGAGAAAGCAATTAGACAACCATACAGGTTAGGTAAGACCCTCCCCCACCTTCGTTTAACAACTTACATAACCGATCCGGTTCCTCAGGATTGGATCTTTGTTGTTTGCAGGTGATGAGTTCCTTTTGGCTGAATCGGAATAGAGCCATTGATTCTCCGGGTCGAGGAAATCCAGATAGGGTGGTTCAGGCATCTGGTCAGGATGTCTCCCGTCCCAACAGGAGAAGACC
The DNA here is from genome assembly GCA_902685375.1 of Neostethus bicornis. Lineage (NCBI taxonomy): Eukaryota > Metazoa > Chordata > Actinopteri > Atheriniformes > Phallostethidae > Neostethus > Neostethus bicornis. The sequence goes on along the minus strand of CACRXE010000047.1, from coordinate 446,671 downwards.
CAGAGACAGACCTTGCCCCTGTTTGAGAGACTGTCTCACAGCCAGACAGGTAACACCTGGGGATTCTACCAGGTGAGCGGGAGGATGCAGCCAAGGTGAGGGATGCCTGGGTTTCCCATCTGTGGTTGTGACCCCCAGCTACATTGCCCCAGATAAGCAGAATAAGACCAGGTTATGTTACCAGGTTTTGGTGGTTGTTTAAAAACAAGATTAACTGAAGAAAAACTCAATCTATTCAAACATTTAAAAAACAGGAACCTAATTAAAGTGTGAAGGATTAAAACTGGTGCGGTTCCTCATGGACCCTCACACCCTCCTCCCACACACTTAGAGGTAAGCTGCTAGCACTGAGAGCTTCACAGGAATATGTTTTAGAAGCTAAAACTATGAAGTGGATGCTGTAACTAAACACAGAGAGTCTAGAAAACAGTTTGTAATAAAAAGACTGGATAGAAAATCATATTTATTACTGTTCAGATTTATTTAACGAAAGAAAAAAACTGTCAGCTCCATCTGGAAGGGTCCATCACCAGTCCCACACGTCATCATCATTCAGACTGGATCTCAGCTCCATCTGGAAGGGTCCATCACCAGTCCCACACGTCATCATCATTCAGACTGGATCTCAGCTCCATCTGGAAGGGTCCATCACCAGTCCCACACGTCATCATCATTCAGACTGGATCTCAGCTCCATCTGGAAGGGTCCATCACCAGTCCCACACGTCATCATCATTCAGACTGGATCTTAGGTCCATCTGATCCATGGGTCCTTCAGCCAGACCGGCAGGAGCTTTTGGAGAGTCCAAATCCATCAGACCAGTCTCAGAAAGGTTTCTGTCCGCAGTGCTGCCCCCTGCTGGATACACCTCTGTAGTCCTGATTATGACCCGGGTCAGGTCCTGCTTTTGATCTTCGGCGGCAGACGGGTTCAATTCTGTGGTGGCACAAGGGTTCAGGTCCTGGTTCGGATCCGCTGCGGCAGACGGGTTCACGTTTGTGGTGGTAGATGGGCTCAGATCCTGGATCAGGTCTACGTTGGCAGACTGGTTCAGGTCTTGCTTCACGTCCGGGGCGTCCAGGCCAAAGAAGCGGTTTTGAACGACGTAACGAACACACTGCAGCAACATGTTTCTCTCACGGCGGATTTCTGGAGCCAAAAGCTGGAAGAAGAGGATTAATCATCAGAGAGAGAGATGGACAGACGGACACGCACGCACGCACGCACGCACGCACGCACGGACACACACACACACACACACATAAACAGAGGCGGAAGCAGAGGTTCAACCATCTGAGAGACAGATGAACGGACGGACAAACACAAATATACACACACCCTCTCCAGTAATGACGGTCGGGGTTTCCTCGTTGTCTCAACATGCTGTCTCCGCCCCCTGCCCCTTTTCCCGCGGGCCTGGGCTGGAGTTCTCTGAGCCTGGACCGGAGTCCTCTGAGCGTGGAGCGGGGTCCTCTGAGCGTGGACCGGGGTCCTCTGAGCGTGGACTGGGGTCCTCTGGACTTGGACCGGAGTCCTGGTCTGGGGAGACTGCCGGTCCTGAACACTCGCAATAGGCAAAGCTAAAAAAAAGAGTAAAATTATTCATTTTAAAAAACAATAAATAATCAGACACAATGTATCCATGACAACATTTAGAGAGGACTTAGTATTCCAGCTGACAGACTCTAAAACAGATCTCACCTTGTGGTGTTTCATCGCCTTCACTCTCACTGCTGGAACCATAGTTTGCCATCAAGGAGCCAAGGGCCGAGCTCATCCGTTTAGGGGCCACCATCACACCATCTGCCATGTCCTCCTTATCAGAGTCTGGAACCAAGAAAAGTGTGTTCCACATTAAAATGAAAAGACTGTTACCCCTGACTGGATGTTACCGAAAAAAAACCCTCAATAAAAAATAGTCTATACCAACCAGTGGTACAGAGTCTATACCAATCGGTGGTACAGAGTCTATACCAACCGGTGGTACAGAGTCTATACCAACCAGTGGTACAGAGTCTATACCAACCAGTGGTACAGAGTCTATACCAACCAGTGGTACAGAGTCTATACCAACCAGTGGTACAGAGTCTATACCAACCAGTGGTACAGAGTCTATACCAACCGGTGGTACAGAGTCTATACCAACCGGTGGTACAGAGTCTATACCAACCAGTGGTACAGAGTCTATACCAACCGGTGGTACAGAGTCTATACCAACCGGTGGTACAGAGTCTATACCAACCGGTGGTACAGAGTCTATACCAACCGGTGGTACAGAGTCTATACCAACCGGTGGTACAGAGTCTATACCAACCAGTGGTACAGAGTCTATACCAACCAGTGGTACAGAGTCTATACCAACCAGTAGTATAGAGTCTATAGCAGCTCGTATGGCCAGGTGGGAGTACTTGGTGCTCTGGGGGCTCTAGTAGGCCAGAGGATCTTTGGACCTCTCCAAAGAAAGCTCCCTGAAGTAGTGTCAAATAATAAATCGGTCGCACCCTAATCTGATTATTCTGCTCACCATTCTCTGCGCTGACCAGAACTCCCAGAGGGTCCTCGCTGCTTGGTTGCTGGGTGAGAGATCTGTCTGGCTGTCTGCGCTGGCCTACGTAGCCACGCCCTCTCATGCGGCTGCAAACAGATGCTGTGTTTTGCTGCAGAACGTGTAACAGGATCTACATGTTGTTGTTGTCAGATTTACCCAAACTGGGCGGTGTCTAGGACCCCGCCCGACTCCTGCCGCTGCTCCTCAACTTTCTGCTTTTTCAGGATGTTCTGCAGCGTGGGATAGTTCCTGTGAGGACACGGACATGTCACATGAGGACACGTCACCTGGATCTGAGCATCCACACAGGAAGTGCCTAACTCACCTGCGACGCTCTTCCCTCCACCGAGCGATTTCCTCCGGCGTGTCCAGCTTGAACAGGTTGCCGCCTGTACCGTGGCACTGCAGTCAGACAACAGGAAGATCAGACTAACCCAGAAAACCCCAGAATCACATACATTCCACTACATCACCTACGTTCTTCCAGTGGATGGAGACCAACTTTTCATGACCCGTGAAGCTGCAGCCGGATACAGAGCACTGGAGAGAGAAGGATGTCAGGATAAAACTTCAAGTACCTGGACTTTTTAACCAGCACTCACGTAGATGGGTTTACAAGAAAGTACCTGTACATGCTGGGAGACATGTTCCTGGTACTTGTCTTCCATCTTGAATCCTCGGTCACACGTATCACAGTAAAAAGAGAAATTTGTTTCCGTCTGTTTTTTCTAGAGAGAGCAAACATGGATCTTCTTAGTCAAATCCAGTTCCTTCACCACCAGTGTCCCATACAAACAAACAAACAAACAAACAAACGCAAAGACTTAAAGCAATTACCTTTCTGCCACGATGGTTTGAAGCTTCATAGGGGTATCTGCTACGTCCATATCCATGAGTCCATTGTCCATCCGCATAACCACCTGTATGTTGTACGGTATATCCATCTCCATGGCTCCCACTATACCCACTTGCATGTCCACCTGCATACCAGCCGCGGCCAGAGCTCTGATCTACAAAACATGAGAAAGATTAGATGGATACTTTATTGATCCCCAAGGGGAAATTTAATAAGTAGCATTAGAAAAGTTACAATGTTTATAAACTGTTAGAGGTAGCATTGCATTTTGCATCCATGTTAAATAGAGCCAGTAACATTTTACATGAGACACTAATGAGTTATTATTATTATTAGGAATGTTCAGAATCACAATACTTTATTATCCCAGAGAGGAAATTCCTTTTGTTGCAGCACAAATTCCGACCAAGGAAAGCAGTAGTTAAATTAGAATGAAAGCAAATGTACAAAAATGATTGAAATGGACCAAGTATATAAATAAAAAAAGCAGGTAAAGACAATACACTGATGAAACGAGAAACTGAAGGTGTGATGTTGAACGTTGTTTGCTCCACAGGTAGGATGTGAGATTGAAACTCTGGTTGGACCTTGAGGTGATGCCGTGAGGGAGGAAACAGACAGAATGAGGAGGTGAAGCAGGTTTGAGAAGAGGAAAAATGCAGATGCACAGATGCTGAAGGACGGAAATGTTTGTAATGAAATATGGTGTCATGATGGAGTCCTGGTGATGAACCGGACTGGAGAATTTTGGAGGAGCTGCAGTTTCTGGAGGGATTTGTTGGGCAAACCAAAAGAAAGAGAATTCCATTTGTCGATCCTGGAAGTAACGAGACTATGAACAAGTATGGCAGTGGTGTGAGGAGTGAGAGAGGGACGGAGACGAGATGAAAGTAGGCAGAGCGGGGTGATGTTGTTAATGTGACATTAAAAGGAGAGTTTGCTGTCAAAGATGACACCCGGGCTTAATGTGAGGAGAAGGAAGGAGGTCAGACAGACTCCGGGCGACCGGGAGGAGCGTGGATGTAACATGTATTTATCAGTGTGTAACATGTATTTATCAGTGTGTAACATGTATTTATCAGTGTGTAACATGTATTTATCAGTGTGTAACATGTATTTATCAGTGTGTGTATCAGTGTGTAACATGTATTTATCAGTGTGTAACATGTATTTATCAGTGTGTAACATGTATTTATCAGTGTGTGTATCAGTGTGTAACATGTAACTAGCAGTGTGAAACAGCATGTAGCATGTTAGCTTACTGCGTGCAGGTTTCCCAGACCACGGCGTGGGGAACCAGCCCGGATCGTTCCAGCTCCACATGCTGGGATGGAAGTTGGAGGACCGGGCCGCTGGAGGAGGGTATGGTTCAGATTCACTCATCCTGCTGCTTCTTCACCTCATGCTGGCCGCCATGCTTTTATTTCTGTCTACATCATTTCCGGTTCCGGAGGAATGTTTTACAGAAAATAAAAATAAATTAATATTATTTTTAAAAGACAAGAAAACACAACAAATGTATATATTTTAAATATTTACTAAATAAAAGTAAAACAATTCTAAATTAAAAAGCTTTTTTACTCGCGATAATTGACATCGGTGAAGTGTGAGGGGCGGGGTGAGCAGGAGATCGATGACTCTGTACTGGAGGTGTGCGATACCGCAAGCTTTGGTATCGATCCGATACCAAGTAAACATCAGACCGATATCACCAATACCAATACCGATATTTTATTTTTTTTTAATGACTACTTTTGCATCAAGGGTTAGGGTCGTATATATAGTATGACCAAGTATATGCATATACACAAGTTGGTAGATAGAATTTATGAGTTAAAGTGCGGAAATTCAAATAAAAATTCTGCAGATTGGAGTTTAAATTTGATTATGAATATTGAAGAAGGAATTTGTTTTAATTTGACGAGTAAACAAAAAATCTATAGAAGTGCGCAGTTGTACGCAAACAAATGTTAATTAATGTTAAAGATGATTATGTTGTACTTTCATAATTAAAATTGGAGCGTCTCTGTTAATGAGCGCTGCCTCTGGGAAACAGAAGGGGTCAGGGTTTTCTCCTCCGTTTCTGAAGTTTTTCTTTGGGGTGATTCTTTAATTTGTAGTGTTACCCCTATATTTAACAGCCTTTCTGCACATGGTGCCTCAAAGTACAGCCACACGGTACTTCTCTTTTTTCCATCTCTCTCTACTTTTACCGACTTCCGTTTTTTTTTTTTTTTTTGTTTCCTGGCCCCGAGTTGCTGAGTCATGTGACAATTCAAAGCGAAAGACGGGGGGTCAGGGGGACGCCTCGCCTTAGCATACAGGCGCGTCACACAGCATTTGCGCTTATTTTTCAGACAGATAAGTTAGGTCATAGGTCGGCAGCCCATGGCTCCGCAGCCACATGTGGCTCTTTCATCCTTTTGTTGTGGCTCTCTTTGGAAAATAATGAGTATTTTGTAAAAATTAAATTTTATTTTAGTTTGTTTATTTTAAAATATAATTTTGAATTTGAAGATTAAAAGTCGTTCCCCGGCCAGCTGTGAGACATAGTCTCTCCAGCGGGTCCGGGGTCTGCCCCTTGGTCTCCTCCCAGTGGGACGTGCCCAAAACACCTCACCCGCGAGTCGCTCGGGGGGCATCCTGACCAGATGCCCGAACCACCCCATCTGGCTCTTCTCGACTTGGAGGAGGAGCGGCTCGACACCGAGCTCCTCCCTGATGGCAGAGCTCCTCACCCGATCTCTGAGTGAGAGCCCAGCCACCCTGCGGAGGAAGCTGATTTCGGCCGCTTGTACCCGCGTTCTCATTCTTTCGGTCACCACCCACAGCTGGTGACCATAGGTGAGGGTTGGAACGTAGATCCTGGTTACCATGGTGAGGGTTGGAACGTAGATCCTGGTTACCATGGTGAAGGTAGGAACGTAGATCGACTTGTAAATCGGGAGCTTTGCTTTTCGGCTCAGCTCTTTCTTTACCACGACGGACCGATGCAGCGTCCTAGTTATTGCTGATGCTGCACCGATCCGCCTGTCGATCTCCCTCTCCATCCTTCCCCCACTCGTGAACAAGACCCCGAGATACTTAAACTCCTCCACTTGGGGCAGGACCCTGTCCCTGACCCGCAGGGGGCATTCCACCCTTTTCCGGGCGAGGACCATGGTCTCGGATTTGGAGGCGCTAATTCCCATCTCGGCCGCTTCACACTCGGCAGCAAATCGATCCAGCGAGAGCTGAAGATCACGGACCGATGAAGCCAACAGGACCACATCATCCACAAAAAGCAGAGATCCTGAGGTCACCAAACCGGATCCCTCCAACGCCTCGGCTGCGCCTAGATATTCTGTCCATAAAAGTGATGAACAGAATCTGTGACAAAGGGCAGCCTTGGCGGAGTCCAACTCTCACTGGAAATGGAATCAACATACTGCCGGCTATACGGACCAAGCTCTGGCTCCGGTCGTACAAAGATCGGACAGCCCGCACTAAGGGCTCCGAGACTCCGTACTCCCGGAGCACCCCCCACAGGAGTCCCCTAGGGACACGATCGAATGCCTTCTCCAGATCCACAAAACACATGTAGACTGGTTGGGCAAACTCCCATGACCTCTCCAGAATCCTGAAGAGGGTATAGAGCTGGTCCGTAGTTCCACGTCCGGGACGGAAACCACACTGCTCCTCTTCAATCCGACGGACCCTCCTCTCCAGTACTCCTGAATAGACCTTCCCAGGGAGGCTGAGGAGTGTGATCCCTTGGTAGTTGGAGCACACCCTCCGGTCCCCCTTCTTATAAAGAGGGACCACCACCCCAGTCTGCCAATCCAGAAGCACTGTCCCTGATGTCCATGCTATGGTGCAAAGGCGTGTCAGCCAGGACAACCCAACTCCATCCAGAGCCCTTAGGAGCTCCGGGCGGATCTCATCTACCCCCGGAGCCCGGCCGCCCCGGAGCTTTTTGACTACCTCGGCAGCAGAGATAGGAAGACCCATCCCGGATTCCAAAGACTCTACTTCCTCATCGGAAGACATGTTGGTGGAATTGAGGAGGTCTTCAGAGTATTCTTTCCTCTGATCCAAAACGTCCCGAGTCGAAGTCAGCAGCTCCCCGTCCCCACCGTAAACGGTGTTGATGGTGTACTGCTTGCCTCTCCTGAGCCGCCGGATGGTGGAGCAGAATTTCTTTGAAGCCATTCGGAAGTCGTTTTCCATGGTCTCGCCGAACTCCTCCCAAGCCCAGGCCTTTACCTCAACGACCACTGAAGCTGCGTTCCACTTCGCCCGCCGATACCTGTCAGCTGCCTCAGGCGTCCCACAGGCCAAAAAGGCCCGGTAAGACTCTTTCTTCATCTTGACGGCATCCCTCACCACTGGTGTCCACCAGCGGGTTCGGGCGTTGCCGCCACGACAGGCACCGATGACCTTGCGTCCACAGCTTCGGCTTGCCGCCTCGACAATAGAGGTGCGGAACAGAGTCCACTCTGACTCGATGTCCCCCACCTCTTACGGTACCCGTGAGAAGCTCTGCCAGAGGTGTGAGTTGAAACTCTCTCTGATGGAAGGATCAACCAGACGTTCCCAGCAGACCCTCACAGATTGTTTGGGCCTGCCAGGTCTGACCGGCTTCCTCCCCCACCATCGAAGCCAACCCACGACCAGGTGGTGATCAGTTGACAGCTCCGCCCCTCTCTTCACCCGAGCGTCCAAGACATGCGGCCGCAAGTTTGATGAAACAACTATGAAGTCAATCATGGAACTGCGGCCTACAGTGTCCTGGTGCCACGTGTGCATGTGGACACTCTTATGCTTGAACATGGCGTCCGTGACGAGCACAGAAGTCAAGCAGCAGAACACCACTCGGGTTTAGATCAGGGGGGCCGTTCCTCCCGATCACTCCCCTCCAGGTCTCACTGTCGTTGCCCACGTGAGCATTGAAGTCCCCGAGGAGGACAATGGAGTCTCCAAGGGGGGGGGCCCGGTGACCTGCGTGCGGGCAAGGGCAACTTGGCCATGTTCGATTTTTTCACAGGGGTTTTTGAGCCACGCTTTGTCTGGCCCCTCACCTGGGACCTGTTTGCCTTTAGTTGACCCTACCAGGGGCATTAAGCCCCAGACAACATAGCTCCTAAGATCATTGAGGCACGCAAACCCCTCCACCGCGATAAGGTGGCGGCTCAAGGAGGAGATAATATATACATGCATAATATAGTACACGTATAATGATGTCAAGATGGGTTGTGGCTCCGGGTGCTTTCTTTTTACTGGGTGGCTGTCCCAAATGGCTGTTTGAGTAAAAATGTTGCCGACCCCTGAGTAAGGTTGTCTTTTTGAAAAAGAAAAACAAAAGCAAAGTGCGGGATTAAAACTTCAACCAAAGTATCGATATTTTAGTAGGAGTATCGATCAATATCAATACTATCGTTGGTATCGATATTATCAATATTAGGATCGATCCGCCCACCCCTACTCTGTACCTCCTAGGGGGTATGGAGGAGGCAGCATGAGGACGGGGTGTAGGATGGAGGAGGCAGCATGAGGACGGGGTGTAGGATGGAGGAGGCAGCATGAGGACGGGGTGTAGGATGGAGGAGGCAGCATGAGGACGGGGTGTAGGATGGAGGAGGCAGCATGAGGACGGGGTGTAGGATGGAGGAGGCAGCATGAGGACGGGGTGTAGGATGGAGGAGGCAGCATGAGGACGGGGTGTAGGATGGAGGAGGCAGCATGAGGACGGGGTGTAGGATGGAGGAGGCAGCATGAGGACGGGGTGTAGGATGGAGGAGGCAGCATGAGGACGGGGTGTAGGATGGAGGAGGCAGCATGAGGACGGGGTGTAGGATGGAGGAGGCAGCGTGAGGACAGGGTTTAGGATGGAGGAGGCAGCATGAGGACGGGGTGTAGGATGGAGGAGGCAGCATGAGGACGGGGTGTAGGATGGAGGAGGCAGCGTGAGGACAGGGTTTAGGATGGAGGAGGCAGCATGAGGACGGGGTGTAGGATGGAGGAGGCAGCATGAGGACGGGGTGTAGGATGGAGGAGGCAGCATGAGGACAGGGTGTAGGATGGAGGAGGCAGCATGAGGACGGGGTGTAGGATGGAGGAGGCAGCGTGAGGACAGGGTTTAGGATGGAGGAGGCAGCATGAGGACGGGGTGTAGGATGGAGGAGGCAGCATGAGGACGGGGTGTAGGATGGAGGAGGCAGCATGAGGACGGGGTGTAGGATGGAGGAGGCAGCATGAGGACGGGGTGTAGGATGGAGGAGGCAGCATGAGGACGGGGTGTAGGATGGAGGAGGCAGCATGAGGACGGGGTGTAGGATGGAGGAGGCAGCATGAGGACGGGGTGTAGGATGGAGGAGGCAGCATGAGGACGGGGTGTAGGATGGAGGAGGCAGCATGAGGACGGGGTGTAGGATGGAGGAGGCAGCATGAGGACGGGGTGTAGGATGGAGGAGGCAGCATGAGGACGGGGTGTAGGATGGAGGAGGCAGCATGAGGACGGGGTGTAGGATGGAGGAGGCAGCATGAGGACGGGGTGTAGGATGGAGGAGGCAGCATGAGGACGGGGTGTAGGATGGAGGAGGCAGCATGAGGACGGGGTGTAGGATGGAGGAGGCAGCATGAGGACGGGGTGTAGGATGGAGGAGGCAGCATGAGGACGGGGTGTAGGATGGAGGAGGCATGAGGACGGGGTGTAGGATGGAGGAGGCAGCATGAGGACGGGGTGTAGGATGGAGGAGGCAGCATGAGGACGGGGTGTAGGATGGAGGCAGCATGAGGACGGGGTGTAGGATGGAGGAGGCAGCATGAGGACGGGGTGTAGGATGGAGGAGGCAGCATGAGGACGGGGTGTAGGATGGAGGAGGCAGCATGAGGACGGGGTGTAGGATGGAGGAGGCAGCATGAGGACGGGGTGTAGGATGGAGGAGGCAGCATGAGGACGGGGTGTAGGATGGAGGAGGCAGCATGAGGACGGGGTGTAGGATGGAGGAGGCAGCGTGAGGACGGGGTGTAGGATGGAGGAGGCAGCATGAGGACGGGGTGTAGGATGGAGGAGGCAGCATGAGGACGGGGTGTAGGATGGAGGAGGCAGCATGAGGACGGGGTGTAGGATGGAGGAGGCAGCATGAGGACGGGGTGTAGGATGGAGGAGGCAGCATGAGGACGGGGTGTAGGATGGAGGAGGCAGCATGAGGACGGGGTGTAGGATGGAGGCAGCATGAGGACGGGGTGTAGGATGGAGGAGGCAGCATGAGGACGGGGTGTAGGATGGAGGAGGCAGCATGAGGACGGGGTGTAGGATGGAGGAGGCAGCATGAGGACGGGGTGTAGGATGGAGGAGGCAGCATGAGGACGGGGTGTAGGATGGAGGAGGCAGCGTGAGGACGGGGTGTAGGATGGAGGAGGCAGCATGAGGACGGGGTGTAGGATGGAGGAGGCAGCATGAGGACGGGGTGTAGGATGGAGGAGGCAGCATGAGGACGGGGTGTAGGATGGAGGAGGCAGCGTGAGGACGGGGTGTAGGATGGAGGAGGCAGCATGAGGACGGGGTGTAGGATGGAGGAGGCAGCATGAGGACGGGGTGTAGGATGGAGGAGGCAGCATGAGGACGGGGTGTAGGATGGAGGAGGCAGCATGAGGACGGGGTGTAGGATGGAGGAGGCAGCATGAGGACGGGGTGTAGGATGGAGGAGGCAGCATGAGGACGGGGTGTAGGATGGAGGAGGCAGCATGAGGACGGGGTGTAGGATGGAGGAGGCAGCATGAGGACGGGGTGTAGGATGGAGGAGGCAGCATGAGGACGGGGTGTAGGATGGAGGAGGCAGCATGAGGACGGGGTGTAGGATGGAGGAGGCAGCGTGAGGACGGGGTGTAGGATGGAGGAGGCATGAGGACGGGGTGTAGGATGGAGGAGGCAGCATGAGGACGGGGTGTAGGATGGAGGAGGCATGAGGACGGGGTGTAGGATGGAGGCAGCATGAGGACGGGGTGTAGGATGGAGGAGGCAGCATGAGGACGGGGTGTAGGATGGAGGAGGCAGCATGAGGACGGGGTGTAGGATGGAGGAGGCATGAGGACGGGGTGTAGGATGGAGGAGGCAGCGTGAGGACGGGGTGTAGGATGGAGGCAGCATGAGGACGGGGTGTAGGATGGAGGAGGCAGCATGAGGACGGGGTGTAGGATGGAGGAGGCAGCATGAGGACGGGGTGTAGGATGGAGGAGGCAGCATGAGGACGGGGTGTAGGATGGAGGAGGCAGCATGAGGACGGGGTGTAGGATGGAGGAGGCAGCATGAGGACGGGGTGTAGGATGGAGGAGGCAGCATGAGGACGGGGTGTAGGATGGAGGAGGCATGAGGACGGGGTGTAGGATGGAGGCAGCATGAGGACGGGGTGTAGGATGGAGGAGGCAGCATGAGGACGGGGTGTAGGATGGAGGAGGCTGCGTGAGGACGGGGTGTAGGATGGAGGAGGCAGCATGAGGACGGGGTGTAGGATGGAGGAGGCAGCATGAGGACGGGGTGTAGGATGGAGGAGGCAGCATGAGGACGGGGTGTAGGATGGAGGAGGCATGAGGACGGGGTGTAGGATGGAGGCAGCATGAGGACGGGGTGTAGGATGGAGGAGGCATGAGGACGGGGTGTAGGATGGAGGAGGCAGCATGAGGACGGGGTGTAGGATGGAGGAGGCAGCATGAGGACGGGGTGTAGGATGGAGGAGGCTGCGTGAGGACGGGGTGTAGGATGGAGGAGGCAGCATGAGGACGGGGTGTAGGATGGAGGAGGCAGCATGAGGACGGGGTGTAGGATGGAGGAGGCAGCATGAGGACGGGGTGTAGGATGGAGGAGGCATGAGGACGGGGTGTAGGATGGAGGCAGCATGAGGACGGGGTGTAGGATGGAGGAGGCAGCATGAGGACGGGGTGTAGGATGGAGGAGGCAGCATGAGGACGGGGTGTAGGATGGAGGAGGCATGAGGACGGGGTGTAGGATGGAGGAGGCAGCGTGAGGACGGGGTGTAGGATGGAGGCAGCATGAGGACGGGGTGTAGGATGGAGGAGGCAGCATGAGGACGGGGTGTAGGATGGAGGAGGCAGCATGAGGACGGGGTGTAGGATGGAGGAGGCAGCATGAGGACGGGGTGTAGGATGGAGGAGGCTGCGTGAGGACGGGGTGTAGGATGGAGGAGGCAGCATGAGGACGGGGTGTAGGATGGAGGAGGCAGCATGAGGACGGGGTGTAGGATGGAGGAGGCAGCATGAGGACGGGGTGTAGGATGGAGGAGGCAGCATGAGGACGGGGTGTAGGATGGAGGAGGCAGCATGAGGACGGGGTGTAGGATGGAGGAGGCAGCATGAGGACGGGGTGTAGGATGGAGGAGGCAGCGTGAGGACGGGGTGTAGGATGGAGGAGGCAGCATGAGGACGGGGTGTAGGATAGAGGAGGCAGCGTGAGGACGGGGTGTAGGATGGAGCAGGCAGCATGAGGACGGGGTGTAGGATGGAGGAGGCAGCATGAGGACGGGGTGTAGGATGGAGGAGGCAGCATGAGGACGGGGTGTAGGATGGAGGAGGCAGCATGAGGACTGGGTGTAGGATGGAGGAGGCAGCATGAGGACGGGGTGTAGGATGGAGGAGGCAGCGTGAGGACGGGGTGTAGGATGGAGGAGGCATGAGGACGGGGTGTAGGATAGAGGAGGCAGCATGAGGACGGGGTGTAGGATGGAGGCAGCATGAGGACGGGGTGTAGGATGGAGGAGGCAGCATGAGGACGGGGTGTAGGATGGAGGAGGCAGCATGAGGACGGGGTGTAGGATGGAGGAGGCAGCATGAGGACGGGGTGTAGGATGGAGGAGGCAGCATGAGGACGGGGTGTAGGATGGAGGAGGCAGCATCAGGACGGGGTGTAGGATGGAGGAGGCAGCGTGAGGACGGGGTGTAGGATGGAGGAGGCAGCATGAGGACGGGGTGTAGGATGGAGGAGGCAGCATGAGGACGGGGTGTAGGATGGAGGAGGCAGCATGAGGACGGGGTGTAGGATGGAGGAGGCAGCGTGAGGACGGGGTGTAGGATGGAGGAGGCAGCATGAGGACGGGGTGTAGGATGGAGGAGGCAGCATGAGGACGGGGTGTAGGATGGAGGAGGCATGAGGACGGGGTGTAGGATGGAGGAGGCAGCATGAGGACGGGGTGTAGGATGGAGGAGGCATGAGGACGGGGTGTAGGATGGAGGAGGCAGCATGAGGACGGGGTGTAGGATGGAGGAGGCAGCATGAGGACGGGGTGTAGGATGGAGGAGGCAGCATGAGGACGGGGTGTAGGATGGAGGAGGCAGCATGAGGACGGGGTGTAGGATGGAGGAGGCAGCATGAGGACGGGGTGTAGGATGGAGGAGGCAGCATGAGGACGGGGTGTAGGATGGAGGAGGCAACATGAGGACGGGGTGTAGGATGGAGGAGGCAGCATGAGGACGGGGTGTAGGATGGAGGAGGCAGCATGAGGACGGGGTGTAGGATGGAGGAGGCAGCATGAGGACGGGGTGTAGGATGGAGGAGGCAGCATGAGGACGGGGTGTAGGATGGAGGAGGCAGCATGAGGACGGGGTGTAGGATGGAGGAGGCAGCATGAGGACGGGGTGTAGGATGGAGGAGGCATGAGGACGGGGTGTAGGATGGAGGAGGCAGCATGAGGACGGGGTGTAGGATGGAGGAGGCAGCATGAGGACGGGGTGTAGGATGGAGGAGGCAGCATGAGGACGGGGTGTAGGATGGAGGAGGCAGCGTGAGGACGGGGTGTAGGATGGAGGAGGCAGCATGAGGACGGGGTGTAGGATGGAGGAGGCAGCATGAGGACGGGGTGTAGGATGGAGGAGGCAGCATGAGGACGGGGTGTAGGATGGAGGAGGCAGCATGAGGACGGGGTGTAGGATGGAGGAGGCAGCATGAGGACGGGGTGTAGGATGGAGGAGGCAGCATGAGGACGGGGTGTAGGATAGAGGAGGCAGCATGAGGACGGGGTGTAGGATGGAGGAGGCAGCATGAGGACGGGGTGTAGGATGGAGGAGGCAGCATGAGGACGGGGTGTAGGATGGAGGAGGCATGAGGACGGGGTGTAGGATGGAGGAGGCAGCATGAGGACGGGGTGTAGGATGGAGGAGGCAGCATGAGGACGGGGTGTAGGATGGAGGAGGCATGAGGACGGGGTGTAGGATGGAGGGGGCATGAGGACGGGGTGTAGGATGGAGGAGGCAGCATGAGGACGGGGTGTAGGATGGAGGAGGCAGCATGAGGACGGGGTGTAGGATGGAAGAGGCAGCATGAGGACGGGGTGTAGGATGGAGGAGGCAGCATGAGGACGGGGTGTAGGATGGAGGAGGCAGCATGAGGACGGGGTGTAGGATGGAGGAGGCAGCATGAGGACGGGGTGTAGGATGGAGGAGGCAGCATGAGGACGGGGTGTAGGATGGAGGAGGCAGCATGAGGACGGGGTGTAGGATAGAGGAGGCAGCATGAGGACGGGGTGTAGGATGGAGGAGGCAGCATGAGGACGGGGTGTAGGATGGAGGAGGCAGCATGAGGACGGGGTGTAGGATGGAGGAGGCATGAGGACGGGGTGTAGGATGGAGGAGGCAGCATGAGGACGGGGTGTAGGATGAAGGAGGCAGCATGAGGACGGGGTGTAGGATGGAGGAGGCAGCATGAGGACGGGGTGTAGGATGGAGGAGGCAGCATGAGGACGGGGTGTAGGATGGAGGAGGCAGCATGAGGACGGGGTGTAGGATGGAGGAGGCAGCATGAGGACGGGGTGTAGGATGGAGGAGGCAGCATGAGGACGGGGTGTAGGATGGAGGAGGCAGCATGAGGACGGGGTGTAGGATGGAGGAGGCAGCATGAGGACGGGGTGTAGGATGGAGGAGGCAGCATGAGGACGGGGTGTAGGATGGAGGAGGCAGCATGAGGACGGGGTGTAGGATGGAGGAGGCAGCATGAGGACGGGGTGTAGGATGGAGGAGGCAGCATGAGGACGGGGTGTAGGATGGAGGAGGCAGCATGAGGACGGGGTGTAGGATGGAGGAGGCAGCATGAGGACGGGGTGTAGGATGGAGGAGGCAGCATGAGGACGGGGTGTAGGATGGAGGAGGCAGCATGAGGACGGGGTGTAGGATGGAGGAGGCAGCGTGAGGACGGGGTGTAGGATGGAGGAGGCAGCGTGAGGACGGGGTGTAGGATGGAGGAGGCAGCATGAGGACGGGGTGTAGGATGGAGGAGGCAGCATGAGGACGGGGTGTAGGATGGAGGAGGCAGCATGAGGACGGGGTGTAGGATGGAGGAGGCAGCGTGAGGACGGGGTGTAGGATGGAGGAGGCAGCATGAGGACGGGGTGTAGGATGGAGGAGGCAGCATGAGGACGGGGTGTAGGATGGAGGAGGCAGCATGAGGACGGGGTGTAGGATGGAGGAGGCAGCATGAGGACGGGGTGTAGGATGGAGGGGGCAGCATGAGGACGGGGTGTAGGATGGAGGAGGCAGCATGAGGACGGGGTGTAGGATGGAGGAGGCAGCATGAGGACGGGGTGTAGGATGGAGGAGGCAGCGTGAGGACGGGGTGTAGGATGGAGGAGGCAGCGTGAGGACGGGGTGTAGGATGGAGGAGGCAGCATGAGGACGGGGTGTAGGATGGAGGAGGCAGCATGAGGACGGGGTGTAGGATGGAGGAGGCAGCATGAGGACGGGGTGTAGGATGGAGGAGGCAGCATGAGGACGGGGTGTAGGATGGAGGAGGCAGCATGAGGACGGGGTGTAGGATGGAGGAGGCAGCATGAGGACGGGGTGTAGGATGGAGGAGGCAGCATGAGGACGGGGTGTAGGATGGAGGAGGCAGCATGAGGACGGGGTGTAGGATGGAGGAGGCAGCATGAGGACGGGGTGTAGGATGGAGGAGGCAGCATGAGGACGGGGTGTAGGATAGAGGAGGCAGCATGAGGACGGGGTGTAGGATGGAGGAGGCAGCGTGAGGACGGGGTGTAGGATGGAGGAGGCAGCATGAGGACGGGGTGTAGGATGGAGGAGGCAGCATGAGGACGGGGTGTAGGATGGAGGAGGCAGCATGAGGACGGGGTGTAGGATGGAGGAGGCAGCATGAGGACGGGGTGTAGGATGGAGGAGGCAGCATGAGGACGGGGTGTAGGATGGAGGAGGCAGCATGAGGACGGGGTGTAGGATGGAGGAGGCAGCATGAGGACGGGGTGTAGGATGGAGGCAGCATGAGGACGGGGTGTAGGATGGAGGAGGCAGCATGAGGACGGGGTGTAGGATGGAGGAGGCAGCATGAGGACGGGGTGTAGGATAGAGGAGGCAGCATGAGGACGGGGTGTAGGATGGAGGAGGCAGCATGAGGACGGGGTGTAGGATGGAGGAGGCATGAGGACGGGGTGTAGGATGGAGGAGGCAGCATGAGGACGGGGTGTAGGATGGAGGAGGCAGCATGAGGACGGGGTGTAGGATGGAGGAGGCAGCATGAGGACGGGGTGTAGGATGGAGGAGGCAGCATGAGGACGGGGTGTAGGATGGAGGAGGCAGCATGAGGACGGGGTGTAGGATGGAGGAGGCAGCATGAGGACGGGGTGTAGGATGGAGGAGGCAGCATGAGGACGGGGTGTAGGATGGAGGAGGCAGCATGAGGACGGGGTGTAGGATGGAGGAGGCAGCATGAGGACAGGGTGTAGGATGGAGGAGGCAGCATGAGGACGGGGTGTAGGATGGAGGAGGCAGCATGAGGACGGGGTGTAGGATGGAGGAGGCAGCATGAGGACGGGGTGTAGGATGGAGGAGGTAGCATGAGGACGGGGTGTAGGATGGAGGCAGCATGAGGACTGGGTGTAGGATGGAGGAGGCAGCATGAGGACGGGGTGTAGGATGGAGGAGGCAGCATGAGGACGGGGTGTAGGATGGAGGAGGCAGCGTGAGGACGGGGTGTAGGATGGAGGAGGCAGCATGAGGACGGGGTGTAGGATGGAGGAGGCAGCATGAGGACGGGGTGTAGGATGGAGGAGGCAGCATGAGGACGGGGTGTAGGATAGAGGAGGCAGCATGAGGACGGGGTGTAGGATGGAGGAGGCAGCATGAGGACGGGGTGTAGGATGGAGGAGGCAGCATGAGGACGGGGTGTAGGATGGAGGAGGCAGCATGAGGACGGGGTGTAGGATGGAGGAGGCAGCGTGAGGACGGGGTGTAGGATGGAGGAGGCAGCGTGAGGACGGGGTGTAGGATGGAGGAGGCAGCATGAGGACGGGGTGTAGGATGGAGGAGGCAGCATGAGGACGGGGTGTAGGATGGAGGAGGCAGCATCAGGACGGGGTGTAGGATGGAGGAGGCAGCATGAGGACGGGGTGTAGGATGGAGGAGGCAGCATGAGGACGGGGTGTAGGATGGAGGAGGCATGAGGACGGGGTGTAGGATGGAGGAGGCAGCATGAGGACGGGGTGTAGGATGGAGGAGGCAGCATGAGGACGGGGTGTAGGATGGAGGAGGCAGCGTGAGGACGGGGTGTAGGATGGAGGAGGCAGCATGAGGACGGGGTGTAGGATGGAGGAGGCAGCATGAGGACGGGGTGTAGGATGGAGGAGGCAGCATGAGGACGGGGTGTAGGATGGAGGAGGCAGCGTGAGGACGGGGTGTAGGATGGAGGAGGCAGCATGAGGACGGGGTGTAGGATGGAGGAGGCAGCATGAGGACGGGGTGTAGGATGGAGGAGGCAGCATGAGGACGGGGTGTAGGATGGAGGAGGCAGCATGAGGACGGGGTGTAGGATGGAGGAGGCAGCATGAGGACGGGGTGTAGGATGGAGGAGGCAGCATGAGGACGGGGTGTAGGATGGAGGAGGCAGCATGAGGACGGGGTGTAGGATGGAGGGGGCAGCATGAGGACGGGGTGTAGGATGGAGGAGGCAGCATGAGGACGGGGTGTAGGATGGAGGAGGCAGCATGAGGACGGGGTGTAGGATGGAGGAGGCAGCATGAGGACGGGGTGTAGGATGGAGGAGGCAGCATGAGGACGGGGTGTAGGATGGAGGAGGCAGCATGAGGACAGGGTGTAGGATGGAGGAGGCAGCATGAGGACGGGGTGTAGGATGGAGGAGGCAGCGTGAGGACGGGGTGTAGGATGGAGGAGGCAGCATGAGGACGGGGTGTAGGATGGAGGAGGCAGCATGAGGACAGGGTGTAGGATGGAGGAGGCAGCATGAGGACGGGGTGTAGGATGGAGGAGGCAGCATGAGGACGGGGTGTAGGATGGAGGAGGCAGCATGAGGACAGGGTGTAGGATGGAGGAGGCAGCATGAGGACGGGGTGTAGGATGGAGGAGGCATGAGGACGGGGTGTAGGATGGAGGAGGCAGCATGAGGACGGGGTGTAGGATGGAGGAGGCAGCATGAGGACGGGGTGTAGGATGGAGGAGGCAGCATGAGGATGGGGTGTAGGATGGAGCAAGGGGAAGTGGAGGAAGGAACAAAATGATCTGCACCAAGTAAAGAAGACTGAAGGGAACAAAGCCAGGTGGACACAGACGACAAACTGGAACAGCAAGCAGAAGCTTGTCTATAGTCACTATCCTTCTGAAGGAAGCAGTGCGAGCACGCTACATGAAAATAAACGAGGCAGTCTTTATTGGTGGTTTCATTAAAGCACTGATTCATTAAACAAGGACTTAATCGGATTTATTTTTGTGTTTCATAGACATTCCCTTTAGCGCAGCTTCATCTTGTGGATGCATAACACAACTACAGAGACGACGGTAGCTTCTATTCCATGTAACTTATAAAGCGAAGCACCCTAATGTGAGAAAAGTTTTCATATAGACCCCAGAACTTAGAACCTGATGTACGTCATAGTGCAGAATCTACAGTAACTGTAGAGACCACTATGTATCAAAGTGTTGGTAAAACAATGAGTTTACTACACATTGATGCTACAGCAAAGCGGCAAGTTCTCGACTAAGAGATGGTCAAGAACAATACCTTTACAAAGAGAGAATTAAACCCAGACAGCTCCATTTCTCTAGAGTGGGAGAAGTGAATTCTGACCCCACATCAGAGGTAATAATGAGTAGGTATGTTTGGAGTAGAAATAACACAGGATTTAATAGAAAGAACTTTCTGTTTAACCTTTTATGCATGGAGGTTGATTAATCATGGTTTGGGGTTGTATTGCAGCCAGTGGCACAGGAAAAAAATTTATAACGAAAATTTGATACAATCTGTAAAAAAGCTAACGAGATGATGGATTCTGCAAATGGAAAACGATCCTAAACACACATTAAAATCTACAGCAGATTACATCAGCAGGTGTTGGCCTTCATGGTCTTCACAATCGTTTGACCTCAACATAATTAAAAATCTTTAAAAGAGCACAGTGTGTCAGATACTCCAGAGATCTAAAAAAATAATACATTTTATTTCTAAGGTACCTTTGTGGGCACTGTCACTCTGGGACATCATATTTACATATACAAAAATACATTAGTTAAAAACAACATACAATATTAAATATATATTGAGTATATCTTCTCAATATACTGAGAAAATATATTGAGCAGTAAAAAATAAATAAAATAAAAACATAGACCAAGAGGAAGGATGGTAAAGAACGCTCAAACAAAAGTTTACAGACTCAGAGCTGCTACTGTTTACAAGCTGTGATACTCTCTGAAACGGGCTGTTCAACATTTTAACTCTGAGACACTGTTAACGAGCTGAAACTAAACTGAGGTAATCCTTCGGAGGATTAGTTCTCATCCATGAGAGATATCCACTCATTTAGTTTTGTTAGCAGATTGTTTTGACCCATTTCTTTCAGAACACTCTCCATCACCTTCACAGCTCCTGGGTAGCCCAAACGTTGTTCCATCAGAGTCACCACTTCATGTCTCTTTGCATCTTTTCGCTCACTTTCAGTGATGGCTGAGATTCCATTCAGCTCTTCTCTTTGCAGGTGCCACTTGAACAAGTCAAAGTTTGAGTCGTTGAGCTGATCCAAAGTGCGGAGGAGGACTTGTCCCAACATTTTGTTTTTCTAGTGAAACCCAAAAAAAAAGGATTTTAAACGACAAAGAAAGTGTTCTTCATTAAAATAAAACAGAATCCAGTCATTTGTCTATAAATAAAGTTTGATTGATTGATATTAACAAATAAATTGGATGCATCTGCTGATTCTCATCATTTTACTTTCTTTGATCTTTTTACACGTCTCATTAGGCCTGGACGGTAACAACCTTTTAATACCGTAAACACCCTCCACATTTTACAGTGATAGACTAGCCAGGGTGGTGCGATGCATATCCTGTGCTCACTTTCACTTCATTCCAGCTACTAGGTCAAGTATCAACAAATTAATGAATGGTTTAAGCGAACTTTGTAAGATCCAGCAAAAAATGGTTGGCCAATCAATGAAAAGAGATGATGCTGCAATGTCAAACGATCTGTTTGTAGTTTGGCAAACAGACCACTCTACTTCTGTTTCCACGCATTACATACGTAACGCTCGATACCAACCAGAAAAGAAGGATTGGTTAAAGCAGCACAGTCCCTGTCCACCCTGGAGAGAAGGAATCCCAATGCTTCCTGTGACTATTTAAATATGCTCCGCCATCCGGGAGGAGCTTAGAGTGAAACCATTGCACCTGCTGGAGCCAGACAGGGCGGTTTGGGCATCCGGTTAGAATGCCTCCCAGACACCTCGCACGTTGTTGTTGATGTTGAAACTGATACCAATGCTGTTTTTAAAGACTACCACTGATACCATACTACCACCCAAGCCTATTCTTTGCTGCTACTTTAGTTTTCTCTGGGTGGCATCACACTGAGTAGATCTGGCTTACCGATGTCTGGGATCTGTCCGCCTCTGATCCACCCGACGATGAAAGAGCTGGACAAACAAACAACAGATAAGACTTCCAAACTAAACAGCTGTGAAACTAAACATTTATAAAGTTAAACAAAATGAGGTGTTTTTAAGATCAAATGAAGGAATTATGATCTGATGTTGATGGTGAATTTAAACTCCAGTAGGATAAACTGGGATGTATGTCTTTAACTAGCAGGTTAAGGAACGGTTGAGTAAGCAAAATGAGATGTGTTGATAAGCTAAATGAAAATTTTTAAACAAATTCTGAGAGGAAATAACTGGAAACAGTCAGTTGGTTCTATTTCCAGTGAGAGTTGGACTCCGCCAAGGCTGCCCTTTGTAAACAATTCTGTTTATTATTTTTATCGAGAGAAATTCTAGGTGCAGCCGAGGCGGTGGGGGGTCCGGTTCCTCAGGATTGGGTCCATACTTTTTACGAATCTGTTGGCTTCATCGAGCCGTGATCTCCAACTCTCGCTGGACCGATTTGCTACTGAGTGTGAAGCAGCCGTAATGAGAATCAGAGACCATGCACTGCCATGGAGGAGCTCAGAGTAGAGCCGTTGCTCCTCCAGGTGGAGAGAAGCTAGATGGGGTGGTTCGGACATCTGATGCCTCCTTCGCTGTAGGAGAACCAGAGGCAGATCTAGGACCTGCTGGAGAACCCATGTCTCACAGGTAGAAGTGAAGGAAGTCTGAGGCTGTTGCCCCAGTTGTGTATTTATGCATTTTTTTCTTGTGAGGTCCTTATTTACATTTGTATGTTTAATGACAAAATTTTCCATCTGCTTCAACGTTTGAAAAAAAAAAAATGAGGATAAGATGTGGGGGTTTTTTTGTATAGTTTATTTAACATTTAACATTTTTATGGCTGTAGGTTTTGTAAAGTCACAACTCTTTTTCATTTGGGAAAAATTTGTGTAAAATTAACAAACACTTTATCATGATGAAGACAATGTGACTCGTACTGCTGTTGAAACTGAAGCAAACGATAAACTGAAGATATCATGTGTCTAACTTTAGTTTGTGGACAATGAATTTGAAGCGTGATATTTCATAAATAAATAATTACAGTGAGATTGTTCTTCCTCACACACTGATGCTTAAATAAAATTTTTAAAAACATCTCAAGGTCCACTTTGCAAGTATAAAGGAATATTGGGTCAAGAATAAAGAGGTCTTGGGACTGTGATGGCCGTACCAACTGCCCTCACATTCTTTAGATCCTGTGGGAAAGGCATGGTCATCAGCAACAGAGCCAGCTGAAAGAAATGGCTTCATCGGACTCTCCCATTTTGCCACATGTGGATTTATGGAGAACCTTTATTTGATTAGTTAATTTTACATTTCTTAAACCTTAGTTTATTGAAGGTTTTGTTTTTCTTTTAAGGTTAAGATTTTCTAAGTCTTTATTTTTATGTCTATTGATTTGTTTTTCTTGTCTCCACCTCCCTCATGTGTCACCGGCCTGGTACAACATGAGGTATATTTGGCTCTGGGTTAGTTATTCTTGTGTTGATCTGTTTTATGGGCTCAGACTACTCTTAAACTTATATTTTTTATAAAATAAATCAAACATTTGGACTGCATTTGAACATATGTGCTTCTTTCTAATTCTTGGCTCGGTTGCCTCAACAGGACAGTGGAATTTTATTGAAATGGTGAAAAAAAAGCAAAAAAATGAAAAGTAAAATATACAAAGTTTTGAAGGAGTGCGTCTGCGTTACCTTGAAGCTTAACAAGACGCTTCCAAATGTTGGATTCATCCTTTGCTCGAACCATTAAAACCACTTGCAGCAGGTCAGGCTCCAGAAAAACTTCAAATGTTGGATGAAAATTTACTCCAATATTTGTGTTAAACTCTATAACCTAGAAACAAAAAGAAATGGGTTTTTTTTTTTTGGGCAAAGAGAAGGAGAGACACTCCACCTGCATCCACACACACGTCAATCAGACTGGGCTCACCTCCGGTTGTATTGTCAACTTTTTAGTCTCACAGTGGACACTGTAAGTCTGACCGACGATAAGGAGACAATCAGAGGAGACGGTAATGGGGTTTGAATCTTTATGACAATTAGACACCTTGAGAAATAAAACGGACATAAAATTACAAACAAGAATATACTGATAATGTTTCATAAACAAGAAAAAAACTGAAGGATCATGTTTATATAAAATCAATTTAAGAGCAGTTTCTCACGTGGAATAAATGAAAACCTGATGAAATCTGTACCTCTGACAGAGGAATGTTGTTCGACAGCAAAAACACATCCAGAATCATTTCATTTGGTCTGAGGAATAGCAGCACCTGGCCATTCAGAGGCTTAGAACGTCCGAGGAGCCAATCCCGGAGGAGGCCGATAAGTGAGAGGTGGGGGATGTTCACTACCACATGGCTGTGTGTGATGGTCAGCGGCTGCAGAACACTCATTCCATTTTCATCGCTGATGTGTGCAACAGACAGCAGGCCATCGATGTGCAAAGCTAAGAGAATATAAGCAGTTAAACTCCTTTCTTTCAGCAGCTGGAGATCTTTTCTTGCTTTTAGCGAAAAGGCGGTACGGTTCCTGCATGTTGGTGCAGGAAACAGAGATGATGAGGAGGTGATGGGCAGGTTTGGTATCCAGAACAGGAATGCAGAAGGTCAGATGGTGATCGACTTTGCGAAAAGAATGGAATTGGCTGTAGTGAATACTTTCTTCAAGAAAAGACTGGAACACAGGGTGACTTATAAGAGTGGAGGAAGGAGTACACAGGTAGATTACATTTTGTGTAGGCGGTGTAATCTGAAAGAGATCAGTGACTGCAAAGTTGTAGCAGGAGACAGTGTAGCCAAACAGCACAGGATGGTGGTGTGTAAGATGACCCTGGTAGTGAGGAAGTTTAAGAAGACGAAGGGAGTGCAGAAGACTTAATGGTGGAAGCTGAAAAAGGAAGACTGCTGCTTGAACTTTATAAAGGAGTTGAGACAGGCTCTTGGTGGGCAGGAGAAGCTTCCAGATGACTGGACAACTACAGCTAATGTGATCAGGGAGACAGGCAAGAGAGTACTTGGTGTGTCATCTGGAAGGAAGATAGAGAGATGTGGTGGTGGAATGAGGAGGTGCAGGAATGTATTAAAAGAAAGAGGCTGGCTAAGAAGAAGTGGGACACTGAGAGGACTGAGGAGAGTAGGCAAGAACACAGGGAGATACAGCGTAAGGTTAAAGTAGAGGTGGCAAAGGCAAAACAAGTAGCCTTCGACGACTTGTATGCTAAGCTGAACAGCAAGGAGGGAGAGATGGATCTATACAGGTTGGCAAGACAGAGAGACAAAGAGGGGAAGGATGTGCAGCAAGTTAGGGTGATTAAAGACAGGAATGGATGTCTTTTGACAGATACCAGTAATGTGATGGGAAGATGGAAAGAGTACTTTGAAGAGTTGATGAATGAAGAAAATGAAAGAGAACAAAGAGTAGAAGACGTTACCATGATGGACCAAAAAGTGGCTAGGATTAGTAAGGTAGAAATAAAGAGGGCACTGAAGAGAATGAAGAGTGAAAAGGCTCTGGGTCCTGATGATATCCCTGTAGAAGTATGGAAGTGTTTAGGTGAGGTGGCAGTAGAGTTTCTGACTGGGCTGTTTAACGGGATATTAGAAAGTGAGAAGATGCCTGATGAATGGAGAAGTGTGCTGGTTCCTGTTTTTAAGAACAAGGGAGATGTGCAGAGTTGTGGTAACTACAGAGGAATAAAACTGATCAAACGATGAAATTATGGAAAAAAGTTGTCAAAGCTAGGCTAAGGTCTGAAGTAAGAATTTGTGAGCAGCAGTATGGTTTTATGTCTAAAAAGAGCACTACAGATGCAGTATTTGCCTTGAGGATCCTGCTAGAGAAGTACAGGGAAGGTCAGAGGGAGCTGCACTGTGTCTTCGTAGATCTAGAGAAAGCGTATGACAGGGTACCTAGAGAAGAACTATGGTATCGTATGAGGAAGTCTGGTGTGACGGAGAAGTATGTTAGAGTGGTTCAGGACATATATGAGGGCTGTAAGACAGTGGTGAGGTGTGCTGTAGGTGAGACAGAGGAGTTCAGTGTGGGGGTGGGACTGCACCAGGGATCTGCTCTGAGTCCTTTGCTGTTTGCTATGGTGATGGACAGGCTGACAGACGAGGTTAGACAGGAATCTCCATGGACAATGATGTTTGCAGATGACATTGTGATCTGTAGTGAGAGGAGGGAAGAGGTGGAGGAAAAGCTGGAGAGGTGGAGGTTTGCACTAGAAAGAAGAGGAATGAAGATTAGTCAGAGTAAAACAGAGTACATGTGTGTGAATGAGAGGGATCCAAATGGAAAAGTGAGGTTACAGGGAGAAGAGATAAAGAAGGTGGAAGATTTTAAGTATCTAGGATCAACAGTCCAGAGCAATGGAGAGTGTGGAAAAGAGGTGAAGAAGCGTGTTCAAGCACGCTGGAACGGGTGGAGAAAAGTATCAGGTGTGATGTGTGACAGAAGAGTTTCAGATAAAATGAAAGGAAAAGTGTACAAAACCGTTGTGAGAGCGGCCATGCTGTTTGGGCTAGAGACAGTGCCACTGAGGAAAAGACAGGAAGCAGAGATGGAGGTAGCAGAGATGAAGATGCTGAGGATCTCTCTGGGAGTGACCAGGATGGACAGGATCAGAAATGAGTATATCAGAGGAACAGCACATGTTAGAGGTTTTGGAGATAAAGTCCGAGAGGCCAGACTGAGATGGTTTGGACATGTACAGAGAAGACGGACCGAGTACATCGGCAGAAGGATGCTGGCTTTGGAACCACCAGGAAAGAGGGCTAGAGGAAGACCAAAGAGGAGGTTCATGGATACAGTGAAGGAAGACATGAAGATAGTTGGCGTGACCGAAGAGGATGCAGCAGATAGGGTTAGATGGAAGAAACTGACTTGCTGTGGCGACCCCTGAAGGGAAATGCCGAAAGAAGAAGAAGAAGAAGAAGCGAAGAGGCGGTACAGAGCTCACCTTCCTTTGTTTCACAGTGGGGCAGGTGGAGCTGGCAGACTGCATCCTCAGAACATTCAATGTTAAACAGAAGTCCTGCAGGCATTTTCGCGCTTGTCTCCAACACATCGTCAGGCCACCCGACAGCCTGATACTGAAGCTCTGCCTTCTGAGTCATCACAAACACTAGTTTGGTCAGACTGCACTGGAACTCACCTGGACCAGGACATCTGAACCTTGGAACAGAGAAGGAATTAATCACCATAACAAACACACACAAAAAAGGTTTCTTAATGAAGCAGGGTGAAACTCTGCTTGATCAGTGGGCGATCAGGAACCAATAAGAGGTATTGAATGCTTGTTTACACTCTAACCAATTATCTCAGTTTGAAGTGAAAAAAACTCACATTTTTTTCTTCTCTTTTTTTCTATTTTCTATTTTTTTGTTTGTAGTCTTTATTTGTTTTCAAACTCCTCTCATTGCTCATTTTTAAACAATAAAAGCGACCAACAAATTGCAGTGAAACAATAAAATAATCAGCTTACTGATAAGCGATGCGTGAATGTTTCATTCGGACTTCTGGAGTGAAGGTGGATGAATGCTGTAAATCAAGATAAAAACAAGGTCAGATTAAACTTCAACAGATTCATATGCAGCTCAAACAGATGCACAACATAACTTAACCTGTTTATAAAACAACAAAAAAATTATCATTAAATCTATCAACTGCACCTCTCAACTATTGAGTACCGTATTTTCTACAAAATGACTCTGATTTTAAAAGTGTGTTATATCATGTTTTATTTGTTTGTAATCTTATATTGTTTTAATTTATTGGTTGTGCTGCTCCGGCCTAGGTCGTTGTTGTAAACGGGAAATGCTCTTAATCGACCACCTGGTTAAATAAATAAATAAATAAAGTATACCTAAAACATCAGGATGAAGAACATCTACTCATCCCCGTCCAGGGATGACTCCGGGCTGAGGAGTCTCCCGTGTTTCCATCAGGATGAAGAACATCTATTGACTTCTTTAGATATTTAGCTGTAGAGTAGAATAATCTAATATTTAAAACAATAATCTCAGACACATTGGTTGCTCGTCCCGGGGAAGGGATCTCTCTTTCATGTGGATCCCCACAAGGTTTCTTATTTTTCCCCACTGATGGGTTTTTTAGGAGTTTTTCCTCACCGTGAAGGACAGACTGTCGTGGTTCCCTCGAGCCACCACCAGAGGGAGCCAGGGACCATCTCACCTTTCCCCCAATTCTGGCTAATTAGACAATCAGCACCTGTGGGCTCACCTGGATCCAATCTTCTGGCTGCCTATTTGAAGGCAGTCTCACCTGCCTTCTTTGTCAGGTCTTACTATCACCTCTCCCAGCCAGGTTACCCTGGTTGCCTGACCATGTTTGTTATTTTGGATTTAGTTAGACTTTTGAAAACCTTAAGTTAATCAGTTTTTCTTTACAGACTTTCCTGCAATAACTAAATAAACCATGTTACAAGTCCTGCATTTGGGTCTTCTTCTTTCCACCATCCTTCCACACCACAACACAGTCTAAGAGCAGAAATGTGTTAGTCTTGTTTAGTTAGCATTTGTTTGTTATTTTTCTTGCTGTGTATATGTGTTAATACATTCCTGTTTTTCTTGTTTTTTTTATTTGTTTTTTTTCCCTCCTGAATCTTTGATTCTGGGCTGATTTTGGGCTATACAAATAAAATTGAATTGATATGAAGCATTGTCAGTAGTTGGATGCTTTTGGATGAATGTTGAAATAAGATGTATTTTTCAGTTCTTACAATTATAAATCTAACTCTTGAAGAGTCAGTGCCTCCCCAGACATGAACCTAACCGCACGTCACTGGAGCTGACTTATAATCTCGCCCGTGACCTGCCCATTGTTTTCACTGCTGAATTCTTAGAGATCATTGCTATCAAGGGGAAAAAAAATACCCACAAATATGTGGGACTTTAAGCAGAAGGTGATCAAAATTTTTCGTAGCAGAAAGAAAGAAGCGCCAAATTTCTGTTCAAGTAGGGTGGATCATGTACATGTGAAAATTAAACTTTTAAATATTCATGTACTGGCATGTGATATCTTTTATATGGAGGATATCTCAAAATATAAATATATCTTTGCGTGTGTTTGAAAAATGTGTGTCCCCTTCCTCCCCCCAGTTTATTTTATCACCAGCCGCCACTGGTTAATTATGGCTACCGTAGTCAAGAGAAATATTAGTGGCTAGTGTTGGAATTCCAGTCCCACATCACTTGTGTGTGTGTGTGTGTGTGTGTGTGTGTGTGTGTGTGTGTGTGTGTGTGTAAAGACCCAAAAATGTACCCTTTCAAGAGACACACATACACTGAAGAGTTCAGTCACTCAGTAGAACTTGGGAACAGAGCAGCAGCCAGAGAATTCAACTTTAAAGCCAGATGGACACAGAGAGAACAGAGAGCAGCAAGTAGAAGTGTTTCTACAGTTACTACTCTAACCATCCTCCCTGCCCTGCTTCAGGACAAGCTCTCTCAGCTCAATGTGCCTAACTCCACTTGCAGGTGGATTACTGACTTCCTAACAGACCGAGGCAGTGCGTGCAGCTGGGGAAAATTGTCTCCATCTCTCGGATTATCAGCACAGGATCTCCACAGGGCTGTGTCATTTCTCCCCTGATCTTCTCCCTGTACACCAACTGCTGCACCTCCAGCCATGACTCTGTCAAACTGATCAAGTTTGACAGATTTAATGTGCCTCACTGAGACCTGGCAACAACCTGAGGTCTACTCAGTCCTCAATGAGGCCTGCCCCCCAGGGTACTCCTACCTGGCTAAAGCCTGCACAACTGGCCGCGGAGGGGGTCTAGCAGTCTTCCATAACAATAACGTGGAAATACTTCAACTTCCTATGCCAAACATCAACAATAGCCCTCATTTACAGACCACCTAAACCTCAAGCAACATTCATTTCTGACATACACAATTTTCTCATCTCACTCTGTACTACATATTCAAACATACTGGTCATAGGGGACTTCAACATTCACATGGACTCAAATACATGTCAACTGACCTCAGAATTCAAACAGGTACTGGACTGCCTTAATCTACAACAGCTTGTTTATACTCCCACACATAACAAAGGACACATACTGGACTTAGTAATAACAAATACCCTCACACTCACAGACCTCAATATATATGACATTGGAGTTTCTGACCACCAGGCAATAAACATCAAGGTTCCACTTTCAAACACCATAAAAAAAACAAAACGACAGATAACTTTCCGGAACATCAAGAACATTGACTCTAATTCATTTTCCCAGCATCTTCGGCTCCTCAAAATCCCTCCAACTACATCAGTCAGCAATCTCACGGGCTACTACAACTCCAGTCTCACCTCCATCCTGGATCTCCATGCCCCTCTTAAAACCCGGACTGTCACATTCACTCGATCAGCTCCCTGGTTCACAGACAGGCTCAGAGCCATGAAAAGATCTGGCCGTGTCCTGGAGCGTGCGTACCAAACATCCGGCCTGACGGTGCATAAGTTGGCCTACCGGGAACACCAATGCTCCTACGCTAAAGCTCTTACATCGGCCAGGTCAGAACACTACTCCTCAATCATCAATAACAATTCAGGAAACTCAAAAAAACTATTCTCAACCATCAATCATCTTCTCAGACCACAGATTTCCACACATCAAACTCCCACAGTAACAAACTGCAACCGGTTCCTTGATTATTTCACCTCCAAAATCGATAATATTCGTTCTACCCTGACACACAGTTTCACAAATGAAACTCCATCCCCGTCTTTCCTAAAGCATTTTTCTCACTTTTCCCCCACAGCGCAGCAGGAGGTCGAGAAAACTATCCGTAACTCTAAATCATCCACATCATCTTTGGACCCCCTCCCCTCCCCTATGCTTAAAAACCATAACAAACTGATCACTCCCCTCATAACCAAAATCATCAATCTCTCTCTTGAGACCGGCATCATCCCGCCATCCCTCAAAACAGCTCTCGTCAAACCATTTCTCAAAAAACCCACCCTCGACCCTGAAGTCTTATCAAATTACCGCCCAATCTCAAATCTTCCTTTCATATCCAAAATTCTTGAAAAAATTGTCTCCTCTCAGCTTCATAATCATCTAAAATCAAATAACTTCTATGAGAAATTTCAATCTGGTTTTCGCCCATTCCACAGCACAGAGACAGCTTTGATCAGAGTCACCAGTGACCTGCTGATGGTCTCTGATTCCGGTTCCACATCCCTCCTTATTCTCCTCGACTTCTCTGCTGCATTTGACACCATTGATCACATCATCCTTCTCCATCGTCTTCAGCACCACATTGGACTTTCAGGCACTGTCCTTCAATAGTTCCAGTCCTACCTCACTGATCGGACCGAGTGCGTGGTCCTGGGCAAAGCTAAATCCAGAACCCACACAGTCACCTGTGGGGTCCCCCAGGGCTCCGTGCTCGGTCCTACCCTCTTCACAATTTACATGCTCCCCCTTGGTAGTGTCATCAGCACACATGGCATTAATTTCCACTGCTATGCGGACGACACACAGCTCTACCTCAAAGTCACTCCCTCTGGGTCCCCCTCTGCCACTCTCAAACACCTCAGCTCCTGCCTGGAGGACATAAAGGCATGGATGAGCCAAAATTTTCTTCAGTTGAACGGCTCTAAAACCGAAGCCATTCAAATTGGTACCCCTCAACAACTTCGCTCCTCCCCCATAAACTCAATTTCCCTCTTTGGCCACAACATTCCCCTCTCTCCCTCTGTTACCAACCTCGGGGTTAAATTCGACCCCCACCTCACCTTTGAAAAAAAATGTCACCCACATTTGCAAAACTTCCTTCTTTCACCTCCATAACATCTCAAAACTTCGTCCATCTCTCTCCCTCCCAGCTGCTGAGAAGCTCGTCCATGCCTTTGTCTCCTCCAGGTTGGATTACGGTAATGCGCTTCTCATTGGGATCCCTGGCAGGAGCACTCAAAAGCTCCAGTATGTTCAGAACAGCGCTGCCAGGGTCCTGATGAGGGTGCAACTCCATCCTTCACAACCTTCACTGGCTTCCCGTTCACCTCCGTATTGAATATAAGGTCCTCCTTCACACCCATCACTGTCTGCATGGTGAGGCCCCCACTTACCTCTCAGAACTACTCACACTCAATACCTCAACCAGGACCCGGTCAGGCCAACAGCATCGTCTGAACCCACCCAGGACATGGCTAAAAACAATGGGCGACAGGGCCTTTGAGGCTGCCGCTCCCCGCCTGTGGAATGCCCTCCCAGACTACCTCAGGGCCCCACAGATGGAGGATGCCTTTAAAAAAGGACTAAAAACCCACCTTTTTAAAAAAGCTTATCATTTTTAAATTTGTTTGCATTGTATGTTTGTTTTTGTTGTGCTGTACTGTTTTAATTGTTTTAAGTTTTAATGTTTTAACCATGTAGCACTCTGAGGCTTGATTTCAGGTGTAGAGTGCATTATAAATAAAATGTATTATTACATTATTCCGGCCGGCATTCGAACTTCAACGTAGCAGAATCCGCTGCTACACAAGTCCATTGATGGCAAATCACTGTACGCAGGAGGAGGAGAATTTAAGAGGACACATACTGTACATCAAGAGACTTCCCAAGCCTTCATGGTTTTCCTGCAGGAGCACAGGAAAAATGTGGCGAGGGAACTCATTTTATATGACAGCGCTACCTGATGGCGTCACCCGCATCGTGATAAGAGCGCGGTATAGGAACATGACCGAACAGCAGAAAGCTCCCTACTTCCAGAAGGACAGGGAGGCAAAGAGGCAACATGCGATAAAATATCCAGACTGGACCTGTCATGATAATTATGTAAGGCTGGTCCCAGACATTAGGATTACACTGATACCACTTTTCAAAACCAATACAAGTACTTTTATTTAAGCACTCATTGATATTGATACACTTACTCAGAGGTTTGGTTCAAATTACTTTACTTCTGAAATATTTTTTTCTTCCATTCAGACACTAACCAACAGTTACAGCTTAAATGCTCTAAGACGTGTTCACAAAGTTTTTGGATAATGGACACTTCAGAGAGCATTGCCAGTTTAATCCGTGATCATTTAAGATTGAAAAAATATTGTATTGATTATATAGTGCAGGGCCATAATGATGGACAATTTGTAAGCATTTGTTTACATGCCGACAGCTACAGAATCTTAAAAAAAACATGGTCCTTGAGTAGTTTCCAAGATCTTTTCAAAATTGAAAACGAAACAAAAAATCAATAGTTTTTTTTTCTCATCAGCATGTGAATAAAAAACAAAATTATTGAGTTTGCAAATGACACCACCCTCATCGGGCTCATCTCTGATGGTGATAAGTCGGCCTACAGGATGAAGGTAGACCGGCTGGTGTCCTGGTGCAGCAACAACGACATGGAGCTCAACGCTCAGAAGACAGTGGAGATGATCGTGGACTTTAGGAAAGTCACAGCTCCCAATACCCCCCTTGCACTGACAGACTCCCCCATCAGCAAAGTTGACTCTTTCCGCTTCCTCGGTTTCCTGCTCTCACTTGTGTGTATCTAACACAATTCAGCAGGAAAGTAAAAAGACTGTAATAGTAAAAAGACTTGAAAAATAACAAGACTTGAAAAATAACAAGACGTCGCGCACTGTCTCGTACAAGTAACAAGACGTTACTTGTATAACGTCTCGGATAAGAAACAAGACGCTACGCAACCGGATAACAAAAATAGGACAGCACAGCACATAATCAAACATGGATGAAGTAAATCAGGAACGCACTCCGGAGCCTACTCAGTGTTCTAGACCCAACAATAACTCCCAAGATGGCGGGTCAGTGAAAACTCTCAGAGTTCCAATTCCAATCGTTCATCTGTGAGCGTCGCAGCAGCTATAGCCAGAGCAGATGCTGAAGCCGCCCGCGCTCGTGTAGCATTTGCTGAAAAAGAAAAATCCATAAAAGTTGAAAAAGCCAAATTGGAAGCCAATCTGGAAGCTTTACAGTATAAAAGAGAGGCTGCAGCCGCTAACGCCAAAGCAGAAGCACTGGAAGTTATTGAGCCCCAGTACAAACCCCCAACACCACACATCTTCAGAGCACAGGACTATGTTGTGAAAGATTCCTGATCAGCATCATCTCAAAGTTCGGAACATGACCGAACAGCAGAAAGCTCCCTACTTCCAGAAGGACAGGGAGGCGAAGAGGCAACATGCGATAAAATATCCAGACTGGACCTGTCATGATAATTATGTAAGGCTGGTCCCAGACATTAGGGTTACACTGATACTACTTTTCAAAACCAATACAAGTACTTTTATTTAAGCACTCATTGATATTGATACACTTACTCAGAGGTTTGGTTCAAATTACTTTACTTCTGAAATATTTTTTTCTTCCATTCAGACACTAACCAACAGTTAGTGTTAGCATCATCTCAAAGTCCACAA
Source organism: Neostethus bicornis (assembly GCA_902685375.1). Lineage (NCBI taxonomy): Eukaryota > Metazoa > Chordata > Actinopteri > Atheriniformes > Phallostethidae > Neostethus > Neostethus bicornis. The sequence goes on along the minus strand of CACRXE010000047.1, from coordinate 412,915 downwards.
AGGACAGTACCCTCTCACCCCCACCAGATGCCGCTCTACTATCATCGGTCTCCACAACAGCACACTCAAAACCCCTCTCAAAGCAGTGTAAAGACAGAGTTTAAACCCAAGTCAAGCTTTCCAAACTACCCGGACACATCTCACACACGTAGTGCAAAATCTTCAGGAATGATGGATATGGCAAAATATTTAGAATCAGAATATACTTTATTGATAGAACTCGTACGCACTGGCCTATCACGTTTTGATGACTGGCCCGAAACATATAGGGCGTGGAAGTCCTCGTTTTTCAACACGATCAGAGACGTGGATCTGTCTGCGAGTGAACAGTTGGATTTGCTCTCGAAGTAGCTGGGAAAAGAATCAAGTGAACACGTCAAACGTCTCAGAGCGGTCAATATAGCCAATCCAGCCGCCGCATTACAAACAGCGTGGGAAAGGCTCGATGATTGCTACGGTGCCCCAGAAGTCATCGAGAGTGCTCTCTTCTCAAAGCTTGATAATTTTCCAAAGATTTCTAATAAAGAAAACTACAAGTTGAGAGAGCTCGGAGATCTACTAAACGAGGTGCTCGCAGCTAAAGAAGATGGATACTTGTCAGGCTTGTCATATCTGGATACCGCACGTGGCATAAAGCTAATTGTGGAGAAGTTGCCATACAGCCTACAGGAAAAGTGGCTCAACCAGGGATCTAAGTACAAAGAAACTTATCAAGTCAGTTATCCACCATTCTCATATTTCACCTATTTCGTCTGCTACCAAGCTAAAATACGGAACGATCCCAGCTTTTCATATTCTGGAAACAACGTTCGTTCAGAACAAGTTATGCAAAGACGAGTCAATCCAAGAAATGCAATTGCAGTGCACAAGACCAAGGTAACAAACGATGAAAGTCCAACGGAAGTGCCTTATAAAGACGATTTAGTCAAGCAGCGCCCTATCCACAAGAAGCCCCACCCCCTAAAGAAATGAGACTTAAGACTCTCGAAGACAGGAAAGCTTATTTAAAAGAACAAGGCATCTGCTTCAAATGTTGTTCATCTTCTTCTCATCTCGCCCGGGATTGCAAGGTTACGGTGAAATGTGATGAGTGCGACAGTGAAAGTCACATATCGGCCCTTCACCCTGGTCCACCTAAATGGGCGAACAAAGAATCAAACCCCCCACAAGATAACGGCGGGGAGCAAGAAAAAGAGGCAAATTCAGTAGTCAGTCCTCTCTGTACCGAGGTTTGCGGAGACTCTCTGAAGTCTAAATCTTGCTCGAAGATCTGTCTTGTCAAGGTTTACCCAAAGAACCACCCACATGAAGCTGTGAAAATGTTTTCAATGCTCGACGATCAGAGCAACAAGTCTCCAGCCAGGTCGCAGTTTTTTTTATATTTTCAAAATCGAAGCCATCACTTATCCATACACTCTGAGAACGTGTACTGGACTGACCACAACATCTGGCAGAAGAGCAACTGGATTTCAGATTGAAGCAATTAAAGGTGGAATAAGCCTTTCACTCCCCGAACTGATTGAATGTGAGGACTTACCGGACAATCGTGAGGAAATACCAACACCTGAGACTGCCTTCCACCACCACCATCTCAAGGATCTCGCCATAGAAATCCCACCTCTAGACAATGATGCTCAGATCCTTCTACTTCTGGGTCGTGACATTCTTCGCGCACATAAAGTGAGACAACAGATAAATGGCCCTAGAGATACACCATTTGCTCAAAGACTTGACCTTGCATGGGTGTTGGTTGGTGATGTGTGTTTGGGAAATGTCCATAAGCCCACAGTCCACAGCTACAAAACAAACTGGTTCACAGGTCCAGCATTCCTTCACAAGCCTCAAACAGTATATGATCAGCAACAAACATTTGAGCTTATTGATCCAGAGTCAGACATGGATGTCAGACAGCAAGTGACAAGTTGCGTTACCAGCCACGATGATAAGTCGCTCAATCCGGAGAGATTCAAAAAATTCTCAACTTGGAAGTCATTGCAAAGAGCGGTTGCAAACCTCATCCATGTAGGTCGTTGTTTCAAGTCAACAAACAAAAACGTTGTAGATTGTACTGGCTGGCATCAGTGTAGCGGATGAGCTATCTCAAGCAACTTCAGCGATTCTTCTTGCTGCACAAAAGAACTGCTTTAATGAAGAGTTCACTGCCCTCTCAAAAGGAGTTGACATAAACGTGAAAAGTCCACTATCAAAACTCAATCCAGTCGTTGGATCAGATGGATTGTTGAGAATCGGAGGCCGGTTGAAGCAAGCTGATCTCTGCGATCAGGAGAAACATCCAGTTGTTTTGCCAGGCAAACACCACGTCTCAACTCTGCTCATAAGCTACTACCATGACAAAGTGGAACATCAAGGCCGTACTTTTACAGAAGGCGCTATACGAGCTGCCGGCTTCTGGTTGATCAGTAGCAAAAGACGCATAAGCAGCATTCTTCATGGATGTGTTACCTGTCGAAAGCTCCGTGGGAAAAAAGAGAACCAAAAAATGTCAGACCTCCCTCAAGAGCGGCTGAGCACTTCATCTCCCTTCACATACACTGGTGTGGACGTCTTCGGACACTGGCTTGTGACAGCCAAACGGACAAGAGGAGGTGTTGTACAAAACAAGCGCTGGGCCGTTCTCTTCACATGCTTGAGTACACGTGCTGTCCACATAGAGGTAATAGAGTTGATGGACACGTCGTCTTTCATTAACGCCTTGAGGAGATTCTTTGCTATCCGTGGCCCCTCTGAACAGCTTCACTCAGACTGTGGAACCAACTTTGTCGGCGCTTGTAGAGAGTTGGAGTTTCACAAAGTGCTGAAGGGATCAGACGTTCAGAAGTACACAAACGATCAAGGATGTTCATGGCACTTCAACCCACCACACTCCTCACATATGGGTGGTGCGTGGGAACGCATGATCGGAGTCGCAAGGAGGATCTTAGATTCAATGCTCATGCGAATTCACTCGTCAAGCTTGTCCAATGAAGTCCTGTGCACTCTCATGGCAGAAGTGACATCCATCATCAACTCCAGACCCTTGGTTTCTGTATCTTCTGATCCAGAGGTTCCTCAAATACTTACCCCTGCGATGCTTCTCACCCGGAAACAGAGTGTTCCACCTCCATCAGGAAAATTCACCGACAAAGACTTGTTCAAGCAACAGTGGCGTCAAGTACAAAGGCTTGCAGACCAATTCTGGACTTGTTGGAAACGTGAATATCTGCACACACTGCAAGTACGTCATAAATGGCAAGCGTCAAGTCCCAACATCGAAGAAGGTGATGTTGTTTTACTGAAAGACACCCAGACATGCCGCAATGAGTGGCCCATGGCTCTTGTGACTAAAACCTTTCCAGGACGCGATGGAAAGGTCCGAAAAATCAAGATTAAAACGACCAAAGATGGATCTACAAAGACATTCCTTCGGCCCGTCACCGAGGTCATTCTTCTTCTGAAATCAAAGGACTGAATGCATGTTTTAGGTTTATATGGCATCTTTACAGACACCAGGCGGGGAGTGTCTTGCCCTTTATAATTGTGCAGAATATTTACTTTTATAGTTAGATTATATTTATTACGTTTTTCTGTCTTTTATTTTGAAGGCCTAATTAGAAACAGGAAGTTGCGACATGAAGTCAGCCGTTTTGTTTTGAAGTTAGTACATGAGCTTCAGTTAGTACATGAGCACAAGTTTATCCACTGCCATCTGTCTATTTTTGCCATCCATCTATTTTTTCTGATCCTTTTTGACATCACAGTCTGTAAGTTTGTTTTATATGTTTGTGAAGTACATTATCACTGGATGTAGGCGTATTTTCATTGGGATAAGCTACTTTAAACATATTTTTGCATAAGTGTATATTTTCTTTCTGTTTTACAGTTTTACTCTGTTTTGAAGACATCTTTTCTATTGTCATTAAAATGGAGCTTAGACGCTACATGCTGACTCCGCGCAAGTTTTCAGAAGGAGTTAGGCTTACTGCTGAATTGTGTTAGATACACACAAGTGAGAGCAGGAAACTCGGCACTACCATCACCAGAGGTGTAAAGTAGCAAAGTAAGACTACTTCGTTACCTTACTCAAGTAGAAAATCTCGTTATCTTTACTTTAACGAAGTCATTATTTTTTTGTCTACTTTTTACTTTTACTCACTACTTTTTTATGCAATTATCTGTACTTTTACTTCGTTAATTTTATAAAAAGTAGTCGCTACTTTCGCCATTTTGTCACCGTTAAAAAGCCGCGACTGTTTGTCTGAGTTTTTTTTTTTTTTTTATGAACCCTGAATGCATCAAACAAAGGAACAGATGAATGATTGGCTGAAAGGTCCAGGTGAGGTCCAGGTTGATGCTGCAACACTGAACTTTGATTGAATTATCAGTTTTTTAAAAAAAACAACAGCAAAGAAATGTTTTATTGTTATTATTTTGAGTCTGTGGTTATTGTAAACGTCTTTGCTGAAAATGTTGTAGATGGTATTTTTATAAAAATAACTTTGATCTGTGACGCACTATTTTATCTTTAGAAACAAAGCTAATTGAACTGATTAATCCATAAATAGTAGTGGATGAAGTATTTGTGCTTAAAAGCATCCAAAATGTTATTGATTAGTTTATAAAGACTGACGGAGGAGATTAAAACTACACATCGCTTAGATTTTGTATAATGTAGATGTTTGGGTTAACATTAAAAAAACCTTATATGTACACATATATATGTAGATATGTATATATATAAATTTATATACACTCACTGGCCACTTTATTAGGTACACCTGTCCAACTGCTTGTTAACACTTAAATCCTAATCAGCCAATCACATGGCGGCAACTCAGTGCATTTAGGCATGTAGACATGGTCAAGACAATCTCCAGCAGTTCAAACCGAGCATCAGTATGGGGAAGAAAGGTGATTTGAGTGACTTTGAACGTGGCATGGTTGTTGGTGCCAGAAGAGCTGGTCTGAGTATTTCAGAAACTGCTGATCTACTGGGATTTTCACGCACAACCATCTCTAGGGTTTACCGAGAATGGTCCGAAAAAGAAAAAATATCCAGTGAGCGGCAGTTCTGTGGGCGGAAATGCCTTGTTGATGCCAGAGGTCAGAGGAGAATGGCCAGACTGGTTCGGGCTGATAGAAAGGCAACAGTGACTCAAATAAGCACCCGTTACAACCAAGGTAGGCAGGAGAGCATCTCTGAACGCACAGTACGTCGAACTTTGAGGCGGATGGGCTTTAGCAGCAGAAGACCACACCGGGTGCCACTCCTTTCAGCTAAGAACAGGAAACTGAGGCTTCAATTTGCACAAGCTCATCGAAATTGGACAATAGAAGATTGGAAAAACGTTGCCTGGTCTGATGAGTCTCGATTTCTGCTGCGACATTCGGATGGTAGGGTCAGAATTTGGCGTCAACAACATGAAAGCATGGATCCATCCTGCCTTGTATCAACGGTTCAGGCTGGTGGTGGTGGTGTAATGGTGTGGGGAATATTTTCTTGGCACTCTTTGGGCCCCTTGGTACCAATTGAGCATCGTTACAACGCCACAGCCTACCTGAGTATTGTTGCTGACCATGTCCATCCTTTTATGACCACAATGTACCCAACTTCTAATGGCTACTTTCAGCAGGATAATGCACCATGTCATAAAGCTGGAATCATCTCAGACTGGTTTCTTGAACATGACAGTGAGTTCACTGTACTCAAATGGCCTCCACAGTCACCAGATCTCAATCCAATAGAGCATCTTTGGGATGTGGTGGAACGGGAGATTCGCAACATGGATGTGCAGCCGACAAATCTGCGGCAACTGTGTGATGCCATCATGTCAATATGGACCAAACTCTCTGAGGAATGCTTCCAGCACCTTGTTGAATCTATGCCACGAAGAATTGAGGCAGTTCTGAAGGCAAAAGGGGGTCCAACCCGTTACTAGCATGGTGTACCTAATAAAGTGGCCGGTGAGTGTATACCGTCTCCTAAGTCCCGCCCCTACTGGTTTCTTTCTGGGTTTCTTAAAATCTTATTTCTCTGGTTATTTTTTTATTTTTACAGTTCTTAAAATTTTAGAAAAAGAATCCAAGGATTTTGCCTCCTGTGTGTTTCCTTCACTCCCACTGCCTTACGAGTGCATGTAAAGGGTGTTATTCTGTCAATGGGCGTGGTTTTATTGGGTGTACGATATTTTTTGTAAAATACAATAATTTTACGTCATTAGTACGATAATCCAGCACCTCCCACCTGGCAACGCTGCCCAGGCTGTATGTGGCACTCCCAACCTTATCAACTTGGTAAAGACTATTCAGTATTGCCTCAAAGAACTTTGAAAACTAGCTGCCTTCAAGGCTTGAAAAAGCCTTTTGGTCATTTTTTTTTCATTTATTTATGTTTTTTTTACATTGAGTGTGTTTGTGTCTGCTGAAGTTGGTTAAATTAGGTGATGCAGAGTGAAGCTTGGTAGCTGAAGGGACGTTACATAATGCCCTGCTTATGTTAATACATTTGATTGTGTTAATTAATTGATTTCCAATAAAGATTATTAAGAAATAAATGTTTCTGATTCATAAAGTTTCACCAAAACACTTTCATTTATTATCATATTTTCTGCTCCTTAAAGCATGTGATTATAGTTAAAAAATATGTTCATACGCTTTTGTTAACAATATTCCTTTTTTTCTGAAAATTACTTTTACTTTTTTTACTTTAAGTAGTTTTAAAATAGGTTACTTTTTACTTTTACTTAAGTAGAAAACTTGAGTTGATACTTCTACTTTTACTAAAGTAGTTTTTTAACTCGGTATTTATACTTCTACTTGAGTAGAAAATGTTGGTACTTTTGACACTTCTGACCATCACACAGAACCTAAAGTGGGAGCCGTCCATCAGCTCCCTGATCAAAAAGGCCCAGCAGAGGATGTACTTTCTGCGGCAGTTGAAGAAAGCCAAACTGCCTGCCCAGATGTTGGTGGAGTTTTACACAGCCATCATCGAGTCCATTCTCACCTCCTCCATCACCGTGTAGTACGCTGGAGCCACAGCCAAGGACAAACACAGACTGCAGCGCATTGTGCGCTCCGCAGAGAAGGTGATCTGCTGCAGCCTTCCATCTTTCGAAGACCTGTACGTCTCCAGGACTCGGGGGCGTGCAGGTCAGATAGCAGCTGACCCTTCCCACCCTGGACATGGACTTTTTGAGCGACTCCCCTCGGGCAGGAGGCTCCGGTCCATTTGGACCAGAACGTCCCGCCACAAAAACAGCTTCTTCCCTTCTGCCGTTGGACTAATGGATGCTTTATAACCTGGATCCCCACATCTCTCAGTCACTTTATAACCTGGATCCCCACATCTCTTAGTCACTTTATAACCTGGATCCCCACATCTCTTAGTCACTTTATAACCTGGATCCCCACATCTCTTAATCACTTTATAACCTGGATCCCCACATCTCTTAGACACTTTATAACCTGGATCCCCACATCTCTTAGTCACTTTATAACCTGGATCCCCACATCTCTTAGTCACTTTATAACCTGGATCCCCACATCTCTTAGTCACTTTATAACCTGGATCCCCACATCTCTTAGTCACTTTATAACCTGGATCCCCACATCTCTTAGTCACTTTATAACCTGGATCCCCACATCTCTTAGTCACTTTATAACCTGGATCCCCACATCTCTTAATCACTTTATAACCTGGATCCCCACATCTCTTAGTCACTTTATAACCTGGATCCCCACATCTCTTAGTCACTTTATAACCTGGATCCCCACATCTCTTAGTCACTTTATAACCTGGATCCCCACATCTCTTAGTCACTTTATAACCTGGATCCCCACATCTCTTAATCACTTTATAACCTGGATCCCCACATCTCTTAGTCACTTTATAACCTGGATCCCCACATCTCTTAGTCACTTTATAACCTGGATCCCCACATCTCTTAGTCACTTTATAACCTGGATCCCCACATCTCTTAGTCACTTTATAACCTGGATCCCCACATCTCTTAGTCACTTTATAACCTGGATCCCCACATCTCTTAATCACTTTATAACCTGGATCCCCACATCTCTTAGTCACTTTATAACCTGGATCCCCACATCTCTTAGTCACTTTATAACCTGGATCCCCACATCTCTTAATTACTTTATAACCTGGATCCCCACATCTCTTAATCACTTTATAACCTGGATCCCTACATCTCTTAATCACTTTATAACCTGGATCCCCACATCTCTTAGTCACTTTATAACCTGGATCCCCACATCTCTCAGTCACTTCCCTCTTGTCTTATCTTTATTATTTTCTATTATTTTCTATGACGTTGCACTACTTTTGTTTTTCTTTCTGAGCACTCTTAGTTTTGTTAAAATTATTTTTATTTATTTTATTTTTTTATTATTTTTATTTTATTTTTTGCACACCTGTATCCAAGCAAGTTCCTAGTCTCTGATAATCTTCATTGACATGGCAATAAAAGCATTCTGATTCTAATGAAGGCAGCTCTAGCAGCATGCCTCATGAACATCAATACATTTTGAGGCGGTCCTTTTTGGTGCTTTTGTTTTATGAATAGATGTTAATCTGACTTTTTTGGACGTTTCGCTGACATTCCCTTAAACACAGCTCTGTCTGGTGGATGCATAATACAACCCTAGCCAATGGAGTAGCTTCTTTTTTGTATCCTTCTAATGCAGTAGGCCTTATATTTGAAATTTTTTTTTTAAAATAGACTATTTATTGGAGGTGTGCTTTATAATCCAATGTGCTTTATAATGCACGAAGTACGGTAGCTGTCCAAAGTAGAGACCACTATGAATGAAAGTGTTAGTCACAATGAGTTTTGAGTGATAACACAGTGATGCGAAAGCAGAACGGTAAGTTCTAGACTTACAGTCTAGATCAGGGGTCGGGATTCTGTGGCTCGAAAGCCAGATGTGGCTCTTTCGATGGCTGCATCTGGCTTGCAGACAAATCCTTTGCACATGTGTGACCGAGAGTCCAGCAAGGTAGTTCACACGCTCAGCTTTGTAGTAGAATGAATGGCCAATGTGCACATGCCCAAAAGGATCAGCACACCAGCGTTTTCATTACGAGGAACATGTATGTTGACATGTGCGACCAGCTGCTGGCTCTTGGAGGCACATCCGTGTGTGGCTGGAGGAGTTGGCTCGGTCCTGGGCGAGCTGAGGAGAAGAAATCAATCTGGAGGAGGTGAAGAGAAGGAGATGGTCTGGAGGAGGTGCTTCAGGCCCTGTGTCTTTGCAATTTCCATGGAAACATCCAGTTGCTCGCTTGAGAAACTGGAGACGCTCATTTGGACCCAGTAAAATACAGAGAGGCTAGTTTGGTGTTTTTCACTGCAGTCAAGCTTTGTGACCCATTCCGGACTCCAGCTTTTGGGTTGCCAGGTTGGACACAGTGCGACCGGACTGGGATGCCGGTGGATAGGGGTGAGGGGGCATCGAGGTGTTTGCACTGCAGCACTCAAATTTTCCTTCGGGTATTAATAAAGTATATTCAATTCAATGGGGACCAGCTTGTTCGATCAAGAAATGAACTCCCCTCGCTACGTTGTCAGCTTTTAGAGTCCCTTTGAGGAAGATGGCTAAGCAAAAAAAGACGACGACTATTGTAAATTTCAACACGAATGGACAGAGGAATTTGTGTTTGTCTTTTACTGAGTTTGCTAAAGAAACAAATCTACCAATGGACAAACTTCTTTCGGAATGCACTAATGGTGCCCCTTGCATGGTCGGGAGAAACAGGATTCGTAGCGCTTCTTCATGAACAGGAAAAGAGACACTTCCTAAATTTTCACTGCATCCTACATCAGGAGGCGCTTTGTACTCAACTGTGTGGCAAGCGGTTTGGTGAAGTGATGTCACTTGTCATTCGTGTGGTCAACTTTATTGTTGCTCAAGATTTAAATTAAAGTGAATGAGTATTGCTGTACTGACAATGTTTGGGTCTACTTATGCATGTGAGCAGTCTTTCTCACTTTTCAGAACATCAAGAGCAGCTTACGATCACCTTTAAAGAATGGAAGTCTCAACGCTTGCATGAAGCTCAACCTCACCACTTACAAATCAGACTACAAAGCCATCAACAAAACCATGCAGCACCAGAAGTTCAGAAATACACAATTAATTTGCAACTTAATACATAATCAGTGTTCTCCCCAGGATTTTCCAAAATCCCTAGAATAGCATGGCCGTGTGTGTGAGGGATGGAGGAGTTCCTCTTGCTGTTTTATTTTGCGGGTGAAAAAGAGTGCGCAGACTTTTGGTATAAATGTGTTGCCATGCTAACATTAAAATGAATGTTTAAAACACTAAATTTCTTTCTAAAACATCCCAAGATAAGAAAATCGCATGAATAGGTGTTCATTTGCAGCAAATTTGAAACACGCGTCGGTTTGAAATTCAAGCAATAGCTCTCCGGGGAGAACGCTGCACGAAAAAGCCTAATAATATTATGAAAAAGAATCCAGGGACTCACAGTGTTGGGAGTGACAACTGAAGCAAAGGATTAATAATTAACGTGGCTGAATCCAGAAAGAGATTGGATTGCAGTAAAACAGAAATATATTCTTTAGACTTAACTGAGCAGATGACCAGAGATGAGTCGGAATCTAATCCAAATCCAGGATAGAGAGGTTGAGTAGAAATGTTCCTGAAGGTGTGAAGGTGGATCAAAGGGCCAGAAGAGACTGCATAGAAGGACAGAGATCCAGCAGGGCAGTCCATATACACTGCTACTTTATTGAAGAATGACGAAGAGGTGATGTTGATGGGTGTTTCCCTGTTATTGTGTCTTACTGTAAAACCATGTTTGAAGCACCTCAGGCTCCAGGACAGCAAAGTACTTCCAAAAAGATAGTGAGGCGGTTGTCCTCTCTTCGTTGTTTCTCTGGCACTCACTGATATGTCGATGCATCCAGTCCACTCCGCTTCCCAGTAACAGCGACCAATCAGCCTCTCATTACACAGAAAGCTGGGATAAAGCTCAAATCTTTCTGGATGATCTGGATATGGCTGATCGTCTCTCACACGTGACACCTTCCCGTTTTCAGACACTTTGAGATTCTTGCTCACTGTGTTCATGTTACATGTGAGCGGACAGAAATCTGACAAAGAAAATAAACAGTCCTGCTGCAGTTAATCTGTTTAATTACTACACGACTTATACATCAGTAGGTGGGGTACACCCTAAACAGGTCGCCTGTCTGTCATAGTTCAGCTGTAACTATGTAATAAAACCTTTTCTGTTTTATTAATCAGTGATGGAACAATAGAATTATTCCAATGAATAGTATACTTACACTTCCTGAGATCTGGTCTATACCAGTGTTCCACCGAGGGCTCCATCCTGAAAGGAAGAGCGAGGGTTTACTGTTGCTTTTTTTCAACATGTTGAGTTTAATATTAGGAGAATCTTCAAACCTCAGAGTTTCAAGTCGGTAAGATGGATCCTGCTGGCAGGCGGTCAGAAGCTTGATTCCTGTGTCTCCTGGACAGTTGTAGCTCAGGTCGAGTTCAGTCAGATGTAAGGGGTTGGAGGCGAGAGCTGCAGCCAGGGAAGCACAGCCTGCTTCTGTGATCAGACATCCTGATAGCCTGCAGAAACAAAGCAGTGACAGGACAGCAGATCATTGACTCTAGTGGAGGAATCTAAACTCAGACTGAACCACAATGCTCGGGTTTGAGCAAGACAACAATTCTATTCCGTTCTTTTGCCTTCTGCTTTCATGTGGGATGGATTGTGGGGGACACATTCTTTAGCTCCCCTTGGAGAATCCTGTGGTGTTCCCTGTCCAACTGTGTGGCATAGTTTCTCTATCAGGTCCAGGAGTCGACCTCTGGGTCTCCTCCTGTTGGGAAAGAACACCTCACCAGTGAGGGAGGGATCCTGATCAGATGCTCAAACCACCCCATTATGGCTTCTCTCAACCCATAAGATTTATGGCCCTACTCTAAGCACCTCCCTCTATGTCTGAGAGAAATACCACCCACCCAGCAGAGAAAGCTCATTTCTGCCGCTTGTGATCTTCTGTGATTCTGCCGAGATCTCGTTCTTTCAGTTGGTCCAGCGAGAGTTGGGCCAATAAAGCCAACAGAACCACATCACCTGTAAGGAGCAGAGATTCGATCCTGAGGTCACCAAACCGGATCCTCCAACACCTCGCCTGCACCTAGAAATTCTGTCCATAAATGTAAGGAACAGAATTGGTGACGAAGGGCAGCTTTAGCGGAGTCCAACTGTCTATGGAAATAGACATTTCAGCAATTGTCAGCAAAGTTTTTAGTGTTGTTTTTTTTTTGTGTTGTGGTTTTATTTAATTTAGCTGTTTGTTTGTTGTTTCTTTTGGTCATTGTAGCACTTTGAGATCTCCACTGGAGATATAAAGTGCGTTTACAAATAAAATTTATTTATTTATAATTGATTTATGGAAATGGAATCAATAGACTGCCAGCAAAATTAACCAAATTTTGGCACTGGTCATACAGAGACCGACAGCAAAAACCAAGGGCTCTTAGACTCCATACTCTCGGAACCTCTACACAGGAGTCCCCGATGGAATGCCTTGTCCAGATCCACAAAGCAGACTGGTTGGTCTCTGTTGCCTTTAGAAACCTGAACAGAGCTAGCTCCTTTTCAATCACAGACAGACCCTCCTTTCCAGTACCCCTAAACAAACCTTCCCAGGGAGGCTGAGGAGTGTGATCCCTCTGTAGTTGGAGCACATCCTCTGGTCCCCCTTCTGATAAATAGGAACCTCCACCGCGGGCTGTCAATCCAGAGACAATGTCCCTGATGTCCACGCAATGGTGCAAAGGCTTGTCAACCAAGACAGCCCGATATCATCGAGAGACTTTAGGAGCTCATCCACCACCGGAACCCCACCGCTGAGGTTTTTGACCACCTCGGTCGAACCTCGGTTATTCTTCTTCTTTCGGCATTTCCCTCCAGGGGGCGCCACATCAAGTCATTTTATTCCATCTAACCCTATCAGCTGCATCCTCTTCGGTCACACCAACTATCTTCATGTCTTCCTTCACTGCGTCCATGAACCTCCTCTTCTGTCTTTGGTCACGCCCACACTGAACTCCTCTGTCTCACCTACAGCACACCTCACCACTGTCGGTCGAACCATGGTTTTCCCATCGATACCTGTCAGCTGCCTCAGGAGTCCCACAGGCCAAGAAGGCCCGGTAAGCCTCTCACCCACTGCTGTTCACTAGCCATCATGACAGGTACCAATGACATTGTGTCCACTCCTCTAATGTGGAGCTTGCTTGAGCTCCCATCCCTCTACCCCCCACCTCTCCCTCTGTTCCAGGGAGGGGTGGGGGAACGCTTTGGATGGGATCTTTGAAAGTCTCATAAATCCAGACCTGAGGGTTCTAAGAATGCAGTAAGGTGTTTTCAGTCCCGCACACAGCTCGTCCACCCCAGAATCCTGTAGATTGTTGTTACTCAGGTCCAGGTCTCTCAGGGTGCAGGACTGGGAGCTGAGAATTGTGGACAAATTCTCACAGCTTTTCATGGAAAGGTCACAAAAAGCCAACCTGGAGAAATAGGAGGATACAAGCATTCAACACAACAGGAAACATCAGCGTCATGCAAACTTATTAAAAAACGTATTTATTTATTGAATCAGGACAATGTATATTAATCAACATACAGTATCTGCAGGTAAACATTAATGTAAATATGTCAGAATTAGCAGAGTAGCTAAATGACATCTGCTGTCATAGGGTAGGCACCATGAAACACTATAAAAGATATGATGCTTTATAAAAAGCTTATTTACTATATCAAACAGATTAGGAATATTTAAATCTGACCTGATGAATTCCGGTGCACATTGTGAGTTCATCAGTCTATCACAGAGCTGCTTCACTCCTGAGTCCTTCAGGTTGTTGTTACTCAGGTCCAGTTCACAAAGACTTACAGATGGTGAGCAGATCGCTGAAAAAAGAGCTTCATAGCTTTTCTCTGGATGGTTGAAGCCACTCAGTCTGAACACATAAAGAGTAAAGTATAATTACTACACATAAAATAATTATTGTTTATACACAGAAAACAATGCAGACACAAGATGATATGTCTTCTTGCATCTGGCTCAACAAATAAAGAATAGATTTACCTGAGCTGTGAGATATAAGGCAGACACTGCAGGAGAATCCTCACTTCTTCTTCTTTATGGATCCAGTCTGTCAGCTCCACTGGTTTCTTCTCTGACTGCAGTTTCAGGACTTCCAGGAGGATGGAGGTCTTTCTCTCTGAGAGCTCTATGAACCAGACTGGAGGAGACTGGAGAACTGGATGTAATGATGGAAGGAGACTCAGACCTTTTTTAGTCTCACAGTCCTTCATCTTGGAGAACAGATCCAGCAGGAAGTCACTCTGATGTTTATCAGCAGTGTTTCTGTCATCAAAAGGGAATGTCTGATAGGAGCAGACTGATGATAACATCTCCATCAACTTCTCTCCTGTCTGTTGTTCTCTTTCTGCTGCTGCACGGAACAGATCCACAAACCACTTGGTTCCTCGTCCACGGACTGACCACCAAGGATCCACTCTGGAAGAATAAGATGGAAACATTTAGTGATGAAGGCAGCACGGTGGTGCAGTGGGTAGCACAGTGGCCTCACAGCAAGAAGGTCGTGGGTTCAAGTCCTGGGTGGGGAAGAGTCTTGGAACACTGTCCTTTCTGTGTGGAGTTTAAATGTTCTCCCCGTGTTTGTGTGGGTTTCCTCTGGGTACTCCGGTTTCCTCCCACCCTCCAAAGACATGCATGCTACATTGATTGGCCGGTGCCAAATTGCCCCTAGGAATGACTATGTGTGTGAATGGTTGTATATGTGTGGCCCCACGACAGACTGGTGACCTGTTCGGGGTGTACTTTGCCCTTTGCCTTAAATTGGCCGGGATGGGCTCCGGCACCCCCCGCAACCCCAAAAGGGATAGACGGATAAGAAGATGAATGACTGATGACTGACATTTAGTAATGATCTGATCTGAATCAGACTCTACTGATGGACTCTATCTATCCTTTACACGATGAACTTCCATCATCACCTCCCTGTGATGTAACACACATGTAAACGACAGTACTGTTAGCAACATGGATTCTAGGAAAAGATTTCTGCCAACAGGTGAACGTTTTCTGATTATTTTACTTCATGTGGAACTAGGCATGAGGAGCAGCAGCCCATCAGCCTGCAGCTGCATCAGCTGACCTCCACTCTGAGGATGATCAACATGAATAAGGTGGCAGGGTCTGATGAGGAGTCAGGTTAGACATTGAAATCCTGTGTTAACCAACTAGCAGGTGCTTTCCTGAACGTCTTTAACCCACCGCTACAGCTCTGTGTGGTCCCAACCTGCCTGAAATCCTCCATCATCGTGCCTGTATTCCAAAGAACAGCAATCACCTGCCTCAATGATTAATGCCCAATATAGCCGAAAATCGTAAATTTTTTGTCTCACCGGTCTTGACATTGAAGATTCAAAAAGAACAAAACCAAGAAAAAAAGAAGAATGTACAAACACAATAAAGACTGGCATCCCTGAAGACCTGGACAGTGTACTGTTCTACAGAGAGAACCGTTTCACAGAGGATGCAGTCTCACTAACACTCCTCACATCTCTGACTCATCTACAGTGTCCTCACATGTCAGGATCCTGTCTGTGGATTTCAGTTCTACATTTAACACCGTTCTCCCAGACGTGCTGGCCCTGCAGCTCCTCAACCTAGGCCTGTCAGCATCACCCTGCTCCTCAATAAGGGACTTCCACACCAACAGGTCCAAGTGGTAAGGATAGGTGAGCTTGATCCTCCACACCAGTATATCACAGGACTTTGTGTGTAGTACTGTGACGAACCTGCAGTAATCTGTTATAAATATTCTACAGGTGTTGGGCTCGGAGTGTGTGGCACACATAAACATCTCATCAATAAGAATATCTTTGATATTTTTTTAATCATCATATTGCTAATTCTTACTGCAGAAAATGTTTTTAAAGACTCTTTGTACACAATCTAATTTAGCCAGCCATACTGATCAGTCATTGATAGTCTGTTCAGAGATCAATATTCTTTCAGTTTATTTACTAGACATCACACTGAAAATAAAAAAATGAAAGATAACAAACATCTGTTATTAAAGATTACATAAAGCATCAGAGTTCTGAGTCCATGTAGAAACTAGGATGTATAAATCAAAGAGTGAAAGGAGAGAAGCATCTCCATAGAACTCAGTAACATAGTCATAGTGACTAATGTAGGACCTAAAGCAGGTTTCTATCATCTCTGTTCCTCTGAAAGGAAGAATAGATTTACCTGAGCTGTGAGATATAAGGCAGACACTGCAGGAGAATCCTCACTTCTTCTTCTTCTTCTTCATGCAAACAGTCTTTCAGCTCCACTGGTTTCTTCTCTGACTGCAGTTTCAGGACTTCCAGGAGGATGGAGGTTTTTTTCTCTGAGAGCTTTATGGACCAGACTGGAGGAGACTGGAGAACTGGATGTAATGATGGAAGGAGACTCAGACCTTTTTTAGTCTCACAGTCCTTCATCTTGGAGAACAGATCCAGCAGGAAGTCACTCTGATGTTTATCAGCAGTGTATCTGTCATCAAAGGGGAATGTCTGATAGGAGCAGACTGATGATAACATCTCCATCATCTTCTCTCCTGTCTGTTGTTCTCTTTCTGCTGCTGCACAGAACAGATCCACAAACCACTTGGTTCCTCCTCCACGGCCTGACCACCAAGGATCCACTCTGGAAGAATAAGATGGAAACATTTAGTGATGATCTGATCTGAATCAGACTCTACTGATGGACTCTATCTGTCTAGCAGCCCATCAGCCTGCAGCTGCATCAGCTGACCTCCACTCTGAGGATGATCAACATGAATAAGGTGGCAGGGTCTGATGAGGAGTCAGGTTAGACATTGAAATCCTGTGTTGACCAACTAGCACGTCGTTTCCTGGACGTCTTTAACCCACCGCTAAAGCTCTGTGTGGTCCCAACCCGCCTGAAATGTTCCATCATCGTGCCTGTGTTCCAAAGAACAGCAATCACCTGCCTCAATGATTAATGCCCGATCGCACTGACCCCAGAGATCAAGTGTTTCAAGTGGATCCTCTTGAGATAAATTCAATACAATTTTATTTGTAAAGCCCAAAATCAAATTTTTTTTTGTCTCAACGGGCTTCAGATTGCAGATTAAAAAAGAATAAAACGAAGAAAAAAAATAAGAATGTATAAACACAATAAAGACTGGCATCCCTGAAGGCCTGGACAGTGTACTGTTCTACAGAGAGAACCGTTTCACAGAGGATGCAGTCTCACTAACACTCCTCACATCTCTGACTCATCTACAGTGTCCTCACATGTCAGGATCCTGTCTGTGGATTTCAGTTCTACATTTAACATTGTTCTCCCAGACGCGCTGGCCCTGCAGTCCCTCAACCTAGGCCTGTCAGCCTCACCCTGCTCCTCAATAAGGGACTTCCACACCAACAGGTCCAAGTGGTAAGGATAGGTGAGCTTGATCCTCCACACCAGTATATCACAGGACTGTGTGCTCAGCCCCACACTTTACATCCTCTTTACAAACAACTGCCCTGCCATCCATCCCACACACATGATGGTGAAGATTGCAGATGACTCCACCGTGGTGGGTCTCATGAGACCCAGTACAGAGACGAGGTCCAGAGAGTAAAAAAAGTAATAATAATAAATTGCTGGACAGATGTTGTTGTAAAGCAGGCGATGCAGCTTCATCTTTCTCAAAAGAATTTATCACCGCACAGAAAAAAATCTTCAGATATCTGAACAACATCGTCGTTTCAGAATAAACTTTTCTGTGCAATGACGTACCTGCACTGCTCTGTTATAAATATTCTACAGGCGTTGGGCTCGGAGTGTGTGGCACACATAAACATCTCATCAATAAGAATATTTTTGATATTTTTTTAATCATCATATTGCTAATTCTTACTGCAGGAAATGTTTTTAAAGACTCTTTGTACACAATCTAATTTAGCCAGCCATACTGATCAGTCATTGACAGTCTGTTCAGAGATCAATATTCTTTCAGTTTATTTACTAGACATCACACTGAAAATAAAAAAATGAAAGATAACAAACATCTGTTATTAAACATTACATAAAGCATCAGAGTTCTGAGGCCATGTAGAAACTAGGATGTATAAATCAAAGAGTGAAAGGAGAGAAGCATCTCCATAGAACTCAGTAACATAGTCATAGTGACTAATGTAGGACCTAAAGCAGGTTTCTATCATCTCTGTTCCTCTGAAAGGAAGAATAGATTTACCTGAGCTGTGAGATATAAGGCAGACACTGCAGGAGAATCCTCACTTCTTCTTCTTTATGGATCCAGTCTGTCAGCTTCACTGGTTTCTTCTCTGACTGCAGTTTCAGGACTTCCAGCGCGATGGAGATCTTTCTCTCTGAGAGCTTTATGAACGAGACTGGAGGAAACTGGAGAACTGGATGTAATGATGGAAGGAGACTCAGACCTTTTTTAGTCTCACAGTCCTTCATCTCAGAGAACAGATCCAGCAGGAAGTCACTCTGATAAGTCTCCCTATTTTCTGAATCAAATGGGAAAGTTCCTTTAGGCAGCACTGATGATAACATCTCCATCATCTTCTCTCCTGTCTGCTGTTCTCTTTCTGCTGCTGCACAGAACAGATCCACAAACCACTTGGTTCCTCCTCCATGGCCTGACCACTCTGGATCCACTCTGGAAGAATAAGATGGAAACATTTAGTGATGATCTGATCTGAATCAGACTCTACTGATGGACTCTATCTGTCTAGCAGCCCATCAGCCTGCAGCTGCATCAGCTGACCTCCACTCTGAGGATGATCAACATGAATAAGGTGGCAGGGTCTGATGAGGAGTCATGTTAGACATTGAAATCCTGTGTTGACCAACAAGCACGTGCTTTCCTGGAGGTTTTTAACCCACCCCTACAGCTCAGTGTGGTCCCAACCTGCCTGAAATCCTCCATCATCGTGCTTGTGTTCCAAAGAACAGCAATCACCTGCCTCAATGATTACTGCACGATCGGTCTGACCGCAGAGATCAAGTATTTCAAGCGGATCCTCCTGAGACAAATTGAACACAATTTTAATTGTACAGCCCAAAATCATAAAGTTTTTTGTCTCAACGGGCTTCACATTAAAGATATAAACAGAACAAATACAAGAAAAAAAGAAGAATGTATAAACACAATAAAGACTGGCATCCCTGAAGGCCTGGACAGTGTACTGTTCTACAGAGAGAACCGTTTCACAGAGGATGCAGTCTCACTAACCCTCCTCACATCTCTGACTCATCTACAGTGTCCTCACATGTCAGGATCCTGTCTGTGGATTTCAGTTCTACATTTAACACCGTTCTCCCAGACGTGCTGGCCCTGCAGTCCCTCAACCTAGACCTGTCAGTATCACCCTGCTCCTCAATAAGGGACTTCCACACCAACAGGTCCAAGTGGTAAGGATAGGTGAGCTTGATCCTCCACACCAGTATATCACAGGACTGTGTGCTCAGCCCCACACTTTACATCCTCTTTACAAACAACTGCCCTGCCATCCATCCCACACACATGATGGTGAAGATTGCAGATGACTCCACCGTGGTGGGTCTCAGGAGACCCAGTACAGAGACGAGGTCCAGAGAGTAAAAAAAAAAAAAAAAAGTGAATTGCTGGACAGACGTTGTTGTAAAGCAGGCGATGCAGCTTCATCTTTCTGAGAAAAAATCTGTCACCCCTCAGAAAAAATCTTCAGATATCTGAACAACGTTGTCGTTCCAGAATAAACTTTTCTCTGCAATGACGTACCTGCACTGCTCTGTTATAAATATTCTACAGGCGTTGGGCTCGGAGTGTGTGGCACACTTAAACATCTTATCAATAAGAATATCTTTGATATTTTTTAATCATCATAGTGCTAATTCTTACTGCAGGAAATGTTTTTAAAGACTCTTTGTACACAATCTAATTTAGCCAGCCATACTGATCAGTCATTGACAGTCTGTTCAGAGATCAATATTCTTTCAGTTTATTTACTAGACATCACACTGAAAATAAAAAAAATGAAAGATAACAAACATCTGTTATTAAAGATTACATAAAGCATCAGAGTTCTGAGTCCATGTAGAAACTAGGATGTATAAATCAAAGAGTGAAATGAGAGAAGCATCTCCATAGAACTCAGTAACATAGTCATAGTGACTAATGTAGGACCTAAAGCAGGTTTCTATCATCTCTGTTCCTCTGAAAGGAAGAATAGATTTACCTGAGCTGTGAGATATAAGGCAGACACTGCAGGAGAATCCTCATTTCTTCTTCTTCATGGATCCAGTCTGTCAGCTTCACTGGTTTCTTCTCTGACTGCAGTTTCAGGACTTCCAGGAGGATGGAGGTCTTTCTCTCTGAGAGCTTTATGGACCAGACTGGAGGAGACTGGAGAACTGGATGTAATGATGGAAGGAGACTCAGACCTTTTTCAGTCTCACAGTCCTTCATCTTGGAGAACAGATCCAGCAGGAAGTCACTCTGATGTTTATCAGCAGTGTTTCTGTCATCAAAGGGGAATGTCTGATAGGAGCAGACTGATGATAACATCTCCATCATCTTCTCTCCTGTCTGCTGTTCTCGTTCTGCTGCTGCACAGAACAGATCCACAAACCACTTGGTTCCTCTCCCATGGCCTGACCACCAAGGATCCACTCTGGAAGAATAAGAAGGAAACATTTAGTGATGATCTGATCTGAATCAGACTCTACTGATGGACTCTATCTGTCTAGCAGCCCATCAGCCTGCAGCTGCATCAGCTGACCTCCACTCTGAGGATGATCAACATGAATAAGGTGGCAGGGTCTGATGAGGGGTCAGGTTAGACATTGAAATCCTGTGTTGACCAACTAGCACATGCTTTCCTGGACATCTTTAACCCACCCCTAGAGCTCAGTGTGGTCCCAACCTGCCTGAAATCCTCCATCATCAAGCCTGTGTTCCAAAGAACAGCAATCACCTGCCTCAATGATTACTGCCCGATCACACTTACCCCAGAGATCACGTGTTTCAAGCGGATCCTCCTGAAACAAATTCAGTTCACTTTTATTGTACAGCCCAAAATCATAAATTCTTTCTCTCACCGGGCTTCACATTGCAGATTCAAAAAGAACAAATACAAGGAAAAAAATTAGAATGTATAAACACAGTAAAGACTGGCATCCCTGAAGGCCTGGACAGTGTACTGTTCTACAGAGAGAACCGTTTCACAGAGGATGCAGTCTCACTAACACTCCTCACATCTCTGACTCATCTACAGTGTCCTCACATGTCAGGATCCTGTCTGTGGATTTCAGTTCTACATTTAACACCGTTCTCCCAGACGCGCTGGCCCTGCAGCTCCTCTACCTAGCCCTGTCAGCATCACCCTGCTCCTCAATAAGGGACTTCCACACCAACAGATCCAAGTGGTAAGGATAGGTGAGCTTGATCCTCCACACCAGTATATCACAGGACTGTGTGCTCAGCCCCACACTTTACATCCTCTTTACAAACAACTGCCCTGCCATCCATCCCACACACATGATGGTGAAAATTGCAGATGACTCCACCGTGGTGGGTCTCATGAGACCCAGTACAGAGACGAGGTCCAGTCAGCAAAAAAAAAAAAGCAAATTGTTGGACAGATGTTGTTGTGAAGCAGGTGATTGAGTTTCATCTTTTTTGAGAAAAAATCTTCAGATATCTGAACAACATCGTTGTTACAGAATAAACTTTTCTCTGCAATAACGTACCTGCACAGCTTGTTCTAAATATTCTACAGGCGTTGGGCTCGGAGTGTGTGGCACATGTAAACATCTCATCAATAAGAATATCTTTGATATTTTTTAATCATCATATTGCTAATTCTTACTGCAGGAAATGTTTTTAAAGACTCTTTGTACACAATCTAATTTAGCCAGCCATACTGATCAGTCATTGACAGTCTGTTCAGAGATCAATATTCTTTCAGTTTATTTACTAGACATCACACTGAAAATAAAAAAAATGAAAGATAACAAACATCTGTTATTAAAGATTACATAAAGCATCAGAGTTCTGAGTCCATGTAGAAACTAGGATGTATAAATCAAAGAGTGAAAGGAGAGAAGCATCTCCATAGAACTCAGTAACATAGTCATAGTGACTAATGTAGGACCTAAAGCAGGTTTCTATCATCTCTGTTCCTCTGAAAGGAAGAATAGATTTACCTGAGCTGTGAGATATAAGGCAGACACTGCAGGAGAATCCTCAATTCTTCTTCTTCATGGATCCAGTCTTTCAGCTCCACTGGTTTCTTCTCTGACTGCAGTTTCAGGACTTCCAGGAGGATGGAGGTCTTTCTCTCTGAGAGCTTTATGAACCAGACTGGAGGAGACTGGAGAACTGGATGTAATGATGGGAGGAGACTCAGACCTTTTTTAGTCTCACAGTCCTTCATCTTGGAGAACAGATCCAGCAGGAAGTCACTCTGATGTTTATCAAAACTGTATTTGTCATCAAAGGGGAATGTCTGATAGGAGCAGACTGATGATAACATCTCCATCATCTTCTCTCCTGTCTGTTGTTCTCTTTCTGCTGCTGCACAGAACAGATTCATAAACCACTTGGTTTCTCCTCCATGGCCTGACCACCAAGGATCCACTCTGGAAGAATAAGATGGAAACATTTAGTGATGATCTGATCTGAATCAGACTCTACTGATGGACTCTATCTGTCTAGCAGCCCATCAGCCTGCAGCTGCATCAGCTGACCTCCACTCTGAGGATGATCAACATGAATAAGGTGGCAGGGTCTGATGAGGGGTCAGGTTAGACATTGAAATCCTGTGTTAACCAACTAGCACATATTTTCCTGGATTCTTTAACCCACCCCTACAGCTCTGTGTGGTCCCAATCTGCCTGAAATCCTCCATCATCAAGCCTGTGTTCCAAAGAACAGCAATCACCTGCCTCAATGATTAATGCCCGACTGCACAGACCCCAGAGATCAAGAGTTTCAAGCTGATCCTCCTTAAATGAGTTCAATTCAATTTTAATTGTAGAGCCCAAAATCACAAGTTTTCGTCTCAACGAGCTTCACATTGAAGATTAAAAGAGAACAAAAACAAGAAAAAAATAAGAATGTATAAACACAATAAAGACTGGCATCCCTGAAGGCCTGGACAGTGTACTGTTCTACAGAGAGAACCGTTTCACAGAGGATGCAGTCTCACTAACACTCCTCACATCTCTGACTCATCTACAGTGTCCTCACATGTCAGGATCCTGTCTGTGGATTTTAGTTCTACATTTAACACCGTTCTCCCAGACACGCTGGCCCTGCAGCTCCTCAACCTAGGCCTGTCAGCATCACCCTGCTCCTCAATAAGGGACTTCCACACCAACAGGTCCAAGTGGTAAGGATAGGTGAGCTTGATCCTCCACACCAGTATATCACAGGACTGTGTGCTCAGCCCCACACTTTACATCCTCTTTACAAACAACTGCCCTGCCATCCATCCCACACACATGATGGTGAAGATTGCAGATGACTCCACCGTGGTGGGTCTCATGAGACCCAGTACAGAAAGGAGGTCCAGACAGAAAAAAAAAAACCAAAAAACATAAAACACTTGACAGACGTTGTTGTAAAGCAGGTGATTGAGTTTCATTGTTCTGAAAAAAAATCTATCACCACACAGAAAAAATCTTCAGTTATCTGAACAAGATCGTCGTTTCAGAATAAACTTTTCTCTGCAATGACGTACCTGCACTGCTCTGTTAAAAATATTCTACAGGCGTTGGGCTCGGAGTGTGTGACAAACTTAAACATCTCATCAATAAGAATATTTTTGATATTTTTTTAATCATCATATTGCTAATTCTTACTGCAGGAAATGTTTTTAAAGACTCTTTGTACACAATCTAATTTAGCCAGCCATACTGATCAGTCATTGACAGTCTGTTCAGAGATCAATATTCTTTCAGTTTATTTACTAGACATCACACTGAAAATAAAAAAATGAAAGATAACAAACATCTGTTATTAAAGATTACATAAAGCATCAGAGTTCTGAGGCCATGTAGAAACTAGGATGTATAAATCAAAGAGTGAAAGGAGAGAAGCATCTCCATAGAACTCAGTAACATAGTCATAGTGACTAATGTAGGACCTAAAGCAGGTTTCTATCATCTCTGTTCCTCTGAAAGGAAGAATAGATTTACCTGAGCTGTGAGATATAAGGCAGACACTGCAGGAGAATCCTCACTTCTTCTTCTTCATGGATCCAGTCTGTCAGCTCCACTGGTTTCTTCTCTGACTGCAGTTTCAGGACTTCCAGGAGGATGGAGGTCTTTCTCTCTGAGAGCTCTATGAACCAGACTGGAGGAGACTGGAGAACTGGATGTAATGATGGAAGGAGACTCAGACCTTTTTCAGTCTCACAGTCCTTCATCTTGGAGAACAGATCCAGCAGGAAGTCACTCTGATGTTTATCAGCAGTGTTTCTGTCATCAAAGGGGAATGTCTGATAGGAGCAGACTGATGATAACATCTCCATCATCTTCTCTCCTGTCTGCTGTTCTCTTTCTGCTGCTGCACAGAACAGATTCACAAACCACTTTGTTTCTCCTCGACGGCCTGACCACCAAGGATCCACTCTGGAAGAATAAGAAGCAAACATTTAGTGATGATCTGATCTGAATCAGACTCTACTGATAGACTCTATCTGTCCTGTACACCATGAACTTCCATCATCACCTCCCTGTGATGTAACACACGTAAACGACAGTCTGTTAGCAACATGGATTCTAAGAAAAGATTTCTGCCAAAAGGAGAACGTTTGCTGATTATTTTACTTCATGTGGAACTAGGCATGAGGAGCAGCAGCCCATCAGCCTGCAGCTGCATCAGCTGACCTCCACTCTGAGGATGATCAACATGTATAAGGTGGCAGGGTCTGATGAGGGGTCAGGTTAGACATAGAAATCCTGTGTTAATCAACTAGCAGGTGCTTTCCTGGAGGTTTTTAACCCACCCCTACAGCTCTGTGTGGTCCCAACCTGCCTGAAATCCTCCATCATCGTACCTGTGTTCCAAAGAACAGCAATCACCTGCCTCAATGATTACTGCCCGATCGCACTGACCCCAGAGATCAAGAGTTTCAAGCTGATCCTCCTGAGACAGATTCAATTCAATTTTAATTGTAGAGCCCAAAATCATGAATTCTTTCTCTGATCAGTTTTCATATTGCAGATTCAAAAAGAACAGAAACAAGAAAAAAAGCAGAATGTATAAACACAATAAAGACTGGCATCCCTGAAGGCCTGGACAGTGTACTGTTCTACAGAGAGAACCGTTTCACAGAGGATGCAGTCTCACTAACACTCCTCACATCTCTGACTCATCTACAGTGTCCTCACATGTCAGGATCCTGTCTGTGGATTTCAGTTCTACATTTAACACCGTTCTCCCAGACGCGCTGGCCCTGCAGCTCCTCAACCTAGGCCTGTCAGCATCACCCTGCTCCTCAATAAGGGACTTCCACACCAACAGGTCCAAGTGGTAAGGATAGGTGAGCTTGATCCTCCACACCAGTATATCACAGGACTGTGTGCTCAGCCCCACACTTTACATCCTCTTTACAAACAACTGCCCTGCCATCCATCCCACACACATGATGGTGAAGATTGCAGATGACTCCACCGTGGTGGGTCTCATGGGACCCAGTACAGAGACGAGGTTCAGACAGAAAAAAAACAAAACGTAAATTGCTGGACAGAGGTTGTTGTAAAGCAGGCGATGCAGCTTCATCTTTCTCAAAAGAATCTATCACCCCTCAGAAAAAAATCTTCAGATATCTAAACAAGATCGTCGTTTCAGAATAAACTTTTCTCTGCAATGACGTACCTGCACTGCTCTGTTAAAAATATTCTACAGGCGTTGGGCTCGGAGTGTGTGACACACTTAAACATCTCATCAATAAGAATATTTTTGATATTTTTTTAATCATCATATTGATAATTCTTACTGCAGGAAATGTTTTTAAAGACTCTTTGTACACAATCTAATTTAACCAGCCATACTGATCAGTCATTGACAGTCTGTTCAGAGATCAATATTCTTTCAGTTTATTTACTAGACATCACACTGAAAATAAAAAAATGAAAGATAACAAACATCTGTTATTAAAGAATACATAAAGCATCAGAGTTCTGAGGCCATGTAGAAACTAGGATGTATAAATCAAAGAGTGAAAGGAGAGAAGCATCTCCATAGAACTCAGTAACATAGTCATAGTGACTAATGTAGGACCTAAAGCAGGTTTCTATCATCTCTGTTCCTCTGAAAGGAAGAATAGATTTACCTGAGCTGTGAGATATAAGGCAGACACTGCAGGAGAATCCTCACTTCTTCTTCTTCATGCAAACAGTCTTTCACCCGCACTGGTTTCTTCTCTGACTGCAGTTTCAGGACTTCCAGGAGGATGGAGGTCTTTCTCTCTGAGAGCTTTATGAACCAGACGGGAGGAGACTGGAGAACTGGATGTAACGATGGAAGGAGACTCAGACCTTTTTCAGTCTCACAGTCCTTCATCTTGGAGAACAGATCCAGCAGGAAGTCACTCTGATGTTTATCATCAGTGTTTCTGTTATCAAAGGGGAATGTCTGATAGGAGCAGACTGATGATAACATCTCCATCATCTTCTCTCCTGTCTGCTGTTCTCTCTCTGCTGCTGCACAGAATAGATCCACAAACCACTTGGTTCCTCCTCCATGGCCTGACCACCAACGATCCACTCTGGAAGAATAAGAAGGAAACATTTAGTGATGATCTGATCTGAATCAGACTCTACTGATGGACTCTATCTGTCTAGCAGCCCATCAGCCTCCGGCTGCATCAGCTGACCTCCACTCTGAGGATGATCCACATGAATAAGGTGGCAGGGTCTGATGAGGGATCAGGTTAGACATTGAAATTCTGTGTTGACCAACTAGCACGTGCTTTCATGAATGTCTTTAACCCATACCTACAGCTCTGTGTGGTCCCAACCTGCCTGAAATCCTCCATCATCGCGCATGTGTTCCAAAGACCAGCAATCACCTGCCTCAATGATTACTGCCCGATCGCACTGACCCCAGAGATCAAGTGTTTCAAGTGGATCCTCCTGAGACAAATTCAATACAATTTTATTTGTAAAGCCCAAAATCAAATTTTTTTTGTCTCAACGGGCTTCAGATTGCAGATTAAAAAAGAATAAAACGAAGAAAAAAAATAAGAATGTATAAACACAATAAAGACTGGCATCCCTGAAGGCCTGGACAGTGTACTGTTCTACAGAGAGAACCGTTTCACAGAGGATGCAGTCTCACTAACACTCCTCACATCTCTGACTCATCTACAGTGTCCTCACATGTCAGGATCCTGTCTGTGGATTTCAGTTCTACATTTAACACCGTTCTCCCAGACGTGCTGGCCCTGCAGTCCCTCAACCTAGGCCTGTCAGCATCACTCTGCTCCTCAATAAGGGATTTCCACACCAACAGGTCCAAGTGGTAAGGATAGGTGAGCTTGATCCTCCACACCAGCATATCACAGGACTGTGTGCTCAGCCCCACACTTTACATCCTCTTTACAAACAACTGCCCTGCCATCCATCCCACACACATGATGGTGAAGATTGCAGATGACTCCACCGTGGTGGGTCTCATGAGACCCAGTACAGAGACGAGGTCCAGAGAGTAAAAAAAAAAGTAAAACGTTTGACAGACATTGTTGTAAAGCAGGTGATTGAGTTTCAGCTTTCTTGAAAAAATCTATCACCACACAGAAAAAATCTTCAGATATCTGAACAAGATCGTCGTTTCAGAATAAACTTTTCTCTGCAATGACGTACCTGCACTGCTCTGTTATAAATATTCTACAGGCGGTCGGCTCGGAGTGTGTGGCACACTTAAACATCTCTGTCGTGGTTCCCTCAAGCCACCACCAGAGGGAGCCAGGGACTACCTCACCTTTCCCCCAATTCTGGCTGACTGAAACACCTGCATCATTGGAAACACCTGCACCTACTCTCCCGGCTGCCTACTTAAGGGCAGCCTTTGGTTGTCAGGTCTTACTACAATCATCTGTCCCAGCCAGGTTACCCTGGTTGCCTGACCATGTTTGTTATTTTTATTTTTGTTGGACTCTGGAAGCCTTTAGTTAATCATGTTTTGTTTTTCCTTTACAGACTTTCCGGTTTTATGTTAATAAACTCTGTTAAAGTCCTGCATTTGGGTCCTCCTCTTTCCACCATACCTTCCCCCTCCACAACAATCTCATCAATAAAAATATTTTTGATATTTTTTTAATCATCATATTGATAATTCTTACTGCAGGAAATGTTTTTAAAGACTTTTTGTACACAATCTAATTTAGCCAGCCATACTGATCAGTCATTGACAGTGTGTTCAGAGATCAATATTCTTTCAGTTTATTTACTAGACATCACACTGAAAATAAAAAAATGAAAGATAACAAACATCTGTTATTAAAGATTACATAAAGCATCAGAGTTCTGAGGCCATGTAGAAACTAGGATGTATAAATCAAAGAGTGAAAGGAGAGAAGCATCTCCATAGAACTCAGTAACATAGTCATAGTGACTAATGTAGGACCTAAAGCAGGTTTCTATCATCTCTGTTCCTCTGAAAGGAAGAATAGATTTACCTGAGCTGTGAGATATAAGGCAGACACTGCAGGAGAATCCTCAATTCTTCTTCTTCATGGAAACAGTCTGTCAGCTTCACTGGTTTCTTCTCTGACTGCAGTTTCAGGACTTCCAGGAAGATGGAGGTCTTTCTCTCTGAGAGCTTTATGGACCAGACTGGAGGAGACTGGAGAACTGGATGTAATGATGGAAGGAGACTCAGACCTTTTTTAGTCTCACAGTCCTTCATCTTGGAGAACAGATCCAGCAGGAAGTCACTCTGATAAGTCTTCTTAATTTCTGAATCAAATGGGAAAGTTCCTTTAGGCAGCACTGATGATAACATCTGCATCATCTTCTCTCCTGTCTGCTGTTCTCTCTCTGCTGCTGCACAGAACAGATCCACAAACAACTTGGTTTCTCCTCCACGGCCTGACCACCAAGGATCCACTCTGGAAGAATAAGATGGAAACATTTAGTGATGATCTGATCTGAATCAGACTCTACTGATAGACTCTATCTGTCCTGTACACCATGAACTTCCATCATCACCTCCCTGTGATGTAACACACATGTAAACGACAGTCTGTTAGCAACATGGATTCTAGGAAAAGATTTCTGCTAACAGGCGAACGTTTGCTGATTATTTTACTTCATGTGGAACTAGGCATGTGGAGCAGCCATTAAAAAATTGCTTGACGTAGCCATGGTGCCAAGTGTATGCCAACCATAATCATCACACAAGACAAAAAAAATCTTCAGTTAACTGAGCAGATCCTCATTTTAGACTAAACTTTTATTTGCATGACATACACGCTCTGCCTTGGTTGACAATAGTCCACAGGTGTTAGGCTCGGAGTGTGTGGCAAATTTAAACACCTCATGAGTAAGAATATTTTTATCATTTGTTAATCATCATGTTGCTAATTCTTACTGAAGGAAGATTTTTTTCAAAGACATCGTTTTCACAATATATTTTACCAGTCATGCTGATCAACCGTCAAAAGTCTATTCAGAGAGCATTATTCCTTCAGTTATTTTAAACATCCCACTGAAAATAAAAAATGAACTAATAGTTATGAGGTTATGTGAATCTAGGATGTATAAATCAAACAGTGAAAGGAGAGAAGCATCCCCATAGAACTCAGTAACATAGTCATAGTGACTAATGTAGGACCTAAAGCAGGTTTCTATCATCTCTGTTCCTCTGAAAGGAAGAATAGATTTACCTGAGCTGTGAGATATAAGGCAGACACTGCAGGAGAATCCTCACTTCTTCTTCTTTATGGATCCAGTCTGTCAGCTCCATTGGTTCCTCATAATGAGACCCCAATTTTTCTTCTTCATGGAACCAAGGATCCACTCTGGAAGAATAAGATGGAAACATTTAGTGATGATCTGATCTGAATCAGACTCTACTGATGGACTCTATCTGTCCTGTACACCATGAACTTCCATCATCACCTCCCTGTGATGTAACACACATGTAAACGACAGTCTGTTAGCAACATGGATTCTAGGAAAAGATTTCATCTGCTGATTATTTTGACTTTATGTGGAACCATTAGAATTGATACAGAAATGTTCTGGAATTGTTTAGCTGTCGTTTGTTAGTTTTAAGGTGTGTGTTTGTGTGACTAAATTTTTTTCCTGTTTTTGTTCTTTGTTCTTTTTTTCAATCTTAAATGGAAGCCTGCTGAGATAATTGTTTTGTGATTTTGGGCTGTCTAAATATAATTGAACTGAATTGATACTGAAGAGACATTCTGGTTCCTTTTTCTACCAAGACGTTTCATAGATGACCTGGTCAATAAGGACATTTTTGACTTACGTTGAAAAGACACCGCCGCCTCCATGTAGTGGTAGATATATTGGTTCTGAGTCTGTCACTTTGCCGATGGTCAGGGAGATTTTCTTTTTCTTTGCTTGAGAAACCAAATAGGCCACAGCACCCCAAGAATAGCGATCCAGTTTCCGTCCAGGGAGGTTCAGGTCATAGTTTAGGTCATTCAGGAAGGTTATGCACACATCAGGATTCTGTGACTCATACAAACATTGATATAAGAGTAAAATGTTCTTAAACGCTCCTCTCCCTCTCTTAACCACAGCTCTCATCTGCTCAAAGAACCCATCTGATGTTTTTTTTAGGTTTTCATTTGGAATTAGAAAGCTCATAAAAGTGTGATTCTTCATATTCAACAATCCACACATGAAGGGAATCAGATCTCTCATGTGTTTCTTCTCAGTGTCGCACTCATGAAAGAACGGACTGATTTCATCAGGATTCATTACAAGGTAGAGAGCTGAAAAAACCTCCTGGAAGGTGTGGTGGAGAAAGCTGTGAGTAGGTTTGGCTCTGATTAAAAGTGGATATAAAAAGGAAAAGTCCCTGCTGTCCTTCACCGACATCACACTTTTTGTCAGAGTTGCATTATAAGCAGCTTCAGCCAGAACCAACATGGAGCTCATGTTGGATCTGATGAATGAATCCAGGTTTTGACTCTCTGTTTTGTTGCTGTTTGTCTGAAGACACCAAAGCAGGGTGTAGATGTAAATTTCTGTTATGGTCTTTGGTTGTGTCCAGGTATCTGATGAAAAGCAGGCGGCCACCATCAGTGCATACAAAGGGACCTGGCAAAGCATCAACAACTCTTCATTAATCAGCACTTCATCACGGTCTTCCCCCGACATCACAGACAGGTAGGAGTTTCTGGTCTGCTCACTGAAGCCTTTCACCTCAACTCTGACAAAATCCCACTTTAGGAAAACCTCGTCTTCTTCCTCTGGTCTGCAGGTCAGAATGATCTTTGCATCAGGTAGATCGTTCTGTATTAGTTTCTTTGCTGAGGAGAGATCTTTGAGTCCATCAAAAACAATCATTACATTTCTAGAGCATCTCTTCATGTGCTGTAGAACCTCGTCTTTCCTTTCATCTGGTTTGCTGTACACACTGAAAAGAAGCTCTTCTAAGCTCTCACTGGATGTGATGCTTGTTGTTTCGCTCATGTAAAACATGTAATCCAGCTCCTGGCTCTGACTTTCTGACCAAAGTCTCAACATCTCAAAGGTAAGGGCCGTCTTTCCAACGCCAGGCTTTCCAACTATGAGAATGTTTTTATTTGTTTTCACCAGATCACTTGCTGATATTTCTCCATCTGATTGACCGATTCGATCTTGAGTCCCTAACACAAGTGGATAGAATGACGGATCAGGCTTCTTCTTTTTATCTTCAAAAAGAATTTGACTTGAATTCCAAAACATCGAGGACATTTTTTTAGCTTTTGACTTTAATTTTTCCTGATATCTCCGACATGGCCTGGAACCTGTAAAAAAAAAATGGAGATAACAAATGAACAGTTACAGCCTGGAAATATTTCAATATAAAATGTGTGTATCTCTCCCAGGAATACCTTGTAAATAGTTTCCTTCCATCTCGGTGTCCTCTGTAAAAGGAAAGCAGCTGATCCAGTGCTTTAGATCAAAGCTTTTGGTCTCATCAGAAGCTTCACTACTAAAAGTTGTTGTCTTGTAAATGATCTTCAGAAACACAGCACAGGCTTCTTCACCATTTGCAATGACAAAGTCCAGCATTGTCATGTTTTTTTTATGAACATCTTTCTCTGCTCGTATTTGGCTGACAGTTTCATCACTGAGGACTTTTTGCCGACACAGCTCGTCCAGAATCACTGAAAGATCGGTTAAGTTTCTCAAAAGGTCTGAGCGAGCACTCCTGATATAATCCAAGGCTGATTGTGATGTGGAAGCCATTATACCTGTTTTTTTCTGCACTTCCTGTTAAATCTGAAAGAAAAATATAAAAAAACACATGTTGAGATTGTACGTTTTTCAGACGTGTGTGTCATTTGTCAAGTAGATAAACTTTAACCCATAATTGTAGAAACAAACAGTTGTTTTTTTTTTTTTTTTTTACGCTGATGGAAGGAAGAGTGAACGTACAGGAAGAAGAGTTGAAAAGATAGAAGTTTTAAGTTCTTAAGATCAACAGTCCAGAGCAATGGAGAGTGAAAAAGAGATGAAGAAGTGTGTGCAGGCAGCGTGGAACAGGAGGAGAAAAGTGTCAGGTGTCTGAAGAAATTTTTAAGAAGAATAGAATTTGAAACACAAAAAGTAGAGCTTTTGTCAGCTTTTGTTTTGTAACGTGTTAAGACGTGTTATAAATAAGTTCACACTCTAATCTGCATGTGTGTTCAGAGCAGAACACCAGACTGATAAAGAAAATAAGATTACATAAAGAACGTTTTATGAGCAGTTTACATTAAGTCCTCTGTGTCTGGACTCAGTCTCTAACTGGAGACCAAGATTAAGAATAGTTTTATCAGAACTTCTATTGTGTCATTTCCAGGTGGAAAATAACATTCTTATTGTCTTCATATCTGCAAGTATGTTTGTTTTTCTTCATATTGCATTTTTTTTCTTTTTTTTTAATACTTTATCTGTCAGGTTTAGTAATGAAGTCAGAGTGTTTTCTTTTTCATTTTCTGTTTTATTTTGAAATCACTCACTTTATTTCCTTTCAGGTGCTGTGTTCCTCTTGGGTGTGTCTCCCTGGTCTGATCACCATTCTTCCCTAATGATCTTCACCTGGTTCCTATTTTTCTCCTGCCAGTATTTAACGGGTTTCTTTTCCTCACTCCCCTGCGGGTTTGTCTTGTCTTTCTGGTTTCTCGTACTTGTCAGTTGATTTTTGGAAGCGAATCTCGTATTTTCTATCTCTAAGTTTTGAGATGTTTAGTATTTTGCTCGGTGCAAGCTTGTTTTCACTTTGGATTTGTTAAATAAAAGACTTTGTTTGGAGCATCTACTGTCCTGCTTTGTATCCACACAACAAACCCTGACATTATCCCTCTCCGGAAAATTTTTGTGCTGCATTACACCGCAGCAGGCTGCCACCTATGGTGGGAGAAACAGGTGGTTAGGTGTGTTCTCCAAGGACTATAGACGAGAACTCAGTGGGATGCAAACTTCTGGTTGATTTCCAGTCCGCAGGCAAACGCTCTAACCACTGAGCCACCGTTTGAACCCTAAAAAAGAATAACATCTAAGATTTGTTCTGGTTCTTTTTTGTCTTCTTTCATTCACTTTTTTTAATTACAAAAGGATTAAATTTAGAATCTGGGTTTTGTGTTAATGATTGCAGATTCTATTTTCAGGCCGTGTGGTCCAGCACTAACACCAAGCCCCGTGAGTGAAGGCCTACAGCCACACAACAGCAGATTACAAAAAGTGCACCATTTAGTGGCTCTCTGAATTTTATTTCCACCAGCAACTATCTCAGGGATTACAGGCATCATTTTAGAATTTCATCAATGGGAAAACGTGCTACCCAATCAGAGAACAGATATGAACTCAAGCGTCCGTTCTCCATGTTTGTAGTTCTGTAGCTGAAAAAAGGAGATCAACCATGCTATACAGTCTGTATAGCAATTCCTCAGATAGAGAATTTAAAGACACTGGTTAAAAAGCTTATTCAGGAAAAGATTGTTTTTACCCTCTATTTTCTGAACTACACTGACTGTTGGGGTCCATTACGTACGTCACGTCCGGTCCTCACCAGAAAGGAACGATCAGCCCACTGTGGAGTGAGTGAACCCCAATCACTTACTCACAGTCAGACTGTTTCCATGGAGACAGAGAAACAGTCTGATTGGTCAGGATTAGCAATTGTAGGTAGGTTATCACAAACTGGGATCCTCACTTCATATGATCTGTGCAGTGCTTACGACACACAAACTTGAGATTATTAACAAACCCGTAACATTCCTTATGCAGGTGTTGCTATTGTGCACCATGGTGATGTCTCTCACCAGCAAAAGAGAGAGGAGGACGGTCACCATGGTAACTCTGTGATTGGAACATTTATCTATTGATAAATTATAAATTAAATATTCTGAACTTATAGTGGTGATAAAAACAGAAAGTAGCCATACGCTGGGACTCCTTTCCGCCACTGGAGATGGTTCAAGTAATTCACAGGTAAATGTTTTAATGATGTTATTATTATTAATTACATGTAACTGTAGGACGTGAAGCATCCCTTAGAAAATGGGTTCAAACATGGTGATTAACATTGTGCATAAATCTTTATTAACAATCTTTTACATGATGGGTTCTAATTTTCTTACGTATTGTCCTACACTGACAGGCATGTATGAGTACTTTGTAATTGTTTCCTCACGGCTTCAAATGCTTCATTTCACTGTCCTCAATTCACTTCAGCTTCTGTCCACAAGTCGCCTCTTTTACCTACGTCTAACTATTTGGTAGCTTCTGAATTTGCTTAGAGTTAAAGAGAGAAGAAAAAGAAATATGCTTTATTCATCCCTCAGCAGGGAAATTTGTGTGCTGCATTACACCACAGCAGGCTGCCACGACAGCGCCAATGTTGGGAGAAACAGGGGTTAGGTGTCTTCCCCAAGAAGTAAAGTCCTTGGGGAAGTCCACGCACTCCCACATCTTTCATAAATCGCTCGACTTGCGTAAAGGTCGGCAAATGCAGGCTTGATAATAGAGTCCTCAGATCTCTTTCTTCATTTGATGAGCCGGGTGTTTATAATCTTTAGCCTCGTCAGTCCTAAATGTTGGATTTTTTTTTTTTTAATTTAAAAAAGTGACTTTTTAAACTGGACTGAATAAAATTCGTAGTCAAGTTGGCCATTTTTTCCTCTTGAGATATTTTACCAAGAACTAGTAAAAGAGTGAAACTCTTTTCCTGTGGATCAGATTTGAACGATGTTCACTTGACTGGAAAATATCTCATTTCTTCTTTGAAAACTTTTTACCAGAGTCTGATGAGATTTATTTCCTCTTCAGGTGTGATAGAAACATTTTACTGAAAGGACAGGTGTATAAAACTGTAAACAGACTGGCTATAAACATTGACACTGAGGGAAAGAGAGGAGGCAGATCTGAAGGAAGCAGAGATGAAGATACTGAGGTTCTTTTTTAGGCAGAACAGGATAATCAAGATGAGAACACTGAATCTTTGGTTGATGAGACTAATCGATATCCTGTGATTGCAGCAGAAATTTTGAGCTCAAGATGACCTTGCGCCCGTCCAGGCCTTTGCAACACTTTGACTTCCGTAAAGCTCAAGTACTCACGACTTCCTGTTAAACAGTTATAGTACTTAAATTCACCACTAGATGGCCAACTAAACTAATCCAGATTACAATAAATAAAAATAACAACAAGGCAGACTCAGTAACGAAGAAATATTAATCCAAATCACACACATAAAAAAAACTTATCAAACTAAACAGGTTACATTACAGCTGTGTTATCAGCACCTGCCTGCTCAGGCTTAAGCTCATGCTGAACCGCCCGAGGACAAAATGACAACACAGCTCACAGAGATTCTTTAGCTGAGATAAGAGCACACTGATGCTTTCAATGAAAAAAAAACTACTCTATCCAGAGTCAAAACATCCCTGAATGATGTACAGAAAAAAGATTAAACTTGATTAACAGGTTAAAGAAACTTCATTTTTGATCATTGGTCATTTTTGTTTACATAAACAACAAAAACATTAATCCACAGCCTGTCAATCACTCCAACTTCCTGGTTTTGATGACAAGTAAGAAAAATCAGTTAGAGACTCAAAATCTAGAAAGAGCCAGAAAAGAAAAGGTCTAACACTTACCAAATATTCACAAAGCGCTGCTATGCTGTCAGCACTAAAAGATCCGTCATACTGCTTTTAACCAATCAAGAAAAAACAAAACTGAACATGTTGCATATTTACTGTACGTGTCACTCTGAAACTCACCTCTCACAGAGAAAGACGCCACAGTGATCACTTCCTTACTGAAGGCAGGGCAGGTTTGAACATGAAACTTTTCTGGTTAGATTAGGGAACATTAACAAATGAACTTAAAAGAGCAAACGCCTGTCAGTCCCAGGAATGGTAAAATCAGAGAAAAGAATACTGGAGAGGAAGAGAAGCAGATGCTCAGAAAAGAAGAAATGGAGAAGGCTTTCAATTCAATTTAATTTATTAAGACATTTATGAACACAAAACAACAAAAAATTAACTAACGGTACAAATAAAAATACACAGCCTGAAAAGGACTAGGCAGAAGCCAAGTGCTTATAAGCGCCTACCCCCTTTACCCTAAACATAAACATAAAGTGCTGCTGCATTTACATGATAAGTTAACAGCTTGTTTCTGTGTATGATTTCACAATTTTCTTTTTATTCAAACTTTTGAAGCGACTCAGTCTTCTGCAGTCTTTGATTTCTTGTTCTAAATGTTCCATAGATTTACACCAGCAGCAGATATACAGTGTTGTTTTACATTGGTCCAGACTTTAGGCTTTTTGAAAACATTGGATCCCCTCAGATTGTAGGTACTCTCTCGATTTTGAAAAAAACTTTCGATCTGATTTGGTGGCTTTGAAGATGAAGGCACCCACGGTGTTCAAAACAGTATTCCTGATCCCAAACTGAAATTTAAAAGGTTAATAAAACTCTTGAAAAAGGTCTTAAAGCTAAACATACACTGTAAGGCCACAGATTCAACATGTGGAGTCCATCCACACTGTATGATTTCAGAAGGTTCCAAAGAGAACCTCCATCCACACTGTATGATTTCAGAAGGTTCCAAAGAGAACCTCCATCCACACTGAATGATTTCAGAAGGTTCCAAAGAGAACCTCCATCCACACAGAAAGATTTCAGAAGGTTCCAAAGAGAACCTCCATCCACACTGTAAGACTAAATATCCTCAGATCTGAGCCTCCCAGTGTGCAGACAGTACGATTTGATAATTTGCTGCGAGTGAACCACTCACACTGTACCAACAAAATTAAACAGACTGATGATTTTAAATAAGCTGGACAAAACTTCATCTCACCTCAAGGATTTCCGTCCAGTTGCCCTCACATCTCATGTGATGAAAGTGCTGGAGAGGCTGGTGTTAGCCCACATGAGACCGCTGGTGAATTCCTCTCGGGACCCCCTGCAGTTTGCCTACCAGCCACGCCTGGGTGTTGACGACGCTGTCATCCATCTGCTGCAGCGAGCTCATTCACATCTGGATGGCGGTGGAGGCATGGTGAGAATCACCTTCTTTGATTTCTCTAGTGCCTTTAACACCATCCAGCCCTCATTACTGGGTGATAAGCTGCGGCTGATGGGTGCTGGTGCGTCCGCCGTCTCCTGGATCACTGATTACCTGACGGACAGGCCACAGTTCGTCCGGCTGGGCAAAGTCCGGTCTGATGTGGTTTTAAGTGGTGTGGGAGCCCCACAGGGCACGGTGCTCTCTCCATTCCTCTTCACATTGTACACCTCAGACTTCCAGCACAACTCTGATTCATGCCACCTACAGAAATTCTCTGATGACTCAGCAGTTGTAGGGTGTATAAGTGGTGGGCAGGAGGAGGAGTACAGGAGGGTGGTGGATGGATTTGTGGTGTGGGCGGGAGAGAATCACCTGCTCCTCAATGTGGACAAGACCAGGGAGATGGTGATTGACTTCCGGAAGAGGAGGAGGACTGCTTTGCAGCCGCTCTGCATTCTGGGTAGAGATGTGGAGGTGGTGGAGGAGTACAAATACCTTGGAGTGACCATCGACAGCAGACTGAACTGGAGGAGCAACAGTACTGCTGTGTACAAGAAGACCTGCAGCCGACTTTACTTCCTAAGGAAGCTGAGGTCCTTCAATGTGTGCTGCGAGATGCTGGAGACCTTCTATCAGTCTGTGGTGGCCAGCACCTTGTTCTTCTCTGTCATCTGCTGGGGGAGCAGCATCGCAGCAGGTGACACCAACAGACTGAATAAACTAATTAGACTGGCTGGCTCTGTCATTGGCAGCAAACAGGACTCACTTGAGGCAGTGGTAGAGAGGAGGTCACTGAACAAACTTTTGTCCATCATGGACAATCATGACCATCCTCTCTACCCACTCCTGGACGAACAACGGAGCTCCTTCTCCAAGAGGCTCAGACAGCTCCGCTCGAGAACATCTCGTTACCGGAGGTCTTTCTTTCCGTACGTGATCGGGCTCTACAACGACTCACTTAGCAGATAGGAAGTTGTTACTGTGACACACAAATTTCACCTGTGTGGGATCAATAAAGTATATTCTGATTCTGATTCTACAAGTTTTGCCTCCAAGTCCGTGTTGCCGTGGTTACAGTTATAGTTTTTGGGATTTACATGCAACACAATGACATCAGAACCAACCAATCAGGAAAATGGGTCCATAGTTCTGCTTCTACAGTGTCATGTTTTCATGAGCAGCGAGAAAAACTCATCCGACCGTTTGATTACTAGCCAGGTGGAACAAATGTCCCCTCGTAACGTCCTGTCCTCAGATTCACCAAGATGCACCTTTAAGTGGAGAGTCAGACCCATCGTAAAATTGTCATATGACCTAAAATTGTACAAATTTTGTGTCAAAAATCACAGAGCGAGCACCAAGCTTTAGAGGGAGATACGGATTGAGTGTGACTCAAAAATAAGCAGTTAGATCCACCCAGTACTTGAATTTCCTGTTTGACAAGCAATCTGTAAGTTATAAAGAGAATGGCAGCAATGTGTCTCCGAGCAGTCTCTGAATGCCTGAAAGTGTAGCCTCTTATATCATATTAAATCTTTGTGGAAATATAGAAACCACATTGAAACTACAGATTATCTCTTTAATTCAATTCAATTTTATTTTTTAGCCCAAAATCACAGAATGTCCGTCTCAATGGGCTTCACAAGAAAAAGAGGAATGTATTAACACAAATACACAACAAGAAAAATAACTAACAAATGCTAACTAAACAAGACTAGCACATTTATGCCCTTAGACTCTCCTTCTCGGTGAGGAAAAACTCCTAAAAAACCCACCAGTGGGGAAAAAATAAGAAACCTTGTGGGGATCCACATGAAAGAGAGATCCCTCCCCCTGGACGAGCAAACAATGTGTCAAAGATTATTGCTTAAATATTAGCTTATTCTAATCTACAGCTAAATATCTAAAGAAGTCAATAAATGTTCTTCATCCTGATGGAAACACGGGGGACTCCTCAGCCCGGAGATGTCCAGAACGGGGATGAGTAGATGTTCTTCATCCTGATGGAAACACGGGGGACTCCTCAGCCCGGAGATGTCCAGAACGGGGATGAGTAGATGTTCTTCATCCTGATGGAAACACGGGGGACTCCTCAGCCCGGAGATGTCCAGAACGGGGATGAGTAGATGTTCTTCATCCTGATGGAAACACGGGAGACTCCTCAGCCCGGAGATGTCCAGTACGGGGATGAGTAGATGTTCTTCATCCTGATGGAAACACGGGGGACTCCTCAGCCCAGAGATGTCCAGAACGGGGATGAGTAGATGGATTTCATCCTGATGGAGCTGGGATGATGAAGCGCGGAGGTCTCCTCAGTGTGGCCATGCCCAGGACAGGAACGCAGAGTCCTGAATGGGGCTCTCTCCCAGAGAGGAGGGAGAGAGGTGGACAACATGGGAATTGTATTGTGCCAACTAGCAGTGTAATTCTAAATAAACAGACAATAGAGAACAATGAATGAGATAGAAAGCCAGGGGTTAGGGAGGGGGGAAGGAGATACAGACCCTGGTTAGGGTAGGAGGTAAGGGTGAAAGGGCCAAGGCAGTCTGGCAGAGAATAGTAGATAGAATTAGAGGACAGAACCCCAATGTACCATACTTTCCCCAGCTTTTACTATCTAGCAGCCAACTATTAATTATATCAGCTAAATGAATCTGTTTCTATCTGGCCTGTTGATAAGCTTGTTCAAACAGGAATGCTTTAAGCCTCCCTTTAAATGTAGG
Organism: Neostethus bicornis; assembly: GCA_902685375.1. Taxonomy (NCBI): domain Eukaryota; kingdom Metazoa; phylum Chordata; class Actinopteri; order Atheriniformes; family Phallostethidae; genus Neostethus; species Neostethus bicornis. Next base: position 372,327 of record CACRXE010000047.1, on the reverse strand, counting down.
AACACTGTCTGCCTCTCTCACTTGAGCTGGGAGCTTATTCCATAAAACTGGAGCTTGGTAGCTAAAGGCTCCACCTCCAACTGTACTTTTAGAAATCCTAGGAACCACCAACAGCCCTGCATTTTGTGAGCAGAGTGTTCTGCTTGGTTGATAAGGTACTATAAGTTCACTAATGTAGAATGGAGTCATGCCGTTTAGGGCCTTGTAGGTTAGTAAGATGATTTTAAACTTGATCCTAAACTCAATTGGAAGCCAATGGAGAGACGCTAGCACGGGAGTAATATGATCTCTTCCATGAGTTCCTGCTAGTAGTCTTGCTGCTGCATTTTGAACCAGCTGAAGACTTTTTAGGGAAGACTTAGGGCATGCCACGAGCAAAGCGTTATAATAATCCAATCTCGATGTAACAAATGAATGGATGAGTTTTTCAGCATCACTTTTACATAAGATATTTCGGATTCTAGAAATGTTGTGAAGGTGAAAGAATGCAGTTTTACAAGTCTGAGCTATGTGAGCTTTAAATGATAAATCTGGATCAAATAAAACTCCTAGGTTTCTAACGGTGAGGCCAGAGGCCACAGTTACTTCATCAAAGAAGACTGCTTGGTCAGTAAAAACATCTCTCAGATTTTTAGGACCTACTATAATAACTTCAGTCTTATCTGAGTTTAAAAGGAGATAATTGATTGTCATCCAAGTCTTTATGTCCCTGATACAGGTATTAAGTTTTTCTATATGGTCACTCTGGTCAGGTTTGACTGATAAGTACAATTGTGTATCATCTGCGTAACAGTGAAAATTAATACTGTGTTTTCTGATTATGTTTCCCAGAGGCAGCATGTAGAGCATGCACAGAATAGGTCCAAGAACTGAGCCCTGAGGGACACCAAAACTAACTTTGGTAGAAGTAGAGGACTGATCATTTACATGGACAAACTGGTATCTATCAGATAAATAAGATTTAAACCATTGAAGAGCCGCTTCTCTGATCCCTAAGCGTTTCTTTGAAAAGCTTAGTTGGAATTGGATCTAAAAGACAGGTTGATGTTTTGGAGCATGTAATAACATCTGTTAGCTCAGTTTGGTCTATAGCAGTGAAACAATCTAATGTTACAGAAGTTTTTAGAGAAGCTTTCATTTCTGCAGCTTCAGCCTGCTCTGGACTAATTGTAGGAATAAGTTCATTCAGTTTATGCCTTATATTTGAGATTTTATCATTAAAAAATGTAAGAAAATCCTCACAGCTGAGAGTAACTGGGATAGAGGGCTTTACTGTGTTGTGACTGCTGGTCAGCCTAGCTATAGTGCTAAAAAGAAATCTAGGATTATTTTCATTCTCCGCTATTAAAGTTGAATAGTACTGGTTTCTAGCTTTACGCAAAGATTTTTTTATAATCTAGGAGGCTACGTTTCCAGGCGTTCTGAGATTGCTCTGAACCAGAACGCCGCCATTCTTTTTCTAGCTTACGGGTTTCTTGTTTAAGAGAGCGTGTATCAGAGTTAAACCAAGGTGGCACTCGGTCCCGTCAAATAACTTTGGAATTTAAAGGCGCGTCAGAATCTAGTGAGTCCCTGAGACTTTGGAAAGCACTATCGACATAGTGGTCATGAATACTGCGACTAGAGCTGCAAGAGGTATTCTCAGTAAATTCATTTAGTATGGTACTAAGTATTGGCTGAATTTGACATTTAAACTCAGACACAGATCGCTCAGATAACGTTCTTCTAAGTTGTGTTTTTTTCATTGGGGCAGACACATTTTTTAATAAAAACTGAAACGTAATTAGAAAATGGTCTGAAAGTACAGGGTTATGAGGAAAGACGCTAAGCTGACTAATCTCTACACCATAGGTTAGAACTAGCTCCAAGGTGTGTTTGTGACAGTGAGTAGGTTCATTTACATTTTGTGTGAAACCAACATGATCTAGTAAAGCAGTGAAAGCATTTCCTAAGCAATCGCTAGAGTCATCAATGTGAATATTAAAATCTCCTGAATCTAAAACTACACTGGACAGAAAATCAGAGAACTCAGTTAAAATTCTGAATAAGGTCCTGGCGGACGGTAGATAATTATAAATAAAATAGCTCTTTGTTTTTTCCGGTTTTGCTGGTTAATAGATAGTACGATACTTTCAAAGGAATTATATGTGTATTTTATTTTAGGGGTAAGAAGTAAGCTAGACTGTGATATTACTGCTAAACCACCACCTTTCCCAGAGCTTCTGGATTTTAGGTAGTTATTGTGACTTGGAGGCGTTGCTTCATTTAGCCCTACATAGTCATCTTGTCGTAGCCAAGTTTCAGTTAGCGCTAGTAGACTAAGTTTGTTATCACTAACTAGTTCATTGACTAGAAGGGACTTTGAAGAAATTGATCTGATGTTCAGTAGGCCACATTTAACTATATCATAATTCTGCTCATTGTTACTGAGACTGTTGGTGGTTATCACTTTTAAGTTTCTGGGTCTCACTCCTTTCACTTGTCTTTCTGTGTATAAGCTAAAGCTAGGTCCTGCTGAGCTAAGCCTATGTTGGGTTTGCACCAGCGCAGAAGGAAGCTCAGAGGAGAGTTTTAAACTACAGCTCTGTGCCTGGGTCTCGTCTCTGGATTGTCAGGTTGAACGACTAAGGCTGTCACGAATGTTCCTAGAAAGAAGAGCGGCACCTTCCAAAGTGGGATGGATACCATCTCTCCGCATGAGACCAGGCTTCCCCCGGAATGCACTCCAGTTATCTATAAAACCAACGCCGTTCTCTGGGCACCATCTAGCTAACCAGCGGTTGAATGATGAAAAGCGACTATACATTTCATCATTGACTAAGTTCGGCAGGGGACCAGAGAAAATTACAGTGTGTGACATCGACTTAGCTAACTTACACACCGACTCTACGTTTGATTAGGGTGGAGACGGTGGCTGCGTGGTTAGAGCGTTCGCCCGTGGACCGGAAGGTCGCGGGTTCGCGTCCCACGGAGAGCACGTCTAGGGTCCTTGGAGAAGACACCTAACCCCCGCTTCTCCCACCATTGGCGCCGTTGAAGGGCAGCCTGCTGCGGTGTAAGGAGTGCAGCAAACAAATTTCCCCGGTGAGGGATGAATAGAGTAATTCATTTTTTTAATTTTTTTTTTTAACTGAAACTTGGCTACGACAAGATGACTATGTAAGGCTAAATGAAGCAACGCCTCCAAGTCACAATAACTACCTAAAATCCAGAAGCTCTGGGAAAGGTGGTGGTTTAGCAGTAATATCACAGTCTAGCTTACTTCTTACCCCTAAAATAAAATACACATATAATTCCTTTGAAAGTATCGTACTATCTATTAACCAGCAAAACCGGAAAAAACAAAGAGCTATTTTATTTATAATTATCTACCGTCCGCCAGGACCTTATTCAGAATTTTAACTGAGTTCTCTGATTTTCTGTCCAGTGTAGTTTTAGATTCAGGAGATTTTAATATTCACATTGATGACTCTAGCGATTGCTTAGGAAATGCTTTCACTGCTTTACTAGATCATGTTGGTTTCACACAAAATGTAAATGAACCTACTCACTGTCACAAACACACCTTGGACCTAGTAGTTCTAACCTATGGTGTAGAGATTAGTCAGCTTAGCGTCTTTCCTCATAACCCTGTACTTTCAGACCATTTTCTAATTACGTTTCAGTTTTTATTAAAAAATGTGTCCGCCCCAATGAAAAAACACAACTTAGAAGAACGTTATCTGAGCGATCTGTGTCTGAGTTTAAATGTCAAATTCAGCCAATACTTAGTACCATACTAAATGAATTTACTGAGAATACCTCTTGCAGCTCTAGTCGCAGTATTCATGACCACTATGTCGATAGTGCTTTCCAAAGTCTCAGGGACTCACTAGATTCTGACGCGCCTTTAAATTCCAAAGTTATTAGACGGGACCGAGTGCCACCTTGGTTTAAAACTGAAACACACTCTCTTAACACTAGCAGCCTCCCGACTGGGTCAGTTGACCTACCTACCTGAAAGCTTCTTCTAGACCCCAGGCCTTCTGCTTTGTTATTAAAACAAGGCACTTAAGAGTTGTTTGGAAGGCACTTCACACAAGCAAGACGGAAATTTTGGTTACTCCTTTTAGGACTATATGGATCTTTTGACCTACTGCCCTGGAATGCAATAGCTGAATAGTCCCTGTTGTTATTCTAATGTGCCACTACTGGCAGGCATCCACATGCCGGGAGTACAATGCAAAGTATGAAATCTTAGAAATGCCTTGGTCTTTTTGTGATATGATTCTGAAGCTGAGCTGATTCTGAATGTCCATTGTGGTTGATCCATTTATATGATTTCAAATGACTGAATTATTGAAAATTCAAGTGCACAAACTACTAGGTCATCATTTCATGAAGAAAATGCAGCATAGAGTCGATACTAAGAAGTTCTGGCTGAGTCAAACCAGTTTGACAAGATGTAGACCTTCAGCCAGGAGCTTTCATAAGCTGCCTTCCTCACTTGGGTCTTTGTGTGTGGTTTCTCAATACAATTCAGGATAGACATCACTTCTGCTATCTCAAGGCGCAGACCAATAAACTGAAAAGCAGATTTCATCCATCAAATCACATGGATGAAATGTGATTTGAATTGCACTAGAGCCAATTGCACTAAATTGGCTCTAGTGCAATTTACTTGAGCCTTTAGCCCTTGAGACACCTTGGATTTGTTAACTTTGTGCCACAATGTATCTGAAGCTGGTTGGGCTTTCTAATGGTATGTCCTATGCCCATACTGAGATGTTTTCAAGACGGTAAATATTCCAAAAATATGATTCCTAGCGCCACCAAGAGTTGATAACATTTTTATATTTCATGCTATTTCATGCTGTGTTTTTCTAAACATTTTTGGTGTTACACTCTTACGGAACCGACTGACTGTGAACACGTCTATACAGACACACACATTATTAAGTTATTTCTTTGCCTTATTTATGTATAGCTTGATACAGATTCTATTCCATGTTTTATGTTGAAGTATGACAAAGTTATAGGGAGATATTACAGAATACAGAGTAAACAATGCTTGTTTTTTCCTCCCGCTTTTTGCCACTGTTGGCCAACATTGGGCCATGGGAAAACAAAAATCTACATGGGAATGCAAAAATCTGTAGTGAGGGATGGTAGGGCAATGCATTTTCCTCTTGTGCCAAGTGGGCTTATAAAGCTCAGATACACCAAAATGTTTAGAAAAACACAGCATGGGAAATAGCATTAAATCTAAAAATTGTCATCAACTAGGTGGCGCTAAGTCCATAATAGGAATCATATTTTTGTAATATTTACCGACTTATAAACGTCTCAGCATAGGCACAGGACATACTATTTGAAGCCAGATTCAGATACATTGGGACACAAAGTTAACAAATCCTAGGTTTGTCATGGCCTGATGGCTCTAGTAAATTGCTCAAACTGTGATTTGTAGACTGAAATTATAGACTGAAATTTGTTTTTCAGTCTATAAGTTTGTGCCTTGAGACAGCTCAAGTGAGATCTGATTCCCAAAAGTTAAATCCTGTGTTGAGAGAACACATGCACAAAAGACCAAAATGAGGAAGGCAGCAGAGTGCTAACGACTCTTATTGAATAACAAAAACCTTTGAACGACACTGCTCCTCAGGGTGCCGGCCAGGTAGAGAGGGTCAGATGATGGATAGGAGGTTGAAAAATGCTGGGGCTTCTAGTGTTAAACAAGAAACCCGTAAGCTAGAAAAAGAATGGCGGTCTTTTTCTGAGCAATCTCAGAACGCCTGGAAACGTAGCCTCCTAGATTATAAAAAATCTTTGCGTAAAGCTAGAAACCAGTACTATTCAACTTTAATAGCGGAGAATGAAAATAATCCTAGATTTCTTTCTAGCACTATAGCTAGGGTGACCAGCAGTCACAGCACAGTAGAGCCTTCTATCCCAGTTACTCTAAGCTGTGAGGATTTTCTTACATTTTTTAATGATAAAATCTCAAATATAAGGCATAAACTGAATGAACTTATTCCTACAATTAGTCCAGAGCAGGCTGAAGCTGCAGAAATGAAAGCTTCTCTAAAAACTTCTGTAACATTAGATTGTTTCACTGCTATAGACCAAACTGAGCTAACAGATGTTATTACATGCTCCAAAACATCAACCTGTCTTTTAGATCCAATTCCAACTAAGCTTTTCAAAGAAACGCTACCTGTAATTAACAAACCTATTTTAACTATAATAAATTCCTCCCTAGAAACAGGATATGTTCCACAGTTATTTAAGCATGCAGTTATTAAACCGCTTCTAAAAAAGACCAATTTAGATCCCAGCATTCTGGCCAACTATAGACCAATATCAAATTTACCTTTTATGTCTAAAATTCTAGAAAGAGTTGTCGTTAAGCAGCTGAACCGTCACCTGCAGGAAAATAGTCTTTTTGAAGAATTTCAATCAAGTTTTAGATCACACCACAGCACAGAAACTGTGCTAGTTAGAGTGACAAAAGACCTTTTATTAGCCAAAGAAAAGGGACTAATTTCAATCGTAGTTCTCTTAGACTTTAGTGCAGCCTTTGACACAATTGACCACAGCATTTTACTTCAAAGATTAGAATATGACTTAGGGATCAGAGGAGCAGCTCTTCAATGGTTTAAATCTTATTTATCTGATAGATACCAGTTTGTTCATGTAAATGATCAGTCCTCTACTTCTACCAAAGTTAGTTTTGGTGTGCCTCAGGGCTCAGTTCTTGGACCTATTCTGTTCATGCTCTACATGCTGCCTCTGGGAAACATAATCAGAAAACACAGTATTAATTTTCACTGTTACGCAGATGATACACAATTGTACTTATCAGTCAAACCTGACCAGAGTGACTATATAGAAAAACTTAATACCTGTATCAGGGACATAAAGACTTGGATGACAATCAATTATCTCCTTTTAAACTCAGATAAGACTGAAGTTATTATAGTAGGCCCTAAAAATCTGAGAGATGTTTTTACTGACCAAGCAGTCTTCTTTGATGAAGTAACTGTGGCCTCTGGCCTCACAGTTAGAAACCTAGGAGTTTTATTTGATCCAGATTTATCATTTAAAGCTCACATAGCTCAGACTTGTAAAACTGCCTTTTTTCACCTTCGCAACATTTCTAGAATCCGAAATATCTTATGTAAAAGTGATGCTGAAAAACTCATCCATGCATTTGTTACATCGAGATTGGATTATTGTAACGCTTTGCTCGCAGCATGGATGAAATCCATCTGCACATCCCCGTCCAGGGCATCGCTGGGCTGAGGAGTCCCCTGTGTTCCCATCAGGATGAAGAACATCTACTCATCCCCGTCCTGGACATCTCCGGGCTGAAGAGTCTCCGTGTTTCCATCAGGATGAAGAACATCTACTCATCCCCGTCCTGGACATCTCCGGGCTGAGGAGTCCCCCGTGTTTCCATCAGGATGAAGAACATCTATTGACTTCTTTAGATATTTAGCTGTAGATTAGATTAAGCTAATATTTAACCTCTTAACACCCACCTATTTTTGGGCTGTGCACAATAGTTGGACATACCCAAATGCCATTGCTTATTACAGCAGCATCTTTCAAGTCACATGCTTGTACTATACATCAAAATAAAGCTTAGACCTTCTAGTTTCTGTAGATATGTACATGAAGAGTGTCAGAATTTCAGAGCCTATCCTACAGTAGTTCAAACATAAAAAAAAATTGTAGAATTTTAGCCTCGCCTAATTTTTTTCATTTTCCAATGTCCCTAGCCAAGACATACTTCTTAGTAGGCATAATTCCTTCCATTTGTATGACAAAAATCTTGTTGACAACAACTGTGTAAAGTTTCAGATCTCTAGGTACAAGTGTTTTTGACCTATTGACCTTTTACTATAAAAAGTGTCCATTCTGCACAAGCTGTCCAAATCTGTGCCAAAATGTGCCAAAGTGAATTTTTGCCATTTTATCACTTTTTTAGTCATAAAAAATGCATATTAGTGTTTCTGTGACTTTGAATGCCTCCCACAGATAATTTTTTTTTCATAATTTTTTAAATGTATATTTTAATATTTTTTACTGTAATTATAAATTTTTCCATAAAAATCATGCACAAGAAATGAAATATACAACTGGATAAATGATATGTTGTGTATGACAACAACTGTGTAAAGTTTCAGATCTCTAGGTACAAAAGTTTTTGATTTATTGACCTTTTAGTATAAAAATGTCTAATCTGAACAAGCAACAAATTGAATTTTTGCCATTTTATCACCTTTTTAGTCATAAAAAATGCATATTAGTGTTTCTGTGACTTCTGTGTTTTCCTTTTTTTTATTTTTTTTTTATTTACATAATTTTTGCTGTAATTATAATTTTTTTTCATAAAAATCATGCACAATAAAAATTTTTCGGATAAAAAATATGTTCCAAAACCCCAGAAATATAGTTTGCTAAAAAAAAAAAGTTGAAAATAAACTAAAAAATCTTTCAATCTGTGATCACCTCACTCACTCAGTGTCTGCTCCTCATTCGCGTCATGACGCACAAAAATGGCGCCGTTTGTTTTGATAAAATTTCCGTTACGCAGTTGAAATACACGCGATTCTATTGGTCCGGTTTTGAACCAATCCCCTCGTTTTGAAGGTGGAAGTATCAGCTTTCTTTATTGGCTAATCATATATTTTTAAGTGACGTCGTTAGCCCGCTAGAAGCTAACATGCTAGCAGTGCTGTTAGCTGAACGAGGAGCGCTTGATTCATTCAAAGCCTTGTAAAAAACAAACCCTTAACACTAAAACCCCCAAACCAGTGAAATTTTGCGCCGAGCAGACCCCTCAGCATGGAGCCCCCGCAAACCATTAGCGGCTCGTCAACAAGTATTTAATTTGAATGTTTTCTAAGCTCTCCATCCCCCATTGAGGTGGACTTCTACTGCAGGGGGAATCTTTTTCACCAGAGTTACTGAGTGGATGGAGTAAAGGATTTTTTTTTTTAATCTAAAAACCGCTGTTTTAATTCATTTTCACAATTCTTCATTTTAAACAGCATAACACGATTGAACACCTCTCACTCTCTCCTACACTGTGTTGCAGAAATGAAAAAAAAAGAAAAAAAAAAACAGTAAAAGTCAGATAAACTTCTATCAGATCTACTGTAGAGCAGTGAAGGTCAAAGGTGATGATGAAATGAAGGCTAGAAGTCTCTGCTTTGCGTCTGGCTGACGCTCATTCAGGTAGTTCTGGATTATTATGAACCACGTGTAAACTCAGTAAAATATGATTTATCCACCATTTTGTAAGAAAAAAAACACATCAATGCAGACATTTAGTAAGCTAAAAAATCTTATTTGCATGTTGGCCACATCTTGACCAGATTGATGTGCTCCATTGATATGCTCATTCATACAAAGCTGTGAAGAATGTGGGTGTGTGTGTGTGACATGAAACTGTGTATAAAGTTAGCAGACACATCAACCAGATAAACCAGAGTTCATCATGTCTCAGGTTAAAAAGAAGCGAATGACTGCGCAAGAGGCTTTGGCCATATTACAGGATATGCCAGACTGTGACTCTGATGGTGGAAATGAGGACTATATTTTTGAAAATAAAAACACCACCACAGAGGAAGAATGTTCTTCTGATGAAGAAGAGATCACTCCTGCAGCAGAAAACCTTCCCACAAGAAGATCCAGCAGGAGATCAGCAGTCAGCACTGTGATTCGAAAAGACAGCTCAGACAGTGAAACTTCATCAGATGATGATTCTACTGCATTGTACGATTTTCCTCCTCAAGCCAAGAGAAATAAAATGTGTGAGGCTGCTAGACTATCATGACTTACTGCAAAAGACGGCAGCGTGTGGGTTCAGCAAGAAGTTGAGGACTTCAGTGGTGATCCACAAATGCCATTCCATGGAACAGAAGGACCGACGGAGACAGCAAAACGTAAAATAACAAGTCGTCTTCAAAGCTTTCTGTGTCTGGTGGACATCTCTATGCTTTCAACCATCAGAGATTGCACAGTCCAAGAAGGCCACAGATCAGACTCCAGCTGGCAGATGAGTTTTTCTGAGTTGCTGGCTTTCATCTCCATACTTTTGATAAGAGGAGCCAGGGAGAAAGTTGGCGCTGTTAGTGATTTGTGGTCCAAAGACTTTGGCAATTCATCCATCAAAGCCACAATGTCCCGTACTCGATTTCAAGAAATTATTAAGTTTCTTCGTTTTGACAACAAGGAAACTCGTCCACAGCGTGTACAAACAGACAAATTTGCTGCTATTTCAGACATATGGCAGCGGTTTGTCCAGAACTGTTTGATGTCATACCAGCCTGGGCAACATGTAACTGTTGATGAGCAGTTATTCCCAACCAAAGTTCGTTGCCCCTTTCTGCAGTACATTGCCTCCAAGCCGGATAAATTTGGTATCAAGTTTTGGATTGCAGCAGATCTGAAGACAAAATACATGTGCAATGCTATTCCTTACCTGGGAAAAGACCCCTGTCGTCAAAAGGGAGAAAGGCTATCTGAAAATGTTGTTGTGAAGCTGATGGAGCCATTCATGGACAAGGGAAGGACAGTGACCATGGACAATTTTTTCACATCTTTGTCCCTGGCTAACAGACTTCTCCAGCGGCAAACAACTCTTCTTGGCACAATCAGCAAAATCCGAAGAGAGCTCCCAGCAGTGGCAAAAGGAACTAGTGGACAACAGCTGTACTCAAGACAGTTGTTCAAATCAGGGAGTACACTGCTTAGAGTGTATGCGTCCAAAAAGAAGAAGTCTGTTTGTCTTCTGAGCACCATGCACCAGAGGGTGGAGATTGAAGAAAGTCAAAAAAAAAAACCAAACATTGTCACTGATTACAATCGATTGAAATGTGGTGTGGACATTATGGACCAGAAATTACGCGCTTACTCTGTGCGTACAGGAACCCGGAGATGGCCGGTTGCTGTCTTTTACAATCTGCTTGACATGGCTGCCACAAATGCCCATGTTCTTTACAGGGCAAGCTCTGGGGTGAAAGAAAGTCGGAGGGGGTTCATATTAAAACTGGCCAATGAGCTCCGAAATCGGCTTTTGCAGGAAAGAGCACAACAAGAAGAGATAAAGAGAGAACTTTTGGAGCTGGAAAGACTTTCCAAAGGAAAAACTACGCAGTGTCAGGTGCGCAAATCATGCAAAAGAAACCGCAGCAAAAATAAATGTCTGCATTGTGGGAAGTTCACTTGTCGGAAATGCAGAAAAGACTCAGACTGGGTTTGTAAAAATTGTTAATTTGTGAAAAAAAAAATAAAAGTTGCAAAATAAACTTAATTTACTGAAGTCATGTTTTTTTTTGTGAACACTTTTATAAACAAATTTGTTGAAGGTAAATTATTACAACAACTAACAAACAAAAACCTCTTCCAGAAAATTTGCCCTGAGGGATGAGTGTGTGTAGGACTGCTGTGTATGTGTGTGTGTGCCTTCAAACTGTAAAAGTTTAGCAAAACACTGACCTACATTACCTCCAGAAACTACTCACAGCATTTCACATTAACCACATTTTTTTGTGTTTTAGCCTTATTCTAAAATGAATAAAATTAAATTATTACTTCAAAATCATACACAAAATAACCCGTCATGATAATCAGTCAAATTAGATGGCTGGCTAACTATAGGGAGAGTGCTGGTGATGTCAGACTTCTTCCACTTATGGAAGATAGAAGCCACTGGGCTCATTGAATTTTCAGAACAGCAGAAACTTTTCTGTTTTCAACCCCAGCCTCGTGCCTCAAGAATATCTTGTCACAGAGGTCTACAGACAATTGTTTTGTTTTCATACTTGATTTGAGCTCTCACATGTACAGTCAATACAGACTGTATAATATAATATTGACAGATGCCTGGCTTATCAGACTATACTGAATTTACCACAGGTAAACTCCAATGAGCAGCAGACCCGTCTCAAGAATGATCAGAGGAAACAATTTAAAGATGCATGGTAAACGTTGTAAATATTTATGTACATGGGATTTTTTTTTCAGGTTTTTTATTTTAATAAATTTGCCACAACTTAAAAAAAATTCTCATTGTCATTTTGAAGAAGGTGAAGCATGTCAAGGTGAAGAAGGCAGGATGGAACGGGTTGAGGAAATCATCAGGTGTGATGTGTGACAGAAGAGTTTCAGCCAAAATGAAAGGGAACATCAGGGGAACAGCATATGTTAGACGTTTTGGGGATAAAGTTCGAGAGGCAAGACAGATGGTTTGGACATGTACAGAGGAGAGAGAGAGAGTACATCAGAAGAAGGATGCTGGGTTTGGAACCACCAGGAAAGAGGACTAGAGGAAGACCAAAGAGGAGGTTCATGGATACAGTGAAGGAAGACATGAAGATAGTTGGTCAGACCGAAGAGGATGCAGGAGATAGGGTTAGATGGAAGAAACGGACTTGTTGTGGCGACCCCTGAAGGGAAATGCCAAAAGAAGAAGAAGGTTTCATTTTGACCAACAGTAAAAAAACTTCTGTTATTTTTTAAATTCTAAATACTGGTCTTTTAATATATTTGAACAAAGTTTGCTATTTAAAACTATTTTTTTAAAAAGCAAAAATCTTCGAGAGTATAAATACATGTATTAATATTATTTTTTTCCATTTTTTTTTTAATTAAAAAAACAAACAAAAAGAGTCAGTTGTATCCTTACTTTTACTGAAGTCCATCCGCAGAAAAGTTTAATGACTAAGTTGTAGAAGTCATCTTTATTTTTTTTAGTTTAAGAGGCAGCATGAGGACGGGGTGTAGGATGGAGGAGGCAGCATGAGGACGGGGTGTAGGATGGAGGAGGCAGCATGAGGACGGGGTGAAGGATGGAGGAGGCAGCATGAGGACGGGGTGTAGGATGGAGGAGGCATGAGGACGGGGTGTAGGATGGAGGAGGCAGCATGAGGACGGGGTGTAGGATGGAGGAGGCAGCATGAGGACGGGGTGTAGGATGGAGGAGGCAGCATGAGGACGGGGTGTAGGATGGAGGAGGCAGCATGAGGACGGGGTGTAGGATGGAGGAGGCAGCGTGAGGACGGGGTGTAGGATGGAGGAGGCAGCATGAGGACGGGGTGTAGGATGGAGGAGGCAGCATGAGGACGGGGTGTAGGATGGAGGAGGCAGCATGAGGACGGGGTGTAGGATAGAGGAGGCAGCATGAGGACGGGGTGTAGGATGGAGGAGGCAGCATGAGGACGGGGTGTAGGATGGAGGAGGCAGCATGAGGACGGGGTGTAGGATGGAGGAGGCAGCATGAGGACGGGGTGTAGGATGGAGGAGGCAGCGTGAGGACGGGGTGTAGGATGGAGGCAGCATGAGGACGGGGTGTAGGATGGAGGAGGCAGCATGAGGACGGGGTGTAGGATGGAGGAGGCAGCATGAGGACGGGGTGTAGGATGGAGGAGGCAGCATGAGGACAGGGTGTAGGATGGAGGAGGCAGCATGAGGACGGGGTGTAGGATGGAGGAGGCAGCATGAGGACGGGGTGTAGGATGGAGGAGGCAGCATGAGGACGGGGTGTAGGACGGAGGAGGCAGCATGAGGACGGGGTGTAGGATGGAGGAGGCAGCATGAGGACGGGGTGTAGGATGGAGGAGGCAGCATGAGGACGGGGTGTAGGATGGAGGAGGCAGCATGAGGACGGGGTGTAGGATGGAGGAGGCAGCATGAGGACGGGGTGTAGGATGGAGGCAGCATGAGGACGGGGTGTAGGATGGAGGAGGCAGCATGAGGACGGGGTGTAGGATGGAGGCAGCATGAGGACGGGGTGTAGGATGGAGGAGGCAGCATGAGGACGGGGTGTAGGATGGAGGAGGCATGAGGACGGGGTGTAGGATGGAGGAGGCAGCATGAGGACGGGGTGTAGGATGGAGGAGGCAGCATGAGGACGGGGTGTAGGATGGAGGAGGCAGCATGAGGACGGGGTGTAGGATGGAGGAGGCAGCATGAGGACGGGGTGTAGGATGGAGGAGGCAGCATGAGGACGGGGTGTAGGATGGAAGAGGCAGCATGAGGACGGGGTGTAGCATGGACGAGGCAGCATGAGGACGGGGTGTAGGATGGAGGAGGCAGCATGAGGACGGGGTGTAGGATGGAGGAGGCATGAGGACGGGGTGTAGGATGGAGGAGGCAGCATGAGGACGGGGTGTAGGATGGAGGAGGCAGCATGAGGACTGGGTGTAGGATGGAGGAGGCAGCATGAGGACGGGGTGTAGGATGGAGGAGGCAGCATGAGGACGGGGTGTAGGATGGAGGAGGCAGCATGAGGACGGGGTGTAGGATGGAGGAGGCAGCATGAGGACGGGGTGTAGGATGGAGGAGGCAGCATGAGGACGGGGTGTAGGATGGAGGAGGCAGCATGAGGACGGGGTGTAGGATGGAGGAGGCAGCATGAGGACGGGGTGTAGGATGGAGGAGGCAGCATGAGGACTGGGTGTAGGATGGAGGAGGCAGCATGAGGACGGGGTGTAGGATGGAGGAGGCAGCATGAGGACGGGGTGTAGGATGGAGGAGGCAGCATCAGGACGGGGTGTAGGATGGAGGAGGCATGAGGACGGGGTGTAGGATGGAGGAGGCAGCATGAGGACGGGGTGTAGGATGGAGGAGGCAGCATGAGGACGGGGTGTAGGATGGAGGAGGCAGCATCAGGACGGGGTGTAGGATGGAGGAGGCAGCATGAGGACGGGGTGTAGGATGGAGGAGGCACCATGAGGACGGGGTGTAGGATGGAGGAGGCAGCATGAGGACGGGGTGTAGGATGGAGGAGGCAGCATGAGGACGGGGTGTAGGATGGAGGAGGCAGCATGAGGACGGGGTGTAGGATGGAGGAGGCAGCATGAGGACGGGGTGTAGGATGGAGGAGGCAGCATGAGGACGGGGTGTAGGATGGAGGAGGCAGCGTGAGGACGGGGTGTAGGATGGAGGAGGCAGCATGAGGACGGGGTGTAGGATGGAGGAGGCAGCATGAGGACGGGGTGTAGGATGGAGGAGGCAGCATGAGGACGGGGTGTAGGATGGAGGAGGCAGCATGAGGACGGGGTGTAGGATGGAGGAGGCAGCATGAGGACGGGGTGTAGGATGGAGGAGGCAGCATGAGGACGGGGTGTAGGATGGAGGAGGCAGCATGAGGACGGGGTGTAGGATGGAGGAGGCAGCATGAGGACGGGGTGTAGGATGGAGGAGGCAGCATGAGGACGGGGTGTAGGATGGAGGAGGCAGCATGAGGACGGGGTGTAGGATGGAGGAGGCAGCATGAGGACGGGGTGTAGGATGGAGGAGGCAGCATGAGGACGGGGTGTAGGATGGAGGAGGCAGCATGAGGACGGGGTGTAGGATGGAGGAGGCAGCATGAGGACGGGGTGTAGGATGGAGGAGGCAGCATGAGGACGGGGTGTAGGATGGAGGAGGCAGCATGAGGACGGGGTGTAGGATGGAGGAGGCAGCATGAGGACGGGGTGTAGGATGGAGGAGGCAGCATGAGGACGAGGTGTAGGATGGAGGAGGCAGCATGAGGACGGGGTGTAGGATGGAGGAGGCAGCATGAGGACGGGGTGTAGGATGGAGGAGGCAGCATGAGGACGGGGTGTAGGATGGAGGAGGCATGAGGACGGGGTGTAGGATGGAGGAGGCAGCATGAGGACGGGGTGTAGGATGGAGGAGGCAGCATGAGGACGGGGTGTAGGATGGAGGAGGCAGCATGAGGACGGGGTGTAGGATGGAGGAGGCATGAGGACGGGGTGTAGGATGGAGGAGGCAGCGTGAGGACGGGGTGTAGGATGGAGGAGGCAGCGTGAGGACGGGGTGTAGGATGGAGGAGGCAGCATGAGGACGGGGTGTAGGATGGAGGAGGCAGCATGAGGACGGGGTGTAGGATGGAGGAGGCAGCGTGAGGACGGGGTGTAGGATGGAGGAGGCAGCATGAGGACGGGGTGTAGGATGGAGGAGGCAGCATCAGGACGGGGTGTAGGATGGAGGAGGCAGCATGAGGACGGGGTGTAGGATGGAGGAGGCAGCATGAGGACGGGGTGTAGGATGGAGGAGGCAGCATGAGGACGGGGTGTAGGATAGAGGAGGCAGCATGAGGACGGGGTGTAGGATGGAGGAGGCAGCATGAGGACGGGGTGTAGGATGGAGGAGGCAGCATGAGGACGGGGTGTAGGATGGAGGAGGCAGCATGAGGACGGGGTGTAGGATGGAGGAGGCAGCATGAGGACGGGGTGTAGGATGGAGGAGGCAGCATGAGGACGGGGTGTAGGATGGAGGAGGCAGCATGAGGACGGGGTGTAGGATGGAGGAGGCAGCATGAGGACGGGGTGTAGGATGGAGGAGGCAGCATCAGGACGGGGTGTAGGATGGAGGAGGCAGCATGAGGACGGGGTGTAGGATGGAGGAGGCAGCATGAGGACGGGGTGTAGGATGGAGGAGGCAGCATGAGGACGGGGTGTAGGATGGAGGAGGCAGCATGAGGACGGGGTGTAGGATGGAGGAGGCAGCATGAGGACGGGGTGTAGGATGGAGGAGGCAGCATGAGGACGGGGTGTAGGATGGCGGAGGCAGCATGAGGACGGGGTGTAGGATGGAGGAGGCAGCATGAGGACGGGGTGTAGGATGAAGGAGGCAGCATGAGGACGGGGTGTAGGATGGAGGAGGCATGAGGACGGGGTGTAGGATGGAGGAGGCAGCATGAGGACGGGGTGTAGGATGGAGGAGGCAGCATGAGGACGGGGTGTAGGATGGAGGAGGCAGCATGAGGACGGGGTGTAGGATGGAGGAGAAAGCGTGAGGACGGGGTGTAGGATGGAGGAGGCAGCATGAGGACGGGGTGTAGGATGGAGGAGGCAGCATGAGGACGGGGTGTAGGATGGAGGAGGCAGCATGAGGACGGGGTGTAGGATGGAGGAGGCAGCATGAGGACGGGGTGTAGGATGGAGGAGGCAGCATGAGGACGGGGTGTAGGATGGAGGAGGCAGCATGAGGACGGGGTGTAGGATGGAGGCAGCATGAGGACGGGGTGTAGGATGGAGGAGGCAGCATGAGGACGGGGTGTAGGATGGAGGAGGCAGCATGAGGACGGGGTGTAGGATGGAGGAGGCAGCATGAGGACGGGGTGTAGGATGGAGGAGGCAGCATGAGGACGGGGTGTAGGATGGAGGAGGCAGCATGAGACGGGGTGTAGGATGGAGGAGGCAGCATGAGGACGGGGTGTAGGATGGAGGAGGCAGCATGAGGACGGGGTGTAGGATGGAGGAGGCAGCATGAGGACGGGGTGTAGGATGGAGGAGGCAGCATGAGGACGGGGTGTAGGATGGAGGAGGCAGCATGAGGACGGGGTGTAGGATGGAGGAGGCAGCATGAGGACGGGGTGTAGGATGGAGGAGGCAGCATGAGGACGGGGTGTAGGATGGAGGAGGCAGCATGAGGACGGGGTGTAGGATGGAGGAGGCAGCATGAGAACGGGGTGTAGGATGGAGGAGGCAGCATGAGGACGGGGTGTAGGATGGAGGAGGCAGCATGAGGACGGGGTGTAGGATGGAGGAGGCAGCATGAGGACGGGGTGTAGGATGGAGGAGGCAGCATGAGGACGGGGTGTAGGATGGAGGAGGCAGCATGAGGACGGGGTGTAGGATGGAGGAGGCAGCATGAGACGGGGTGTAGGATGGAGGAGGCAGCATGAGGACGGGGTGTAGGATGGAGGAGGCAGCATGAGGACGGGGTGTAGGATGGAGGAGGCAGCATGAGGACGGGGTGTAGGATGGAGGAGGCAGCGTGAGGACGGGGTGTAGGATGGAGGAGGCAGCATGAGGACGGGGTGTAGGATGGAGGAGGCAGCATGAGGACGGGGTGTAGGATGGAGGAGGCAGCATGAGGACGGGGTGTAGGATGGAGGAGGCAGCATGAGGACGGGGTGTAGGATGGAGGAGGCAGCATGAGGACGGGGTGTAGGATGGAGGAGGCAGCATGAGGACGGGGTGTAGGATGGAGGAGGCATGAGGACGGGGTGTAGGATAGAGGAGGCAGCATGAGGACGGGGTGTAGGATGGAGGAGGCAGCGTGAGGACGGGGTGTAGGATGGAGGAGGCAGCGTGAGGACGGGGTGTAGGATGGAGGAGGCAGCATGAGGACGGGGTGTAGGATGGAGGAGGCAGCATGAGGACAGGGTGTAGGATGGAGGAGGCAGCATGAGGACGGGGTGTAGGATGGAGGAGGCAGCATGAGGACGGGGTGTAGGATGGAGGAGGCAGCATGAGGACGGGGTGTAGGATGGAGGAGGCAGCATGAGGACGGGGTGTAGGATGGAGGAGGCAGCATGAGGACGGGGTGTAGGATGGAGGAGGCAGCGTGAGGACGGGGTGTAGGATGGAGGAGGCAGCGTGAGGACGGGGTGTAGGATGGAGGAGGCAGCATGAGGACGGGGTGTAGGATGGAGGAGGCAGCATGAGGACGGGGTGTAGGATGGAGGAGGCAGCATGAGGACGGGGTGTAGGATGGAGGAGGCAGCATGAGGACGGGGTGTAGGATGGAGGAGGCAGCATGAGGACGGGGTGTAGGATGGAGGAGGCAGCGTGAGGACGGGGTGTAGGATGGAGGAGGCAGCGTGAGGACGGGGTGTAGGATGGAGGAGGCAGCATGAGGACGGGGTGTAGGATGGAGGAGGCAGCATGAGGACGGGGTGTAGGATGGAGGAGGCAGCGTGAGGACGGGGTGTAGGATGGAGGAGGCAGCATGAGGACGGGGTGTAGGATGGAGGAGGCAGCATGAGGACGGGGTGTAGGATGGAGGAGGCAGCATGAGGACGGGGTGTAGGATGGAGGAGGCAGCATGAGGACGGGGTGTAGGATGGAGGAGGCAGCATGAGGACGGGGTGTAGGATGGAGGAGGCAGCATGAGGACGGGGTGTAGGATGGAGGAGGCAGCATGAGGACGGGGTGTAGGATGGAGGAGGCAGCATGAGGACGGGGTGTAGGATGGAGGAGGCAGCGTGAGGACGGGGTGTAGGATGGAGGAGGCAGCATGAGGACGGGGTGTAGGATGGAGGAGGCAGCATGAGGACGGGGTGTAGGATGGAGGAGGCAGCATGAGGACAGGGTGTAGGATGGAGGAGGCAGCATGAGGACGGGGTGTAGGATGAAGGAGGCAGCATGAGGACGGGGTGTAGGATGGAGGAGGCAGCGTGAGGACGGGGTGTAGGATGGAGGAGGCAGCATGAGGACGGGGTGTAGGATGGAGGAGGCAGCATCAGGACGGGGTGTAGGATGGAGGAGGCAGCATGAGGACGGGGTGTAGGATGGAGGAGGCAGCATGAGGACGGGGTGTAGGATGGAGGAGGCAGCATGAGGACGGGGTGTAGGATGGAGGAGGCAGCATGAGGACGGGGTGTAGGATGGAGGCAGCATGAGGACGGGGTGTAGGATGGAGGGGGCATGAGGACAGGGTTTAGGATGGAGGAGGCAGCATGAGGACGGGGTGTAGGATGGAGGAGGCAGCATGAGGACGGGGTGTAGGATGGAGGAGGCAGCATGAGGACGGGGTGTAGGATGGAGGAGGCAGCATGAGGACGGGGTGTAGGATGGAGGGGGCAGCATGAGGACGGGGTGTAGGATGGAGGAGGCAGCATGAGGACGGGGTGTAGGATGGAGGAGGCAGCATGAGGACGGGGTGTAGGATGGAGGAGGCAGCATGAGGACGGGGTGTAGGATGGAGGAGGCAGCATGAGGACGGGGTGTAGGATGGAGGAGGCAGCATGAGGACGGGGTGTAGGATAGAGGAGGCAGCATGAGGACGGGGTGTAGGATGGAGGAGGCAGCATGAGGACGGGGTGTAGGATGGAGGGGGCATGAGGACAGGGTTTAGGATGGAGGAGGCAGCATGAGGACGGGGTGTAGGATGGAGGAGGCAGCGTGAGGACGGGGTGTAGGATGGAGGAGGCAGCATGAGGACGGGGTGTAGGATGGAGGAGGCAGCATGAGGACGGGGTGTAGGATGGAGGAGGCAGCATGAGGACGGGGTGTAGGATGGAGGAGGCAGCATGAGGACGGGGTGTAGGATGGAGGAGGCAGCATGAGGACGGGGTGTAGGATGGAGGAGGCAGCATCAGGACGGGGTGTAGGATGGAGGAGGCAGCATGAGGACGGGGTGTAGGATGGAGCAAGGGGAAGTGGAGGAAGGAACAAAATGATCTGCACCAAGTAAAGAAGACTGAAGGGAACAAAGCCAGGTGGACACAGACGACAAACTGGAACAGCAAGCAGAAGCTTGTCTATAGTCAGTATCCTTCTGAAGGAAGCAGTGCGAGCACGCTACATGAAAATCAACGAGGCAGTCTTTATTGGTGGTTTCATTAAAGCACTGATTTATTAAACAAGGACTTAATCGGATTTATTTTTATGTTTCATAGACATTCCCTTTAGCGCAGCTTCATCCTGTGGATGCATAACACAACTACAGACACGACGGTAGCTTCTATTCCATGTAACTTATAAAGCGAAGCACCCTAATGTGAGAAAAGTTTTCATATAGACCCCAGAACTTAGAACCTGATGTACGTCATAGTGCAGAATCTACAGTAACTGTAGAGACCACTATGTATCAAAGTGTTGGTAAAGCAATGAGTTTACTACACATTGATGCTACAGCAAAGCGGCAAGTTCTCGACTAAGAGATGATCAAGAACAATACCTTTACAAAGAGAGAATTAAACCCAGACAGCTCCATTTCTCTAGAGTGGGAGAAGTGAATTCTGACCCCACATCAGAGGTAATAATGAGTAGGTATGTTTGGAGTAGAAATAACACAGGATTTAAAAGAAAGAACTTTCTGTTTAACCTTTTATGCATGGAGGTTGATTAATCATGGTTTGGGGTTGTATCGCAGCCAGTGGCACAGGAAAAAAATTTAGAATGAAAACTTGTTTCAATCTGTGAAAAAGCTAACGAGATGATGGATTCAGCAAATGGAAAACGATCCTAAACACACATTAAAATCTACAGCAGATTACATCAGCAGGTGTTGGCCTTCATGGTCTTCACAATCTTTTGACCTCAACATAATTAAAAACCTTTAAAAGAGCACAGTGTGTCAGATACTCCAGAGATCTAAAAAAATAATACATTTTATTTCTAAGGTACCTTTGTGGGCACTGTCACTCTGGGACATCATATTTACATATACAAAAATACATTAGTTAAAAACAACATACAACATAAAATACACACAAACTGAGAAAATATATTGAGCAGTAAAAAATAAATAAAATAAAAACATAGACCAAGAGGAAGGATGGTAAAGAACGCTGGAACAAAAGTTTACAGACTCAGAGCTGCTACTGTTTACAAGCTGTGATACTCTCTGAAACGGGCTGTTCAACATTTTAACTCTGAGACACTGTTAACGAGCTGAAACTAAACTGAGGTAATCCTTCAGAGGATTAGTTCTCATCCATGAGAGATATCCACTCATTTAGTTTTGTTAGCAGATTGTTTTGACCCATTTTTTTCAGAACACTCTCCATCACCTTCACAGCTCCTGGGTAGCCCAAACGTTGTTCCATCAGAGTCACCACTTCATGTCTCTTTGCATCTTTTCGCTCACTTTCAGTGATGGCTGAGATTCCATTCAGCTCTTCTCTTTGCAGGTGCCACTTGAACAAGTCAAAGTTTGAGTCGTTGAGCTGATCCAGAGTGCGGAGGAGGACTTGTCCCAACATTTTGTTTTTCTAGTGAAACCCAAAAAAAAAAAGGATTTTAAACGACAAAGAAAGTGTTCTTCATTAAAATAAAACAGAATCCAGTCATTTGTCTATAAATAAAGTTTGATTGATTGATATTAACAAATAAATTGGATGCATCTGCTGATTCTCATCATTTTACTTTCTTTGATCTTTTTACACGTCTCATTAGGCCTGGACGGTAACAACCTTTTAATACCGTAAACACCCTCCACATTTTACAGTGATAGACTAGCCAGGGTGGTGCGATGCATATCCTGTGCTCACTTTCATTTCAATCCAGCTACTAGGTCAAGTATCAACAAATTAATGAATGGTTTAAGCGAACTTTGTAAGATCCAGCAAAAAATGGTTGGCCAATCAATGAAAAGAGATGATGCTGCAATGTCAAACGATCTGTTTGTAGTTTGGCAAACAGACCACTCTACTTCTGTTTCCACGCATTACATACGTAACGCTCGATACCAACCAGAAAAGAAGGATTGGTTAAAGCAGCACGGTCCCCGCCCACTCTGGAGAGAAGGAATCCCAATGCTTCCTGTGACTATTTAAATATGCTCCGCCATCCGGGAGGAGCTTAGAGTGAAACCATTGCACCTGCTGGAGCCAGACAGGGCAGGGCGGTTTGGGCATCCGGTTAGAATGCCTCCCAGACACCTTGCACGTTGTTGTTGATGTTGAAACTGATACCAATGCTGTTTTTAAAGACTACCACTGATACCATACTACCACCCAAGCCTATTCTTTGCTGCTACTTTAGTTTTCTCTGGGTGGCATCACACTGAGTAGATCTGGCTTACCGATGTCTGGGATCTGTCTGCCTCTGATCCACCCGACGATGAAAGAGCTGGACAAACAAACAACAGATAAGACTTCCAAACTAAACAGCTGTGAAACTAAACATTTATAAAGTTAAACAAAATGAGGTGTTTTTAAGATCAAATGAAGAAGTTATGATATGATGTTGATGGTGAATTTAAACTCCAGTAGGATAAACTGGGATGCTTTAACTAGCAGGTTAAGGAACGGTTGAGTAAGCAAGATGAGATGTGTTGAAAAGCTAAATGAAAATTTTTAAACAAATTCTGAGAGGAAATAACTGGAAACAGTCAGTTGGTTCTATTTCCAGTGAGAGTTGGACTCTGCCAAGGCTGCCCTTTGTAAACAATTCTGTTTATTATTTTTATCGAGAGAAATTCTAGATGCAGCCGAGGCGGTGGGGGATCCGGTTCCTCAGGATTGGGTCCATACTTTTTACGAATCTGTTGGCTTCATCGAGCCGTGATCTCCAACTCTCGCTGGACCGATTTGCTACTGAGTGTGAAGCAGCCGTAATGAGAATCAGAGACCATGCACTGCCATGGAGGAGCTCAGAGTAGAGCCGTTGCTCCTCCAGGTGGAGAGAAGCCAGATGGGGTGGTTTGGGCATCTGATGCCTACCTCGCTGTAGGAGAACCAGAGGCAGATCTAGGACCTGCTGGAGAACCCATGTCTCACAGGTAGAAGTGAAGGAAGTCTGAGGCTGTTGCCCCAGTTGTGTATTTCTGCATTTTTTTCTTGTGAGGTCCTTATTTACATTTGTATGTTTAATGACAAAGTTTTTCATCTGCTTCAACGTTTGAAAAAAAAAAAATGAGGATAAGATGTGGGGGTTTTTTTGTATAGTTTATTTAACATTTAACATTTTTATGGCTGTAGGTTTTGTAAAGTCACAACTCTTTTTCATTTGGGAAAAATTTGTGTAAAATTAACAAATACTTTATCATGATGAAGACAATGTGACTCGTACTGCTGTTTAAACTGAAGCAATTGATAAACTGAAGATATCATGTGTCTAACTTTAGTTTGTGGACAATGAATTTGAAGCGTGATATTTCATAAATAAATAATTACAGTGAGATTGTTCTTCCTCACACACTCATGCTTAAATAAAATTCTTAAAAACATCTCAAGGTCCACTTTGCAAGTATAAAGGAATATTGGGTCAAGAATAAAGAGGTCTTGGGACTGTGATGGCCGTACCAACTGCCCTCACATTCTTTAGATCCTGTGGGAAAGGCATGGTCATCAGCAACAGAGCCAGCTGAAAGAAATGGCTTCATCGGACTCTCCCATTTTGCCACATGTGGATTTATGGAGAACCTTTATTTGATTAGTTAATTTGACATTTCTTAAACCTTAGTTTATCGAAGGTTTTATTTTTCTTTTAAGGTTAAGATTTTCTAAGTCTTTATTTTCATGTCTATTGGTTTGTTTTTTCTTGTCTCCACCTCCCTCATGTGTCACCGGCCTGGTACAACGTGAGGTATATTTGGCTCTGGTTTAGTTATTCTTGTGTTGATCTGTTTTATGGGCTCAGAGTACTCTTAAACTCATATTTTTTATAAAATAAATCAAACATTTGGACTGCGTCTGCGTTACCTTGAAGCTTGACACGACGCCTCCAAATGTTGGATTCATCCTTTGCTCGAACCTTTAAAACCACTTGCAGCAGGTCAGGCTCCAGAAAAACTTCAAACGTTGGATGAAAATTTACTCCAATATTTGTGTTAAACTCTATAACCTAGAAACAAAAAGAAATGGGTTTTTTTTTTTGAGGCAAAGAGAAGGAGAGACACTCCACCTGCATCCACACACACATCAATCAGACTGGGCTCACCTCCGGTTGTATTTCCAACTCTTCAGGCTCACAGTGTACACTGTAAGTTTGACCGACGATAAGGAGACAATCAGAGGAGACGGTAATGGGGTTTGAATCTTTATGATAATTAGACACCTTGAGAAATAAAACGGACATAAAATTACAAACAAGAATATACTGATAATGTTTCATAAACAAGAAAAAAACTGAAGGATCATGTTTATATAAAATCAATTTAAGAGCAGTTTCTCACATGGAATAAATGAAAACCTGATGAAATCTGTACCTCTGACAGAGGGATGTTGTTCGACAGCAAAAACACATCCAGAATCATTTCGTTTGGTCTGAGGAACAGCAGCACCTGGCCCTTCCGAGGCTTAGAACGTCCGAGGAGCCAATCCCAGATGAGGCCGATAAGTGAGAGGTGGGGGATGTTCACTACCACATGGCTGTCTGTGATGGTCAGCGGCTGCAGAACACTCATTCCATTTTCATCGCTGATGTGTGCAACAGACAGCAGGCCATCAATGTGCAAAGCTAAGAGAATATAAGCAGTTAAACTCCTTTCTTTCAGCAGCTGGAGATCTTTTCTTGCTTTTGCGAAGAGGCGGTACAGAGCTCACCTTCCTTTGTTTCACAGTGGGGCAGGTGGAGCTGGCAGACTGCATCCTCAGAACATTCAATGTTAAACAGAAGTCCAGCAGGCATTTTCGCGCTTGTCTCCAACACATCGTCAGGCCACCCGACAGCCTGATACTGAAGCTCTGCCTTCTGAGTCATCACAAACACTAGTTTGGTCAGACTGCACTGGAACTCACCTGGACCAGGACATCTGAACCTTGGAACAGAGAAGGAATTAATCACCATAACAAACACACACAAAAAAGGTTTCTTAATGAAGCAGGGTGAAACTCTGCTAGATCAGTGGGCGATCAGGAACCAATAAGAGGTTTTAAATGCTTGTTTACACTCTAACCAATTATTCCAGTTTGAAGTGAAAAAAAAACCTCACATTTTTTTCTTCTCTTTTTTTCTATTTTCTATTTTTTTGTTTGTAGTCCTTATTTGTTTTCAAACTCCTCTCATTGCTCATTTTTAAACAATAAAAACTACCAACAAATTGCAGTGAAACAATAAAATAATAGGCGGCACGGTGGCCTCACAGCAAGAAGGTCATGGGTTCGGGTCCTGGGTGGGGACGAGGCTTGGAACACTGTCCTTTCTGTATGGAGTTTGCATGTTCTCCCCGTGTTTGCATGGGTTTCCTCCTGGTACTCTGGTTTCCTCCCACCCTCCAAAGACATGCATGCTCGGTTGATTGGCCGGTGCCAAATTGCCCCTAGGAGTGTGTGTGTGCGTGTGTGTGTGTGTATGGTTGTATGTGTGTGGCCCCGCGACAGACTGGCGACCTGTTCGGGGTGTACTCTGCCCTTCGCTTTAAATTGGCCGGGATGGGCTCCGGCACCCCCCGCAACCCCGTAAGGGATAGACGGATAAGAAGATGACTGACTGACAATAAAATAATCAGCTTACTGATAAGCGATGCGTGAATGTTTCATTCGGACTTCTGGAGTGAAGATGGATGAATGCTGTAAATCAAGATAAAAACAAGGTCAGATTAAACTTCAACAGATTCACATGCAGCTCAAACAGATGCACAACATAACTTAACCTGTTTATAGTACAACAAAAAAATATCACTAAATCTATCAACTGCACCTTTCAACTATTGAGTACCGTATTTTCTACAAAATGGCTCTGATTTTAAAAGTGTGTTATGTCATGTTTTATTTGTTTGTAATCTTATATTGTTTTAATTTATTGGTTGTGCTGCTCCGGCTCAGGTCGTTGTAAATGAAAAATGCTCTTAATCGACACCTGGTTAAATAAATAAATAAATAAATAAATAAATAAAGTACACCTAAAAATTTTACATTTTCTCAAAAACCAACAGTGTGCATTATCCCAATCCGTTGAGCTGTATATATTAGGGATCCCCAACCACTGGGCCGAGGACCGGTGCCGGTCCGTGGGTGATGAGAAATTGGACCACACAGAAAGAATAAATAACTTCCCTTAGGTTTATTATCCAAGCTATTGACTTCTTTAGATATTTAGCTGTAGAGTAGAATAATCCAATATTTAAAACAATAATCTCAGACACATTGGGTGCTCGTCCCGGGGAAGGGATCTCTCTTTCATGTGGATCCCCACAAGGTTTCTTATTTTTCCCCACTACTACAACTCCAGTCTCACCTCCATCCTGGATCTCCATACCCGGACTGTCACATTCACTCGATCAGCTCCCTGGTTCACAGACAGGCTCAGAGCCATGAAAAGATCTGGCCGTGTCCTGGAGCGTGCGTACCAAACATCCGGCCTGACGGTGCATAAGTTGGCCTACCGGGAACACCAATGCTCCTACGCTAAAGCTCTCACATCGGCCAGGTCAGAACACTACTCCTCAATCATCAATAAATATTCAGGAAACTCAAAAAAACTATTCTCAACCATCAATCATCTTCTCAGACCACAGATTTCCACACATCAAACTCCCACAGTAACAAGCTGCAACCGGTTCCTTGATTATTTCACCTCCAAAATCGATACTATTCGTTCTACCCTGACACACAGTTTCACAAATGAAACTCCATCCCCGTCTTTCCTAAAGCCTTTTTCTCACTTTTCCCCCACAGCGCAGCAGGAGGTCGAGAAAACTATCCGTAACTCTAAATCATCCACATCATCTTTGGACCCCCTCCACTCCCCTCTGCTTAAAAAACATAACAAACTGATCACTCCCCTCATAACCAAAATCATCAATCTCTCTCTTGAGACCGGCATCATCCCGCCATCCCTCAAAACAGCTTTCGTCAAACCATTTCTCAAAAAACCCACCCTCGACCCTGAAGTCTTATCAAATTACCGCCCAATCTCAAATCTTCCTTTCATATCCAAAATTCTTGAAAAAATTGTCTCCTCTCAGCTTCATAATCATCTAAAATCAAATAACCTCTATGAGAAATTTCAATCTGGTTTTCGCCCATTCCACAGCACAGAGACAGCTTCGACCCCCACCTCACCTTTGAAAAAAAATGTCACCCACATTTGCAAAACTTCCTTCTTTCACCTCCGTAACATCTCAAAACTTCGTCCATCTCTCTCCCTCCCGGCTGCTGAGAAGCTCGTCCATGCCTTTGTCTTCTCCAGGCTGGATTACTGTAATGCGCTTCTCATCGGGATCCCTGGCAGGAGCACTCAAAAGCTCCAGTATGTTCAGAACAGCGCTGCCAGGGTCCTGATGAGGGTGCGGAAATACGAGCACATCACCCCCATCCTTCACAGCGTTCACTGGCTTCCCGTTCACCTCCGTATTGAATATAAGGTCCTCCTTCACACCCATCACTGTCTGCATGGTGAGGCCCCCACTTACCTCTCAGAACTACTCACACTCAATACCTCAACCAGGACCCGGTCAGGCCAACAGCATCGTCTGAACCCACCCAGGACACGGCTAAAAACAATGGGCGACAGGGCCTTCGAGGCTGCTGCTCCCCGCCTGTGGAATGCCCTCCCAGACTACCTCAGGGCCCCACAGACGGAGGATGCCTTTAAAAAAGGACTAAAAACCCACCTTTTTAAAAAAGCTTATCATTTTTAAATTTGTTTGCATTGTATGTTTGTTTTTATTGTGCTGTACTGTTTTAATTGTTTTAAGTTTTAATGTTTTAACCATGTAGCACTCTGAGGCTTGATTTCAGGTGTAGAGTGCATTATAAATAAAATGTATTATTACATTATTCCGGCCGGCATTCGGACTTCAACGTAGCAGAATCCGCTGCTACACAAGTCCATTGATGGCAAATCACTGTACGCAGGAGGAGGAGAATTTAAAAGGACACATACTGTACATCAAGAGACTTCCCAAGCCTTCATGGTTTTCCTGCAGGAGCTCAGGAAAAATGTGGCGAGGGAACTCATTTTATATGACAGCGCTACCTGATGGCGTCACCTGCATCGTGATAAGAGCGCGGTATAGGAACATGACCGAACAGCAGAAAGCTCCCTACTTCCAGAAGGACAGGGAGGCGAAGAGGCAACATGCGATAAAATATCCAGGCTGGACCTGTCATGATAATTATGTAAGGCTGGTCCCAGACATTAGGGTTACACTGATACCACTTTTCAAAACCAATACAAGTACTTTTATTTAAGCACTCATTGATATTGATACACTTACTCAGAGATTTGGTTCAAATTACTTTACTTCTGAAATATTTTTTTCTTCCATTCAGACACTAACCAACAGTTACAGCTTAAATGCTTTAAGACGTGTTCACAAAGTTTTTGGATAATGGACACTTCAGAGAGCATTGCCAGTTTAATCCGTGATCATTTAAGATTGAAACAATATTGTATTGATTATATAGTGCAGGGCCATAATGATGGACAATTTGTAAGCATTTGTTTACATGCCGACAGCTACAGAATCTTAAAAAAAACATGGTCCTTGAGTAGTTTCCAAGATCTTTTCAAAATTGAAAACGAAACAAAAAATCAATAGTTTTTTTTGTCTCATCAGCATGTGAATAAAAAACAAAATTATTGAGTTTGCAAATGACACCACCCTCATCGGGCTCATCTCTGATGGTGATGAGTCGGCCTACAGAATGGAGGTAGACCGGCTGGTGTCCTGGTGCAGCAACAACGACATGGAGCTCAACGCTCAGAAGACAGTGGAGATGATCGTGGACTTTAGGAAAGTCACAGCTCCCATTACCCCCCTTGCACTGACAGACTCCCCCATCAGCAATGTTGACTCTTTCCGCTTCCTCGGTTTCCTGCTCTCACTTGTGTGTATCTAACACAATTCAGCAGGAAAGTAAAAAGACTGTAATAGTAAAAAGACTTGAAAAATAACAAGACTTGAAAAATAACAAGACGTCGCGCAACGTCTCGTACAAGTAACAAGACGTTACTTGTATAACGTCTCGGATAAGAAACAAGACGCTACGCAACCGGATAACAAAAATAGGACAGCACAGCACATAATCAAACATGGATGAAGTAAATCAGGAACGCACTCCGGAGCCTACTCAGTGTTCTAGACCCAACAATAACTCCCAAGATGGCGGGTAAGTGAAAACTCTCAGAGTTCCAATTCCAATCGTTCATCTGTGAGCGTCGCAGCAGCTAAAGCCAGAGCAGATGCTGAAGCCGCCCGCGCTCGTGTAGCATTTGCTGAAAAAGAAAAATCCATAAAAGTTGAAAAAGCCAAATTGGAAGCCAATCTGGAAGCTTTACAGTATGAAAGAGAGGCTGCAGCCGCTAACGCCAAAGCAGAAGCACTGGAAGTTATTGAGCCCCAGTACAAACCCCCAACACCACACATCTTCAGAGCACAGGACTATGTTGTGAAAAATTCCTGGTCAGCATCATCTCAAAGTCCACAAAGGACAGTACCCTCTCACCCCCACCAGATGGCGCTCAACTATCATCGGTCTCCACAACAGCACACTCAAAACCCCTCTCAAAGCAGTGTAAAGACAGAGTTTAAATTCAAGTCAAGCTTTCCAAACTACCCGGACACATCTCACACACGTAGTGCAAAATCTTCAGGAATGATGGATATGGCAAAATATTTAGAATCAGAATCAGAATATACTTTATTGATAGAACTCGTACGCACTGGCCTATCACGTTTTGATGACCGGCCCAAAACATATAGGGCGTGGAAGTCCTCGTTTTTTAACACAGTCAGAGACGTGGATCTGTCTGCGAGTGAACAGTTGGATTTGCTCTCGAAGTGGCTGGGAAAAGAATCAGGTGAACACGTCAAACGTCTCAGAGCGGTCAATATAGCCAATCCAGCCGCCGCATTACAAACAGCGTGGGAAAGGCTCGATGATTGCTACGGTGCCCCAGAAGTCATCGAGAGTGTTCTCTTCTCAAAGCTTGATAATTTTCCAAAGATTTCTAATAAAGAAAACTACAAGTTGAGAGAGCTCGGAGATTTACTAAACGAGGTGCTTGCAGCTAAAGAAGATTTGTCAGGCTTGTCAGGCTTGTCATATCTGGATACCGCACGTGGCATAAAGCTAATTGTGGAGAAGTTGCCATACAGCCTACAGGAAAAGTGGCTCAACCAGGGATCTAAGTACAAAGAAACTTATCAAGTCAGTTATCCACCATTCTCGTATTTCACCTCTTTCGTCTGCTACCAAGCTAAAATACGGAACGATCCCAGCTTTTCATATTCTGGAAACAACGTTCGTTCAGAACAAGTTATGCAAAGACGAGTCAATCCAAGAAATGCAATTGCAGTGCACAAGACCAAGGTAACAAACGATGAAAGTCCAACGGAAGTGCCTTCTAAAGACGATTTAGTCAAGCAGTGCCCTATCCACAAGAAGCCCCACCCCCTAAAGAAATGTTGAGGATTCCTCGACATTTCTTCGAGACAAGTCTCGAGTGTATTCGAGACACTCGTGTCTTCGAGACTTAAGACTCTCGAAGACAGGAAAGCTTATTTAAAAGAACAAGGCATCTGCTTCAAATGTTGTTCATCTTCTTCTCATCTCGCCCGGGATTGCAAGGTTACGGTGAAATGTGATGAGTGCGACAGTGAAAGTCACATATCGGCCCTTCACCCTGGTCCACCTAAATGGGCGAACAAAGAATCAAACCCCCCGCAAGATAACGGCGGGGAGCAAGAAAAAGAGGCAAATTCAGTAGTCAGTCCTCTCTGTACCGAGGTTTGCGGAGACTCTCTGAAGTCTAAATCTTGCTCGAAGATCTGTCTTGTCAAGGTTTACCCAAAGAACCACCCACATGAAGCTGTGAAAATGTATGCAATGCTCGACGATCAGAGCAACAAGTCTCCAGCCAGGTCGCAGTTTTTTTTATATTTTCAAAATCGAAGCCATCACTTATCCATACACTCTGAAAACGTGTGCTGGACTGACCACAACATCTGGCAGGAGAGCAACTGGATTTCAGATTGAAGCAATTAAAGGTGGAATAAGCTTTTCACTCCCAGAACTGATTGAATGTGAGGACTTACCGGACAATCGTGAGGAAATACCAACACCTGAGACTGCCTTCCACCACCACCATCTCAAGGATCTCGCCATAGAAATCCCACCTCTAGACAATGATGCTCAGATCCTTCTACTTCTGGGTCGTGACATTCTTCGCGCACATAAAGTGAGACAACAGATAAATGGCCCTAGAGATACACCATTTGCTCAAAGACTTGACCTTGGATGGGTGTTGGTTGGTGATGTGTGTTTGGGAAAAGTCCATAAGCCCACAGTCCACAGCTACAAAACAAACTGGTTCACAAGTCCAGCATTCCTTCACAAGCCTCAAACAGTATGTGATCAGCAACAAACATTTGAGCTTATTGATCCAGAGTCAGATATGGATGTCAGACAGCAAGTGACAAGTTGCGTTACCAGCCACGATGATAAGTCGCTCAATCCGGAGAGATTCAAAAAATTCTCAACTTGGAAGTCATTGCAAAGAGCGGTTGCAAACCTCATCCATGTAGCTCGTTGTTTCAAGTCAACAAACAAAAACGTTGTAGATTGTACTGGCTGGCATCAGTGTAGCAAACCTCGCACAGCGGACGAGCTATCTCAAGCAACTTCAGCGATTCTTCTTGCTGCACAAAAGAACTGCTTTAATAAAGAGTTCACTGCCCTCTCAAAAGGAGTTGACATAAACGTGAAAAGTCCACTATCAAAACTCAATCCAGTCCTTGGATCAGATGGATTGTTGAGAATCGGAGGCCGGTTGAAGCAAGCTGATCTCTGCGATCAGGAGAAACATCCAGTTGTTTTGCCAGGCAAACATCACGTCTCCACTCTGCTCATAAGCTACTACCATGACAAAGTGGAACATCAAGGCCGTACTTTTACAGAAGGCGCTGTATGAGCTGCCGGCTTCTGGTTGATCAGTAGCAAAAGACGCATAAGCAGCATTCTTCATGGATGCATTACCTGTCGAAAGCTCCGTGGGAAAAGAGAGAACCAAAAAATGTCAGACCTCCCTCAAGAGCGGCTGAGCACTTCATCTCCCTTCACATACACTGGTGTGGACGTCTTCAGACACTGGCTTGTGACAGCCAAACGGACAAGAGGAGGTGTTGTACAAAACAAGCGCTGGGCCGTTCTCTTCACATGCTTGAGTACACGTGCTGTCCACATAGAGGTAATAGAGTCGATGGACACGTCGTCTTCCATTAACGCCTTGAGGAGATTCTTTGCTATCCGTGGCCCCTCTGAACAGCTTCACTCGGACTGTGGAACCAACTTTGTCGGCGCTTGCAGAGAGTTGGAGTTTCACAAAGTGCTGAAGGGATCAGACGTTCAGAAGTACACAAACAATCAAGGATGTTCATGGCACTTCAACCCACCACACTCCTCACATATGGGTGGTGCGTGGGAACGCATGATCGGAGTCGCAAGGAGGATCTTAGATTCACTGCTCATGCGAATTCACTCGTCAAGCTTGTCCAATGAAGTCCTGTGCACTCTCATGGCAGAAGTGACATCCATCATCAATTCCAGACCCTTGGTTTCTGTATCTTCTGATCCAGAGGTTCCTCAAATACTTACCCCTGCGATGCTTCTCACCCGGAAACAGAGTGTTCCACCTCCATCAGGGAAATTCACCGACAAAGACTTATTCAAGCAACAGTGGCGTCAAGTACAAAGGCTTGCAGACCAATTCTGGAGTCGTTGGAAACGTGAATATCTGCATACACTACAAGTACGTCATAAATGGCAAACGTCAAGTCCCAACATCGAAGAAGGTGATGTTGTTTTACTAAAAGACACCCAGACATGCCGCAATGAGTGGCCCATGGTTCTTGTGACTAAAACCTTTCCAGGACGCGATAGAAAGGTCCGAAAAATCGAGATTAAAACGACCAAAGATGGATCTACAAAGACATTCCTTCGGTCCGTGACCGAGGTCATTCTTCTTCTGAAATCAAAGGACTGAATGCATGTTTTAGGTTTATATGGCATCTTTACAGACACCAGGCGGGGAGTGTCTTGCCCTTTATAATCGTGCAGAATATTTACTTTTATAGTTAGATTATATTTATTACGTTTTTCTGTCTTTTATTTTGAAGGCCTAATTAGAAACAGGAAGTTGCGACATGAAGTCAGCCGTTTTGTTTTGAAATTAGTACATGAGCTTCAGTTAGTACATGAGCACAAGTTTATCCACTGCCATCTGTCTATTTTTGCCATCCATCTATTTTTTCTAATCCTTTTTGACATCACAGTCTGTAAGTTTGTTTTATATGTTCGTGAAGTACATTATCACTGGATGTAGGCGTATTTTCATTGGGATAAGCTACTTTAAACATACTTTTGCACTATGTTAAGTGTATATTTTCTTTCTGTTTTACAGTTTTACTCTGTTTTGAAGACATCTTTTCTATTGTCATTAAAATGGAGCTTAGACGCTACATGCTGACTCCGCGCAAGTTTTCAGAAGGAGTTAGGCTTACTGCTGAATTGTGTTAGATACACACAAGTGAGAGCAGGAAACTCGGCACTACCATCACCAGAGGTGTCAAGTAGCGAAGTAAGACTACTTCGTTACCTTACTCAAGTAGAAAATCTCGTTATCTTTACTTTAACGAAGTAATTATTTTTTTGTCTACTTTTTACTTTTACTCACTACTTTTTTATGCAATTATCTGTACTTTTACTTCGTTAATTTTATAAAAAGTAGTCGCTACTTTCGCCATTTTGTCACCGTTAAAAAGCCGCGACTGTTTGTCGGAGTTTTTTTTTTTTTTTTATGAACCCTGAATGCATCAAACAAAGGAACAGATGAATGATTGGCTGAAAGGTCCAGGTGAGGTCCAGGTTGATGCTGCAACACTGAACTTTGATTGAATTATCAGTTTTTTTAAAAAAAACAACAGCAAAGAAATGTTTTATTATTTTCAGTCTGTGGTTATTGTAAACGTCTTTGCTGAAAATGTTGTAGATGGTATTTTTATAAAAATAACTTTGATCTGTGACGCACTATTTTATCTTTAGAAACAAAGCTTGTACTGTTGCACCCAACGTGACCCCGTGTCCTAGTTGGGATTCGCAGCCAGCTAAACTCTCCTTCCCATCAATTCTTCCAAAGAACAGTCCGTTGTAGCTTTTTAGAATTTTAATGGAAAGAAGTGTGAAACTGTAAACATACAGAAGACAAACAAATGAGCATCCAGTCATACACATCCGAAAACAATGCTACAAACAAACATACTATCATGACCATAACAAACTACTCACTCATATTGCCGCTCAAAGGGCTTGAAAAGTGTGGATGGCTGACTAGATCCAAACTACAGTGTGGATGGTTTCCATGGTTGAAAGCTTAACTTTTAACTTCTTCTTAACTGACTTAACTGACTTAACTGACTTAACTGACCACTTACTTCCTACTTCAACGCGAGCAAACATTAGATCGCCAGCGCCCTCTACTGGCCCGGCGGAACAATAAATTGTTCCAATACACTCCCCGTCTGGCATTAATCTAAGAATGCCACAATAACTAACTAAACATCAGGAGACAATAACAAAATACAATCTGAGACTGGTCTTGAGAAGATCCTTGCAGTCTTGTCCTTTCTGATCTTCGTTCTAAGTCTCACGTCACTTCCTGGCTTTCTTAGCAGACGGCTTCTTCTTGGCAGCTTTCTTGACTTTGGGCTTCTTTTCCGCTGCTTTGACCTTCTTAGCTGGAGCTTTTTTCTGAGACTTCTTAGCTGCTGTCTTCTTGGCAGCCGGAGTCTTCTTTACAGCGGCTTTAGGCTTGTTTGCTTCAACTGGAGCCTTCTTCTTCACCTTCTTGGTCGCTTTGCTTTCTTCTCGAGGTGGTGCAAGCTCAGCGTGTTTGTTGTCGAGCATTTTCTGTATGAATTCAATAAATTGTGCTTTCATGATTGGCTTCTTGTCAAGCGTCCGTCGTGGAGACTGAAGGCGTTGATAGGCGTAGGACCTGTTGTTTGGAAGCAGACGTCTTGGGCTTCGAAACGGTAGTGGAGCAACCCAGCTGTTGTAGTCATCTTTGAAAAGTGGAGGTTTGCTGGAACGTGTTTGGTGCTGCTCCTCCAGCACTGTCTTTGCTTCCAGCAGAATCTGGTTGTCCTCCTTTGGCTCCTCAACTCTGGTTCTGTAGAAGTCGATATCATGAAGCTTCTCCTTGTATCTTCCCAGCGCCTTCTGGGTGTCCAAAAGCTGTTCGGTCTTTTCCTCTAATTCTTGCTGCAGGCGTCGAATTTCGGTTTTAGCATCCGCCAAATCCTCGAGGAGGTGCTGTCGGCTTTCTGTCCTCCTGCTGGGGGAAATCACCGAGGGACTGTGGTGCACAAACTCGAGTACATGTAGATGTGACGATTGTGGGTGTAGGCTCCTGCTCCCCGCCGTGATCTTTGGGTGATGAAGAAAGCTTAAATGATGACGGTGTTGGACCTGGGTGAAGAGCTGTTAAGTGCCTCTCACTGTTACATTCTTCACACTTTATTGTAGCCTTACAGTCTTTGGCTAGGTGTTTGGTGGAAGCTAGGCAGCGATAACAAATGTTATTTTCTTTGAGTAGCTTCTTCCTGTCTTCCAGTAACATAGCTCTAAAACCTCTGCATTTTTTCAGTGAGTGTGGTTTGCGATGTATTAGGCATTCTTTAGTAATGTCATCACTTGTTTCTTTCCTCTTGTCCATCTCCAACACTTCTGTTTTGTGCACTGTGACTGACTGTCTTTGGTTGTAGAAGTTTGTCTGTTTTCCATTTTTGTAACCGACTGCAGGATTAGCAGATGAGTTGTAAGCTGTAATAAAACTCGGGTCATTTCTTGCCTTGGCTTGACGTCTTACAAAGTCCACAAAAAATGAAAAGGGAGGAAAACTTACGTTGTGGTCTTCTTTATATTTTGACCCCACCATTGTCCATTGCTCTTGGAGGGGAAAGGGAAGCTTCTCCACAATTGGACTTACTCCTCTGGCCGTATCAAGGTAACTCAAACCTGTTAGATATCTGTCCAATTTTGCAGCTTCCAGTTCACACAGAAGGTCTGAAAGTTCTCGCAGCTTGCGAGGATCTTTGCTTGAAAGCTTTGGGAAGTCCTGTAATCTGTTAAACAGTGAGTTTTCTATCGCTTCTGGTGAGCCATAACATTCCTCCAGCCTTGTCCAGATCATGGCGACACCAGCATCTGGATGCCGAATGTTGACCGCCTTTAATCTTTTTGCATGTTCGCAAGACTCAGGTCCAAGCCACTTAATGAGAAGATTCAGTTCTTCGTCAGCCGTGAGACCCAGATTTCTTATAGCACTCTGGAAAGTGGCTTTCCAACAAAGGTAACTCTCAGGCTTATCGTCAAATTTAGTAAGCCCTCCAGTTACTATCCGACTTCTGGCTAGGAACTTTGCGAGGTCAGTGGTTGTGTTGTCAACACTGCTTAGGCTCGAAAACTGTTTAGGTGGTGAAGTGTTATGGGGAGCTTGTTGATGAAAGTCTCTCCATGGTGGGTGTCTGGCGACATCTTGTGGCTGAACTGTGTATTGCTCTTGTTCGCAATCCACTTGTAAAGATGGGCAAACTCTTGGTTGGTATTCCTCATTCACTTTATTCTCAGTTGTGGGTTGCAGGGGAAGAAAACTGAAGTTATTGTTTCCCACTGGTTCTTCATATTGTGCAGCTGCTGACTCCATCACCTCTGCTTTGGCTGTAGCCGCATCTGCTTCTTTCTGGAGGTTCAGCACGTCGAGCATTGCCTCCAACCTAGCTTTTTCCACTTTGATTTTAGACTCTTTTTCAGCGTAGGCAAGTCGGGCTTTTGCAGCTTGAGCTTCTGCCCGTGCGCATGCAATAGCTAAACTAGCTTGACTTGACCTAGATGACCTTGAGCTCTTGCCTGCTTCAGATCGAACACTCATTTTTTCAGAATGTGCTGAGGACTTGGATGAATGCGACTTCTCAGGCTGGTTTGACTTTTCTTCTTTCTCCATATTAGCTTTTAAGTAGGACTGAGAAGTTGAATCTGTGCTTTTCTTCAACCAACCGTTTACTTTGGTCCCTCGCAGAGTGCTATGATTTCACTGTACTGTTACACCCAACGTGACCCCGTGTCCTAGTTGGGATTCGCAGCCAGCTAAACTCTCCTTCCCATCAATTCTTCCAAAGAACAATCCGTTGTAGCTTTTTAGAATTTTAATGGAAAGAAGTGTGAAACTGTAAACATACAGAAGACAAACAAATGAGCATTCAGTCATACACATCCGAAAACAATGCTACAAACAAACATACTATCATGACCATAACAAACTACTCACTCATATTGCCGCTCAAAGGGCTCGAAAAGTGTGGATGGCTGACTAGATCCAAACTACAGTGTGGATGGTTGATTAGATTCAAACTCGAAAAGTGTGGATGGTTGATTAGATTCAAACTACAGTGTGGATGGTTGATTAGATTCAAACTCGAAAAGTGTGGATGGTTGATTAGATTCAAACTCGAAAAGTGTGGATGGTTGATTAGATTCAAACTACAGTGTGGATGGTTGATTAGATTCAAACTACAGTGTGGATGGTTGATTAGATTCAAACTACAGTGTGGATGGTTTCCATGGTTGAAAGCTTAACTTTTAACTTCTTCTTAACTGACTTAACTGACCACTTACTTCCTACTTCAACGCGAGCAAACATTAGATCGCCAGCGCCCTCTACTGGCCCGGCGGAACAATAAATTGTTCCGATACAAAGCTAATTGAACTGATTAATCTATAAATAGTAGTGGATGAAGTATTTGTGCTTAAAAGCATCCAAAATGTTATTGATTAGTTTATAAAGACTGACTGAGGAGATTAAAACTACACATCGCTTAGATTTTGTATCATGTAGATGTTTGGGTTAACATTAAAAAAAACCTTATATGTTCACATATATGTAGATATGTATATATATAAATTTATATATACCGTCTCCTAAGTCCCGCCCCTACTGGTTTCTTTCTGGGTTTCTTAAAATCTTATTTCTCTGGTTATTTTTTTATTTTTACAGTTCTTAAAATTTTGGAAATAGAATCCAAGGATTTTGCCTCCTGTGTGTTTCCTTCACTCCCACTGCCTTACGAGTGCATGTAAAGGGTGTTATTTTGTCAATGGGCGTGGTTTTACTGGGTGTACGATATTTTTTGTAAAATACAATAATTTTACATCATTAGTACAATAATCCAGCACCTCCCACCTGGCAACGCTGGTTCCAGGTGTCACGCAGGCTGTATGTGGCACTCCCAACCTTATCAACTTGTTAAAGACTATTCAGTATTGCCTCAAAGAACTTTGAAAACTAGCTGCCTTCAAGGCTTGAAAAAGCCTTTTGGTCATTTTTTTTTCATTTATTTATTTATTTTTTTACATTGAGTGTGTTTGTGTCTGCTGAAGTTGGTTAAATTAGGTGATGCAGAGTGAAGCTTGGTAGCTGAAGGGACGTTACATAATGCCCTGCTTATGTTAATACATTTGATTGTGTTCATTAATCGATTTCCAATAAAGATTATTAAGAAATAAATGTTTCTGATTCATAAAGTTTCACCACAACACTTTCATTTATTATCATATTTTCTGCTCCTTAAAGCATGTGATAATAGTTAAAAAATATGTTCATACGCTTTTGTTAACAACATTCCTTTTTTTCTGAAAATTACTTTTACTTTTTTTACTTGAAGTAGTTCTAAAATAGGTTACTTTTTACTTTTACTTAAGTAGAAAACTTGAGTTGATACTTCTACTTTTACTAAAGTAGTTTTTTAACTCGGTATTTATACTTCTACTTGAGTAGAAAATGTTGGTACTTTTGACACTTCTGACCATCACACAGAACCTAAAGTGGGAGCTGTCCATCAGCTCCCTGATCAAAAAGGCCCAGCAGAGGATGTACTTTCTGCGGCAGTTGAAGAAAGCCAAACTGCCTGCCCAGATGTTGGTGGAGTTTTACACAGCCATCATCGAGTCCATTCTCACCTCCTCCATCACCGTGTAGTACGCTGGAGCCACAGCCAAGGACAAACACAGACTGCAGCGCATTGTGCGCTCCGCAGAGAAGGTGATCTGCTGCAGCCTTCCATCTTTCGAAGACCTGTACGTCTCCAGGACTCGGGGGCGTGCAGGTCAGATAGCAGCTGACCCTTCCCACCCTGGACATGGACTTTTTGAGCGACTCCCCTCGGGCAGGAGGCTCCGGTCCATTTGGACCAGAACGTCCCGCCACAAAAACAGCTTCTTCCCTTCTGCCGTTGGACTAATGGATGCTTTATAACCTGGATCCCCACATCTCTTAGTCACTTTATAACCTGGATCCCCACATCTCTTAGTCAGTTTATAACCTGGATCCCCACATCTCTTAGTCACTTTATAACCTGGATCCCCACATCTCTTAATCACTTTATAACCTGGATCCCCACATCTCTTAGTCACTTTATAACCTGGATCCCCACATCTCTTAGTCACTTTATAACCTGGATCCCCACATCTCTTAATCACTTTATAACCTGGATCCCCACATCTCTTAGTCACTTTATAACCTGGATCCCCACATCTCTTAGACACTTTATAACCTGGATCCCCACATCTCTTAATCACTTTATAACCTGGATCCCCACATCTCTTAGTCACCATCTCTTAGTCACTTTATAACCTGGATCCCCACATCTCTAGTCACTTTATAACCTGGATCCCCACATCTCTTAATCACTTTATAACCTGGATCCCCACATCTCTTAATCACTTTATAACCTGGATCCCCACATCTCTTAATCACTTTATAACCTGGATCCCCACATCTCTTAGACACTTTATAACCTGGATCCCCACATCTCTTAGTCACTTTATAACCTGGATCCCCACATCTCTAGTCACTTTATAACCTGGATCCCCACATCTCTTAGTCACTTTATAACCTGGATCCCCACATCTCTTAATCACTTTATAACCTGGATCCCCACATCTCTTAATCACTTTATAACCTGGATCTCCACATCTCTTAGTCACTTTATAACCTGGATCCCCACATCTCTTAGTCACTTTATAACCTGGATCCCCACATCTCTTAGTCACTTTATAACCTGGATCCCCACATCTCTTAGTCACTTTATAACCTGGATCCCCACATCTCTTAATCACTTTATAACCTGGATCCCCACATCTCTTAATCACTTTATAACCTGGATCCCCACATCTCTTAATCACTTTATAACCTGGATCTCCACATCGCTTAGTCACTTTATAACCTGGATCCCCACATCTCTTAGTCACTTTATAACCTGGATCCCCACATCTCTTAGTCACTTTATAACCTGGATCCCCACATCTCTCAGTCACTTTATAACCTGGATCCCCACATCTCTTAGTCACTTTATAACCTGGATCCCCACATTTCTTAAACACTTTATAACCTGGATCCCCACATCTCTTAATCACTTTATAACCTGGATCCCCACATCTCTTAGTCACTTTATAACCTGGATCCCCACATCTCTTAGTCACTTTATAACCTGGATCCCCACATCTCTTAATCACTTTATAACCTGGATCCCCACATCTCTTAGTCACTTTATAACCTGGATCCCCACATCTCTTAGTCCCTTTATAACCTGGATCCCCACATCTCTTAGTCACTTTATAACCTGGATCCCCACATCTCTTAGTCACTTTATAACCTGGATCCCCACATCTCTTAATCACTTTATAACCTGGATCCCCACATCTCTTAGTCACTTTATAACCTGGATCCCCACATCTCTTAGACACTTTATAACCTGGATCCCCACATCTCTTAATCACTTTATAACCTGGATCCCCACATCTCTTAGTCACTTTATAACCTGGATCCCCACATCTCTTAGTCACTTTATAACCTGGATCCCCACATCTCTAGTCACTTTATAACCTGGATCCCCACATCTCTTAATCACTTTATAACCTGGATCCCCACATCTCTTAATCACTTTATAACCTGGATCCCCACATCTCTTAATCACTTTATAACCTGGATCTCCACATCTCTTAGTCACTTTATAACCTGGATCCCCACATCTCTTAGTCACTTTATAACCTGGATCCCCACATCTCTTAGTCACTTTATAACCTGGATCCCCACATCTCTTAATCACTTTATAACCTGGATCCCCACATCTCTTAATCACTTTATAACCTGGATCCCCACATCTCTTAATCACTTTATAACCTGGATCCCCACATCTCTTAGTCACTTTATAACCTGGATCCCCACATCTCTTAGTCACTTTATAACCTGGATCCCCACATCTCTCAGTCACTTTATAACCTGGATCCCCACATCTCTTAGTCACTTTATAACCTGGATCCCCACATTTCTTAAACACTTTATAACCTGGATCCCCACATCTCTTAATCACTTTATAACCTGGATCCCCACATCTCTTAGTCACTTTATAACCTGGATCCCCACATCTCTTAGTCACTTTATAACCTGGATCCCCACATCTCTTAATCACTTTATAACCTGGATCCCCACATCTCTTAGTCACTTTATAACCTGGATCCCCACATCTCTTAGTCCCTTTATAACCTGGATCCCCACATCTCTTAGTCACTTTATAACCTGGATCCCCACATCTCTTAGTCACTTTATAACCTGGATCCCCACATCTCTTAGTCACTTTATAACCTGGATCCCCACATCTCTTAATCACTTTATAACCTGGATCCCCACATCTCTTAATCACTTTATAACCTGGATCCCCACATCTCTCAGTCACTTTATAACCTGGATCCCCACATCTCTTAGTCACTTTATAACCTGGATCCCCACATCTCTCAGTCACT
The DNA here is from genome assembly GCA_902685375.1 of Neostethus bicornis. Lineage (NCBI taxonomy): Eukaryota > Metazoa > Chordata > Actinopteri > Atheriniformes > Phallostethidae > Neostethus > Neostethus bicornis. Next base: position 330,068 of record CACRXE010000047.1, on the reverse strand, counting down.
TTATAACCTGGATCCCCACATCTCTTAGTCACTTTATAACCTGGATCCCCACATTTCTTAAACACTTTATAACCTGGATCCCCACATCTCTTAATCACTTTATAACCTGGATCCCCACATCTCTTAGTCACTTTATAACCTGGATCCCCACATCTCTTAGTCACTTTATAACCTGGATCCCCACATCTCTTAGTCACTTTATAACCTGGATCTCCACATCTCTTAATCACTTTATAACCTGGATCCCCACATCTCTTAATCACTTTATAACCTGGATCCCCACATCTCTTAATCACTTTATAACCTGGATCTCCACATCGCTTAGTCACTTTATAACCTGGATCCCCACATCTCTTAGTCACTTTATAACCTGGATCCCCACATCTCTTAGTCACTTTATAACCTGGATCCCCACATCTCTCAGTCACTTTATAACCTGGATCCCCACATCTCTTAGTCACTTTATAACCTGGATCCCCACATTTCTTAAACACTTTATAACCTGGATCCCCACATCTCTTAATCACTTTATAACCTGGATCCCCACATCTCTTAGTCACTTTATAACCTGGATCCCCACATCTCTTAGTCACTTTATAACCTGGATCCCCACATCTCTTAATCACTTTATAACCTGGATCCCCACATCTCTTAGTCACTTTATAACCTGGATCCCCACATCTCTTAGTCCCTTTATAACCTGGATCCCCACATCTCTTAGTCACTTTATAACCTGGATCCCCACATCTCTTAGTCACTTTATAACCTGGATCCCCACATCTCTTAGTCACTTTATAACCTGGATCCCCACATCTCTTAATCACTTTATAACCTGGATCCCCACATCTCTTAATCACTTTATAACCTGGATCCCCACATCTCTTAGTCACTTTATAACCTGGATCCCCACATCTCTTAGTCACTTTATAACCTGGATCCCCACATCTCTTAGTCACTTTATAACCTGGATCCCCACATCTCTCAGTCACTTCCCTCTTGTTTATCTTTATTATTTTCTATTATTTTCTATGACGTTGCACTATTTTTCTTTTTCTTTCTGAGCACTCTTAGTTTTGTTAAAATTATTTTTATTTATTTTATTTTTTTATTATTTTATTTTATTTTTTGCACACCTGTATCCAAGCAAGTTCCTAGTCTCTGATAATCTTCATTGACATGGCAATAAAAGCATTCTGATTCTAATGAAGGCAGCTCTAGCAGCATGCCTCATGAACAGCAATACATTTTGAGGCGGTCCTTTTTGGTGCTTTTGTTTTATGAATAGATGTTAATCTGACTTTTTTGGACGTTTCGCTGACATTCCCTTAAACACAGCTCTGTCTGGTGGATGCATAATACAACCCTAGCCAATGGAGTAGCTTCTTTTTTGTATCCTTCTAATGCAGTAGGCCTTATATTTGATTTTTTTTTTTAAATAGACTATTTATTGGAGGTGTGTTTTAAAATCCAATGTGCTTTATAATGCACAAAGTACGGTAGCTGTCCAAAGTAGAGAACACTATGAATGAAAGTGTTAGTCACAATGAGTTTTGAGTGATAACACAGTGATGCAAAAGCAAAACGCTAAGTTCTAGACTTACAGTCTAGATCAGGGGTCGGGATTCTGTGGCTCGAAAGCCAGATGTGGCTCTTTCGATGGCTGCATCTGGCTTGCAGACAAATCCTTTGCACATGTGTGACCGAGAGTCCAGCAAGGCAGCTCACACGCTCAGCTTTGTAATAGAATGAATGGCCAATGTGCACATGCCCAAAAGGATCAGCACACCAGCGTTTTCATTACGAGGAACATGTATGTTGACATGCGCGACCAGCTGCTGGCTCAAGCGTGGAGGCACATCCGTGTGTGGCTGGAGGAGTTGGCTCGGTCCTGGGCGACCTGAGGAGAAGGAAAGAATCTGGAGGTGGTGAAGAGAAGGAGACGGTCTGGAGGAGGTGCTTCAGGCCCTGTGTCTTTGCAGTTTCCATGGAAACATCCGGTTGCTCACTTGAGAAACTGGAGAGGCTCACTTGGACCCAGTGAAATACAGAGAGGCTAGTTTGGTGTTTTTCACTGTGGTCAAGCTTTGTGACCCATTCCAGACTCCAGCTTTTGGGTTGCCAGGTTGGACACAGTGCGACCGGACTGGGATGCCGGTGGATAGGGGTGAGGGGGCATCGAGGTGTTTGCACTGCAGCACTCAAATTTTCCTTCGGGTATTAATAAAGTATATTCAATTCAATTGGGACACCAGCTTGTTCGATCAAGAAATGAACTCCCCTCTCTACGTTGTCAGCTTTTAGAGTCCCGTTGAGGAAGATGGCTAAGCGAAAAAAGACGACGATTATAGTAAATTTCAACACGAATGGACAGAGGAATTTGCGTTTGTCTTTTACTGAGTTTGCTAAAGAAACAAATCTACCAATGACAGACTTTTTTTGGAATGCACTGATGGTGCCCCTTGCATGGTCGGGAGAAACAGGATTCGTAGCGCTTCTTCATGAACAGGAAAAGAGACACTTCCTAAATTTTCACTGCATCCTACATCAGGAGGCGCTTTGTACTCAAATGTGTGGCGAGCGGTTTGGTGAAGTGATGTCACTTGTCATTCGAGTGGTCAACTTTATTGTTGCTCGAGCTTTAAATTAAAGTGAGTATTGCTGTACTGACAATGTTTGGGTCCACTTATGCATGTGAGCAGTCTTTCTCTTTTTTCAGAACATCAAGAGCAGCTTACGATCACCTTTAAAGGATGGAAGTCTCAACGCTTGCATGAAGCTCAACCTCACCACTTACAAATCAGACTACAAAGCCATCAACAAAACCATGCAGTACCAGAAGTTCAGAAATACACAATTAATTTGCAACTTAATGCATAATCAGTGTTCTCCCCAGGATTTTCCAAAATCCCTAGAATAGCGTGGCCGTGTGTGCGAGGGATGGAGGAGTTCCTCTTGCTGTTTTATTTTGCGGGTGAAAAAGAGTGTGCAAGACTTTTTAAAACATCCCAAGATAAGAAAATCGCGTGAATAGGTGTTCATTTGCAGCAAATTTGAAACACGTGTCGGTTTGAAATTCAAGCAAAAGCTCTCTGGGGAGAACGCTGCACGAAAAAGCCTAATAGTATTATGAAAAAGAATCCAGGGACTCACAGTGTTGGGAGTGACATAAAATGCACATATGTTATTGTATTTTTAGTTTTAAACATATGGTATGGCTCTCCTTGAATCTCCTTAATAAAATATGTGGTGTTTATGGCTTTCAGAGCCAAAAAGGTTCCTGACCCTTGGTCTAGATGTTCCTGCTGTCAATATAGGGAAAGAAAGCCCTGTGAGAATGACAACTGAAGCAAAGGATTAATGATTAACGTGGCTGAATCCAGAAAGAGATTGGATTGCAGTAAAACAGAAATATATTCTTTAGACTTAACTGAGCAGATGACCAGAGATGAGTCGGAATCTAATCCAAATCCAGGATAGAGAGGTTGAGTAGAAATGTTCCTGAAGGTGTGAAGGTGGATCAAAGGGCCAGAAGAGACTGCATAGAAGGACAGAGATCCAGCAGGGCAGTCCATATACACTGCTACTTTATTGAAGAATGACGAAGAGGTGATGTTGATGGGTGTTTCCCTGTTATTGTGTCTTACTGAAAAACCATGTTTGAAGCACCTCAGGCTCCAGGACGGCAAAGTACTTCCAAAACGACAGCGAGGCGGTTGTCCTCTTTTCGTTGTTTCTCTGGCACTCACTGATATGTCGATGCATCCAGTCCACTCCACTTCCCAATAACAGCGACCAATCAGCCTCTCGTTACACAGAAACCTGGGATAAAGCTCAAATCTTTTTGGATGATCTGGATATGGCTGATCGTCTCTCACACGTGACACCTTCCCGTTTTCAGACACTTTGAGATTCTTGCTCACTGTGTTCATGTTACATGTGAGCGGACAGAAATCTGAAAAAGAAAATAAACAGTCCTGCTGCAGTTAATCTGTTTCATTTACTACACATCTTATACATCAGTAGGTGAGGTACACCCTAAACAGGTCGCCTGTCTGTCACAGTTCAGCTGTAAGATCCCTTTTCTGTTTTATTAATCAGTGATGGAACAATAGAATTATTCCAATGAATAATATACTTACACTTCTTGAGATCTGGTCTATACCAGTGTTCCACCGAGGGCTCCATCCTGAAGGAACATGTGCAAAGGTTTACTGTTGCTTTTTTGAACATGTTGTGTTTAATAATAGGAGAATCTTCAAACCTCAGAGTTTCAAGTCGGTAAGATGGATCCTGCTGGCAGGCAGTCAGAAACTTGATTCCTGTGTCTCCTGGACAGTTGTAGCTCAGGTCGAGTTCAGTCAGATGTGAGGGGTTGGAGGCTAGAGCTGCAGCCAGGGAAGCACAGCCTGCTTCCGTGATCAGACATCCTGATAGCCTGCAGACACAAAGCAGTGACAGGACAGCAGATCATTAACTGCAGTGGAGGAATCTCTCTGACTTTATCTCCAAAACCTCTAACATGTGCTGTTCCTCTGATCCTGTCCATCCTGGTCACTCCCAGAGAGATCCTCAGCATCTTCATCTCTGCTACAAACATCTCTGTTTCCTGTCTTTTCCTCAGTGACACTGTCTCTAGACCAATCAGCATGGCCGCTCTCACCACGGTTTTGTACACTTTTCCCTTTCCTTTTAGCTGAAATTCTTCTATCACACATCACACCTGATACTTTTCTCTACAGCCTGCCTGCACATGCTTCTTCACCTCTTTTCCACACTCTCCATTGCTCTGGACTGTTGATCCTAGATACTTAAAATCTTCCGCCTTCTTTATCTCTTCTCCCTGTAACCTCACTTTTCCATTTGGATCCCTCTCATTCACACAGATGTACTCTGTTTTACTCTGACTAATCTTCATTCCTCTTCTTTCTAGTGCAAACCTCCACCTCTCCAGCTTTTCCTCCACCTCTTCCCTCCTCTCACTACAGATCACAATGTCATCTGCAAACATCATTGTCCATGGAGATTCCTGTCTGACCTCGTCTGTCAGCCTGTCCATCACCACAGCAAACAGCAAAGGACTCAGAGCAGATCCTTGGTGCAGTCCCACCCCCACACTGAACTCATCTGTCTCACCTACAGCACACCTCACCACTGTCGGGTGAACCTCGGTTTTCCCATCGATACCTGTCAGCTGCCTCGGGAGTCCCACTGGCCAAGAAGGCCCAGTAAGCCTCTCACCCACCGCTGTCCACTATCCATCATGACAGGTACTAATGACATTGTGTCCACACCTCTGGCTTGCTGACTCCACAATAAAGGAGTCAGAAAGCTCCTCTATTGTGGAGCTTGCTGGAGCTCCCATCCCTCTACCCCGGACCGCTCCCTCTGTTCCAGGGAGGGGTGGAGGAACGCTTTGGATGGGAGCTTTGAAAGTCTCATAAATCCAGACCTGAGGGTTCTAAGAATGCAGTTAGGTGTTTTCAGTCCCGCACACAGCTCGTCCACCCCAGAATCCTGTAGATTGTTGTTACTCAGGTCCAGGTCTCTCAGGGTGCAGGACTGTGAGCCGAGAATTGTGGACAAATTCTCACAGCTTTTCATGGAAAGGTCACAAAAAGCCAACCTGGAGAAATGGGAGGATACAAGCATTCAACAACACAACAGGAAACATAGCGTCATGCAAACTTTTTAAATAAACGTGTTTATGTATTGAATCAGGACAATGTATATTAATCAACATACAGTATCTGCAGGTAAACATTAATGTACAGTAAATACGTCAGAATTAGCACAGTAGCTAAATGACATCTGTTGTACGAAGGAAGGCACCATGAAACACTATAAAAGATATGATGCTTTATAAAAAACTTATTTACTATATCAAACAGATTAGGAATATTTAAATCTGACCTGATAAATTCCGGTGCACATTGTGAGTTCATCAGTCTATCACAGAGCTGCTTCACTCCTGAGTCCTTCAGGTTGTTGTTACTCAGGTCCAGTTCACAAAGACTTACAGATGGTGAGCAGATCGCTGAAAAAAGAGCTTCATAGCTTTTCTCTGGATGGTTGAAGCCACTCAGTCTGAACACATAAAGAGTAAAGTATAATTACTACACAAAAATAATTCTTAATTATACACATACAGTATAACAATGAAAACACAAGAGGATCTGTCTTCTTACATCTGGCCCAACAAAGGAAGAATAGATTTACCTGAGCTGTGAGATATAAGGCAGACACTGCAGGAGAATCCTCACTTCTTCTTCTTCATGGATCCAGTCTGTCAGCTCCACTGGTTTCTTCTCTGACTGCAGTTTCAGGACTTCCAGGAGGATGGAGGTCTTTCTCTCTGAGAGCTTTATGGACCAGACTGGAGGAGACTGGAGAACTGGATGTAATGATGGAAGGAGACTCAGACCTTTTTTAGTCTTACAGTCCTTCATCTTGGAGAACAGATCCAGCAGGAAGTCACTCTGATGTTTATCAGAAGTGTATCTGTCATCAAAGGGGAATGTGTGATAGGAGCAGACTGATGATAACATCTCCATCATCTTCTCTCCTGTCTGCTGTTCTCTTTCTGCTGCTGCACAGAACAGATCCACAAACCACTTGGTTCCTACTCGACGGCCTGACCACCAACGATCCACTCTGGAAGAATAAGAAGTAAACATTTAGTGATGATCTGATCTGAATCAGACTCTACTGATGGACTCTATCTGTCCTGTACACCATGAACTTCCATCATCACCTCCCTGTGATATAACACACATGTAAACGACAGTTCTGTTAGCAACATGGATTCTAAGAAAAGATTTCTGCCAAAGGAGAATGTTTGCTGATTATTTTACTTTATGTGGAACTAGGCATGAGGAGCAGCAGCCCATCAGCCTGCAGCTGCATCAGCTGACCTCCACTCTGAGGATGATCAACATGAATAAGGTGGCAGGGTCTGATGAGGGGTCAGGTTAGACATTGAAATCCTGTGTAGACCAACTAGCAGGTGCTTTCCTGGAGGTTTTTAACCCACCCCACCAGCTCTGTGTGGTCCCAACCTGCCTGAAATCCTCCATCATCGTGCCTGTGTTCCAAAGGATAGCAATCACCTGCCTCAATGATTACTGCCCGATCGCACTGACCCCAGAGATCAAGTGTTTCGAGTGGATTCTCCTGAGACAAATTCAGTTAAATTTTATTCTATTTTTATAGCCCAAAATCATAAAGTTTTTGTCTCACCGGGCTTCACATTGAAGATTCAAAGAGAACAGAAACAAGAAACAAAGAAGAATGTATAAACACAATAAAGACTGGCATCCCTGAAGGCCTGGACAGTTCTACAGAGAGAACCGTTTCACAGAGGATGCAGTCTCACTAACACTCCTCACATCTCTGACTCATCTACAGTGTCCTCACATGTCAGGATCCTGTCTGTGGATTTCAGTTCTACATTTAACACCGTTCTCCCAGAAGCGCTGGCCCTGCAGCCCCTCAACCTAGGCCTGTCATCATCACCCTGCTCCTCAATAAGGGACTTCCACACCAACAGGTCCAAGTGGTAAGGATAGGTGAGCTTGATCCTCCACACCAGTATATCACAGGACTGTGTGCTCAGCCCCACACTTTACATCCTCTTTACAAACAACTGCCCTGCCATCCATCCCACACACATGATGGTGAAGATTGCAGATGACTCCACCGTGGTCTCATGAGACCCAGTACAGAGACGAGGTCCAGTCAGCAAAAAAAAAAAAAAAACATAAAACACTTGACAGACGTTGTTGTAAAGCAGGTGATTGAGCTTCATCTTTCTGAGAAAAAAATCTATCACCACACAGGAAAAATCTTCAGATATCTGAAGAAGATCGTCGTTTCAGAATAAATTTTTCTCTGCAATGACGTACCTGCACTGCTCTGTTAAAAATATTCTACAGGTGTTGGGCTCGGAGTGTGTAACACTTAAACATCTCATCAATAAGAATATCTTTGATATTTTTTTAATCATCATATTGCTAATTCTTACTGCAGGAAATGTTTTTAAAGACTCTTTGTACACAATCTAATTTAGCCAGCCATACTGATCAGTCATTGACAGTCTGTTCAGAGATCAATATTCTTTCAGTTTATTTACTAGACATCACACTGAAAATAAAAAAAATGAAAGATAACAAACATCTGTTATTAAAGATTACATAAAGCATCAGAGTTCTGAGGCCATGTAGAAACTAGGATGTATAAATCAAAGAGTGAAAGGAGAGAAGCATCTCCATAGAACTCAGTAACATAGTCATAGTGACTAATGTAGGACCTAAAGCAGGTTTCTATCATCTCTGTTCCTCTGAAAGGAAGAATAGATTTACCTGAGCTGTGAGATATAAGGCAGACACTGCAGGAGAATCCTCACTTCTTCTTCTTCATGGATCCAGTCTTTCAACTCCACTGGTTTCTTCTCTGACTGCAGTTTCAGGACTTCCAGGAGGATGGAGGTCTTTCTCTCTGAGAGCTTTATGAACCAGACTGGAGGAGACTGGAGAACTGGATGTAATGATGGAAGGAGACTCAGACCTTTTTCAGTCTCACAGTCCTTCATCTTGGAGAACAGATCCAGCAGGAAGTCACTCTGATGTTTATCAGCAGTGTTTCTGTTACCAAAGGGGAATGTCTGATAGGAGCAGACTGATGATAACATCTCCATCATCTTCTCTCCTGTCTGCTGTTCTCTTTCTGCTGCTGCACAGAACAGATCCAAAAACAACTCGGTTCCTCTCCCATGGCCTGACCACCGAGGATCCACTCTGAAAGAATAAGATGGAAACATTTAGTGATGAAGGCAGCATGGTGGTGCAGTGGGTAGCACAGTGGCCTCACAGCAAGAAGGTCGCGGGTTCAAGTCCTGGGTGGCGACAAGGCTTGGAACACTGTCCTTTCTGTGTGGAGTTTGCATGTTCTCCCCGTGTTTGCGTGGGTTTCCTCCGGGTACTCCAGTTTCCTCCCACCCTCTAAAAACATGCATGCTAGGTTGATTGGCCGGTGCCAAATTGCCCCGAGGAATGAGTATGTGTGTGAATGGTTGTATGTGTGTGGCCCTGCGACAGACTGGTGACCTGTTCTAGTGTACTCTGCCCTTCGCCTTAAATTAGCCGGGATGGGCTCCGGCACCCCTGCAAGCCAGAAAGGGACAGACGGATAAGAAGATGGCTGACTGATGACTGACATTTAGTAATGATCTGATCTGAATCAGACTCTACTGATGGACTCTATCTGTCCTGTACACCATGAACTTCCATCATCACCTCCCTGTGATGTAACACACATGTAAACGACAGTCTGTTAGCAACATGGATTCTAAGAAAAGATTTCTGCCAACAGGAGAACGTTTGCTGATTATTTTACTTCATGTGGAACTAGGCATGAGGAGCAGCAGCCCATCAACCTGCAGCTGCATCAGCTGACCTCCACTCTGAGGATGATCAACATGAATAAGGTGGCAGGGTCTGATGATGGGTCAGGTTAGACATTGAAATCCTGTGTAGACCAACTAGCAGGTGCTTTCCTGGAGGTTTTTAACCCACCCCACCAGCTCTGTGTGGTCCCAACCTGCCTGAAATCCTCCATCATCGTGCCTGTGTTCCAAAGGATAGCAATCACCTGCCTCAATGATTACTGCCCGATCGCACTGACCCCAGAGATCAAGTGTTTCGAGTGGATTCTCCTGAGACAAATTCAGTTAAATTTTATCCTATTTTTATAGCCCAAAATCATAAAGTTTTTGTCTCACCGGGCTTCACATTGAAGATTCAAAGAGAACAGAAACAAGAAAAAAAGAAGAATGTATAAACACAATAAAGACTGGCATCCCTGAAGGCCTGGACAGTTCTACAGAGAGAACCGTTTCACAGAGGATGCAGTCTCACTAACACTCCTCACATCTCTGACTCATCTACAGTGTCCTCACATGTCAGGATCCTGTCTGTGGATTTCAGTTCTACATTTAACACCGTTCTCCCAGACGTGCTGGCCCTGCAGTTCCTCAACCTAGGCCTGTCAGCATCACCCTGCTCCTCAATAAGGGATTTCCACACCAACAGGTCCAAGTGGTAAGGATAGGTGAGCTTGATCCTCCACACCAGTATATCACAGGACTGTGTGCTCAGCCCCACACTTTACATCCTCTTTACAAACAACTGCCCTGCCATCCATCCCACACACATGATGGTGAAGATTGCAGATGACTCCACCGTGGTCTCATGAGACCCAGTACAGAGACGAGGTCCAGTCAGCAAAAAAAAAAAAAAAACATAAAACACTTGACAGACGTTGTTGTAAAGCAGGTGATTGAGCTTCATCTTTCTGAGAAAAAAATCTATCACCACACAGGAAAAATCTTCAGATATCTGAAGAAGATCGTCGTTTCAGAATAAACTTTTCTCTGCAATGACGTACCTGCACTGCTCTGTTAAAAATATTCTACAGGTGTTGGGCTCGGAGTGTGTAACACTTAAACATCTCATCAATAAGAATATCTTTGATATTTTTTTAATCATCATATTGATAATACTTACTGCAGGAAATGTTTTTAAAGACTCTTTGTACACAATCTAATTTAGCCAGCCATACTGATCAGTCATTGACAGTCTGTTCAGAGATCAATATTCTTTCAGTTTATTTACTAGACATCACACTGAAAATAAAAAAATGAAAGATAACAAACATCTGTTATTAAAGATTACATAAAGCATCAGAGTTCTGAGGCCATGTAGAAACTAGGATGTATAAATCAAAGAGTGAAAGGAGAGAAGCATCTCCATAGAACTCAGTAACATAGTCATAGTGACTAATGTAGGACCTAAAGCAGGTTTCTATCATCTCTGTTCCTCTGAAAGGAAGAATAGATTTACCTGAGCTGTGAGATATAAGGCAGACACTGCAGGAGAATCCTCACTTCTTCTTCTTTATGGATCCAGTCTGTCAGCTTCACTGGTTTCTTCTCTGACTGCAGTTTCAGGACTTCCAGGAGGATGGAGGTCTTTCTCTCTGAGAGCTTTATGGACCAGACTGGAGGAGACTGGAGAACTGGATGTAATGATGGAAGGAGACTCAGACCTTTTTCAGTCTCACAGTCCTTCATCTCAGAGAACAGATCCAGCAGGAAGTCACACTGATAAGTCTTCGTTTTTGCTGAATCAAATGGGAAAGTTCCTTTAGGCAGCACTGATGATAACATCTCCATCATCTTCTCTCCTGTCTGTTGTTCTCTTTCTGCTGCTGCACAGAACAGATCCACAAACCACTTGGTTCCTTCTCGACGGCCTGACCACCAACGATCCACTCTGGAAGAATAAGAAGTAAACATTTAGTGATGATCTGATCTGAATCAGACTCTACTGATGGACTCTATCTGTCCTGTACACCATGAACTTCCATCATCACCTCCTTGTGATGTAACACACATGTAAACGACAGTCTGTTAGCAACATGGATTCTAAGAAAAGATTTCTACCAACAGGAGAATGTTTGCTGATTATTTTACTTTATGTGGAACTAGGCATGAGGAGCAGCAGCCCATCAGCCTGCAGCTGCATCAGCTGACCTCCACTCTGAGGATGATCAACATGAATAAGGTGGCAGGGTCTGATGAGGGGTCAGGTTAGACATTGAAATCCTGTGTAGACCAACTAGCAGGTGCTTTCCTGGAGGTTTTTAACCCACCCCACCAGCTCTGTGTGGTCCCAACCTGCCTGAAATCCTCCATCATCGTGCCTGTGTTCCAAAGGATAGCAATCACCTGCCTCAATGATTAATGCCCGATCGCACTGACCCCAGAGATCAAGTGTTTCGAGTGGATTCTCCTGAGACAAATTCAGTTAAATTTGATCCTATTTTTATAGCCCAAAATCATAAAGTTTTTGTCTCACCGGGCTTCACATTGAAGATTCAAAGAGAACAAAAACAAGAAAAAAAGAAGAATGTATAAACACAATAAAGACTGGCATCCCTGAAGGCCTGGACAGTTCTACAGAGAGAACCGTTTCACAGAGGATGCAGTCTCACTAACACTCCTCACATCTCTGACTCATCTACAGTGTCCTCACATGTCAGGATCCTGTCTGTGGATTTCAGTTCTACATTTAACACCGTTCTCCCAGACGTGCTGGCCCTGCAGCCCCTCAACCTAGGCCTGTCAGCATCACCCTGCTCCTCAATAAGGGACTTCCACACCAACAGGTCCAAGTGGTAAGGATAGGTGAGCTTGATCCTCCACACCAGTATATCACAGGACTGTGTGCTCAGCCCCACACTTTACATCCTCTTTACAAACAACTGCCCTGCCATCCATCCCACACACATGATGGTGAAGATTGCAGATGACTCCACCGTGGTGGGTCTCATGAGACCCAGTACAGAAAGGATGTCCAGACAGAGAAAAAACAAAAAACAAAAACAAATAACGCTTGACAGACGTTGTTGTAAAGCAGGCGATGCAGCTTCATCTTTCTCAGAAAAAAATCTTCAGATATCTGAAGAAGATCGTCGTTTCAGAATAAATTTTTCTCTGCAATGACGTACCTGCACTGCTCTGTTAAAAATATTCTACAGGTGTTGGGCTCGGAGTGTGTAACACTTAAACATCTCATCAATAAAAATATCTTTGATATTTTTTTAATCATCATATTGATAATACTTACTGCAGGAAATGTTTTTAAAGACTCTTTGTACACAATCTAATTTAGCCAGCCATACTGATCAGTCATTGACAGTCTGTTCAGAGATCAATATTCTTTCAGTTTATTTACTAGACATCACACTGAAAATAAAAAAATGAAAGATAACAAACATCTGTTATTAAAGATTACATAAAGCATCAGAGTTCTGAGGCCATGTAGAAACTAGGATGTATAAATCAAAGAGTGAAAGGAGAGAAGCATCTCCATAGAACTCAGTAACATAGTCATAGTGACTAATGTAGGACCTAAAGCAGGTTTCTATCATCTCTGTTCCTCTGAAAGGAAGAATAGATTTACCTGAGCTGTGAGATATAAGGCAGACACTGCAGGAGAATCCTCACTTCTTCTTCTTTATGGATCCAGTCTGTCAGCTTCACTGGTTTCTTCTCTGACTGCAGTTTCAGGACTTCCAGGAGGATGGAGGTCTTTCTCTCTGAGAGCTTTATGGACCAGACTGGAGGAGACTGGAGAACTGGATGTAATGATGGAAGGAGACTCAGACCTTTTTCAGTCTCACAGTCCTTCATCTCAGAGAACAGATCCAGCAGGAAGTCACTCTGATGTTTATCAGGAGTGTATATGTTACCAAAGGGGAATTTCTGATAGGAGCAGACTGATGATAACATCTCCATCATCTTCTCTCCTGTCTGTTGTTCTCTTTCTGCTGCTGCACAGAACAGATCCACAAACCACTTGGTTCCTCCTCCACGGCCTGACCACCAAGGATCCACTCTGGAAGAATAAGATGGAAACATTTAGTGATGATCTGATCTGAATCAGACTCTACTGATGGACTCTATCTGTCTAGCAGCCCATCAGCCCCCGGCTGCATTAGCTGACCTCGCTTCTAAAGATGATCAATATGAATAAGGGGTCTGATGAGGGGTCAGGTTAGACATTGAAATCCTGTGTTGACCAACTAGCACGTCCTTTCCTGGACGTGTTTAACCCACCCCTACAGCTCTGTGTGGTCCCAACCTGCCTGAAATCCTCCATCATCGTGCCTGTGTTCCAAAGAACAGCAATCACCTGCCTCAATGATTACTGCCCAATCGCACCGACCCCAGAGATCAAGTGTTTCATGCAGATCATCCTGAGACAAATTCAATTTAATTTTAATTGTAGAGCCCAAAATCATAAATTCTTTCTCTCACCGGGCTTCACATTGCAGATTCAAAAAGAACAAATACAAGAAAAAAAATTAGAATGTATAAACACAATAAAGACTGGCATCCCTGAAGGCCTGGACAGTGTACTGTTCTACAGAGAGAACCGTTTCACAGAGGATGCAGTCTCACTAACACTCCTCACATCTCTGACTCATCTACAGTGTCCTCACATGTCAGGATCCTGTCTGTGGATTTCAGTTCTACATTTAACACCGTTCTCCCAGACGTGCTGGCCCTGCAGTCCCTGCAGTCCCTCAACCTAGGCCTGTCATCATCACCCTGCTCCTCAATAAGGGACTTCCACACCAACAGGTCCAAGTGGTAAGGATAGGTGAGCTTGATCCTCCACACCAGTATATCACAGGACTGTGTGCTCAGCCCCACACTTTACATCCTCTTTACAAACAACTGCCCTGCCATCCATCCCACACACATGATGGTGAAGATTGCAGATGACTCCACCGTGGTGGGTCTCATGAGACCCATTACAGGGAAGAGGTCCAGAGAGAAAAAACAAAACATAAAACACTTGACAGACATTGCTGTAAAGCAGGTGATTGAGTTTCAACTTTCTGAGAAAAAAATCTATCACCACACAGAAAAAAATCTTCAGATATCTGAACAAGATCGTCGTTTCAGAATAAACTTTTCTCTGCAATGACGTACCTGCACTGCTCTGTTATAAATATTCTACAGGTGTTGGGCTCGGAGTGTGTGGCACACTTAAACATCTCATCAATAAAAATATCTTTGATATTTTTTTAATCATCATATTGATAATTCTTACTGCAGGAAATGTTTTTAAAGACTCTTTGTACACAATCTAATTTAGCCAGCCATACTGATCAGTCATTGACAGTCTGTTCAGAGATCAATATTCTTTCAGTTTATTTACTAGACATCACACTGAAAATAAAAAAATGAAAGATAACAAACATCTGTTATTAAAGATTACATAAAGCATCAGAGTTCTGAGGCCATGTGTAGAAACTAGGATGTATAAATCAAAGAGTGAAAGGAGAGAAGCATCTCCATAGAACTCAGTAACATAGTCATAGTGACTAATGTAGGACCTAAAGCAGGTTTCTATCATCTCTGTTCCTCTGAAAGGAAGAATAGATTTACCTGAGCTGTGAGATATAAGGCAGACACTGCAGGAGAATCCTCACTTCTTCTTCTTCATAGAACCAGTCTGTCAGCTCCACTAGTTTTTCATTATGAGACCTCAATTTTTCTTCTTCATGGAACCAAGGATCCACTCTGAAAGAATGGGAAGTAAACATTTAGTGATGATCTGATCTGAATCAGACTCTACTGATAGACTCTATCTGTCCTGTACACCATGAACTTCCATCATCACCTCCTTGTGATGTAACACACATGTAAACGACAGTCTGTTAGCAACATGGATTCTAGGAAAAAATTTCATCTGCTGATGTTTTTACTTTATGTGGAACCATTAGAATTGATACAGAAATGTTCTGGAATTGTACAAGCGGTTTTTTGTTAGTTAGTTTTAAGGTGTGTGTTTGTGTAACTACATTTTTTTCTTTTTGTTCTTTTCTTTTTGTTCTTTTTTCAATCTTAAATGGAAGCCTGCTAAGATAATTGTTTTGTGATTTTGGGCTGTCTAAATATAATTGAACTGAATTGATACTGAAGAGCGATTCTGGTTCCTTCTTCTATCAAGACGTTTCGTAGATGACCTGGTCAATAAGGACATTTTTTACTTACGTTGAAAAGACACTGCCGCCTCCATGTAGTGGCAGATATATTGGTTCTGAGTCTGTCACTTTTCCAATGGTCAGGGAGATTTTCTTTTTCTTTGCTTGAGAAACCAAATAGGCCACAGCACCCCAAGAATAGCGATCCAGTTTCCGTCCAGGGAGGTTCAGGTCGTAGTTTAGGTCATTCAGGAAGGTTATGCACACATCAGGATTCTGTGACTCATACAAACATTGATATAAGAGTAAATTGTTCTTAAACGCTCCTCTCCCTCTTCTTTCGGCATTTCCCTTCAGGGGTCGCCACAGCATGTCAGTCCCTCTCTCAACCACAGCTCTCATCTGCTGAAAGAACACATTTGATGTTTTTTTTAGGTTTTCATTTGGAATTAGAAAGCTCATAAAAGTGTGATTCTTCATATTCAACAATCCACACATGAAGGGAATCAGATATCTCATGTGTTTCTTCTCAGTGTTGCACTCGTGAAAGAACGGACTGATTTCATCAGGATTCATTACAAGCCAGAGAGCTGAAAAAAACCCCTGGAAGGTGTAGTGGAGAAAGCTGTGAGTAGGTTTGGCTCTGATTAAAAGTGGATATAAAAAGGAAAAGTCCCTGCTGTCCTTCACTGACATCACATTTTTTGTCAGAGTTGCATTATAAGCAGCTTCAGCCAGAACCAACATGGAGCTCATGTTGGATCTGATGAATGAATCCAGGTTTTGACTCTCTGTTTTGTTGCTGTTTGTCTGAAGACACCAAAGCAGGGTGTAGATGTAAATTTCTGTTATGGTCTTTGGTTGTGTCCAGGTATCTGACAAAAAGCAGGCGGCCACCATCAGTGCATACAAAGGGACCTGGCAAAGCATCAACAACTCTTCATTAATCAGCACTTCATCACGGTCTTCCCCCGACATCACAGACAGGTAGGAGTTTCTGGTCTGCTCACTGAAGCCTTTCACCTCAACTCTGACAAAATCCCACTTTGGGAAAACCTCGTCTTCTTCCTCTGGTCTGCAGGTCAGAATGATCTTTGCATCAGGTAGATCTTTCTTTATTAGTTTCTTAGCTGAGGAGAGATCTTTGAGTCCATCAAAAACAATCATTACATTTCTAGAGCATCTCTTCATGTGCTGTAGAACCTCGTCTTTCCTTTCATCTGGTTTGCTGTACACACTGAAAAGAAGCTCTACTAAGCTCTCACTGGATGTGATGCTTGTTGTTTCGCTCATGTAAAACATGTAATCCAGCTCCTGGCTCTGACTTTCTGACCAAAGTCTCAACATCTCAAAGGTAAGGGCCGTCTTTCCAACGCCAGGCTTTCCAACTATGAGAATGTTTTTATTTGTTTTCACCAGATCACTTGCTGATATTTCTCCATCTGATTGACCGATTCGATCTTGAGTCTCTAACACAAGTGGATAGAATGACGGATCAGGCTTCTTCTTTTTATCTTCAAAAAGAGTTTGACTTGAATTCCAAAACATAAAGGACATTTTTTTAGCTTTTGACTTTAATTTTTCCTGATATCTCCGACATGGCCTGGAACCTGTAAAAAAAAATGGAAATAATAAATGAACAGTTACAGCCTGGAAATGTTTCATGATAAAATGTGTGTATTTCTCCCAGGAATACCTTGTAAATAGTTTCCTTCCATCTCGGTGTCCTCTGTAAAAGGAAAGCAGCTGATCCAGTGCTTTAGATCAAAGCTTTTGGTCTCATCAGAAGCTTCACTCCTAAAAGTTGTTGTCTTGTAAATGATCTTCAGAAACACAGCACAGGCTTCTTCACCATTTGCAATGACAAAGTCCAGCATTGTCATGTTTTTTTTATGAACATCTTTCTCTGCTCGTATTTGGCTGACAGTTTCATCACTGAGGACTTTTTGCCGACACAGCTCGTCCAGAATCACTGAAAGATCGGTTAAGTTTCTCGAAAGGTCTGAGCGAGCACTCCTGATATAATCCAAGGCTGATTGTGATGTGGAAGCCATTAAACCTGTTTTTTTTCTGCACTTCCTGTTAAATCTGAAAGAAAAATATAAAAAAACACATGTTGAGATTGTACGTTTTTCAGACGTGTGTGTCATTTGTCAAGTAGATAAACTTTAACCCATAATTGTTGAAACAAACAGTTGTTTGTTTTTTTTTTACCCTGATGGAAGGAAGAGTGAACGTACAGGAAGAAGAGTTGAAAAGATAGAAGTTTTAAGTTCTTAAGATCAACAGTCCAGAGCAATGGAGAGTGAAAAAGAGATGAAGAAGTGTGTGCAGGCAGTGTGGAACAGGAGGAGAAACGTATCAGGTGTCTGAAGAAATTTTTAAGAGGAATAGAATTTGAAACACAAAAAGTAGAGCTTTTGTTAGCTTTTGTTTTGTAACGTGTTAAGACGTGTTATAAATAAGTTCACACTGTAATCTGCATGTGTGTTCAGAGCAGAACACCAGACTGATAAAGAAAATAAGATTACATAAAGAACTTTTTATGAGCAGTTTACATTAAGTCCTCTGTGTCTGGACTCAGTCTCTAACTGGAGACTGAGACTAAGTATAGTTTTATCATCATCATCATCAGTTGTTTTTTATTCTTGGTCAAAATCATAATCATAATAACAATACAGATTGCAAAAAACCAAAAAAAAACAAATAGGCCAAAGAAAAGGAATAGGCTGAAGCATAGCTTATATGTGCTCATCCCTATACATCTGCATGCATTCAACTGAACAGCATTTCAACAATCAAACAAAAATTAAATTTACAAAGTACACATCTCCAATCAAACAGAAAACCATAATAAACTTTATATTGTCATCTTTTCATGTTTTTTTTAAACTTTCTTATAATCACTAATACTTTTATATTTAAGATGATGTTTAAATTTTAGGATAGAAGAGCATTTTTTAAATTAATCTCTGAGTTCATTCCATAATTTTACTCCAACAACAGAAACTCATCTTGATTTTATCAAAGTTCATCCTCGTAAATTATGATAACCAACTCTAAATTTAAAAAAACTTTGTATACCTTTTTGGAACTAAATTATTTTTAACTTTGTGCATAATCTGTAATATTCTAATATTTACCATATCTTGTAGTTTTAAACAGTTATTCTGAATAAACAGTTGATTTGTGTGTTCATAAAATCCAACTCTGTTTACTATTCTTATTAGATAGATAGATAGATTTACTTTATTGATCCCACACTTGGGAAATTTGTGCGTTACAGCAGCAACAAGAAAGAAATAAACAGTATATATACAAGAAGGAAAATAATAAAAAAAAAATAATAAAAATAATAAAATAGAGGGAATAATGTGACAAAACATTGAGGTCAATACAGACTGTAAGTGCAAAGGGAGTAAAAAAAAAAAGTAACACAAGAAGCATGAAGTGACAAACAGTGATGAACTACATGAGCATGAACCAGTTTATAATTATATTTATTATTGCCTTTTTTTGTAATTTGACCAGTGAGTCTATCTGAGTTTTTTCCGCATTCCCCCAAATATCAGCACAATATGAAAAATAAGGCATAACCAAGTAACTGAAAATCAAATATAACCCTTCTGTATTTAAAGCGTCTCTTGTTTTATACAGTTTTATGCCTGCCTGTTTTATACCAATTGATTTTGAGATTTTTTGTTTAATATGATAAATATGTGATTTCCAAGATAATTTTTCAACTATAATAACTTCATAAACCCGTTCAATAATAGTTCCACTCAAACATAAAGAAGCTTTATCAACATATCTATTTCCTGAAAATATCATAAATTTAGTTTTATCTTCATTCAGTGATAATTTGTTATAATCAAAATACTTTTTTATCAAAACAAATTATTTTTCCACAACATTCAATAAATCATTAATATTTTCACCACTACAAAAGAAGTTGGTGTCATCAGCAAACATAACAGACTTTAACTCTGTTGAGACTGAAAAATATCATTTATATACAGTGTGAATAATTTTGGTCCAAGGACAGAGCCTTGTGGGACCCCACATACAACTCTATCCATTTGAGAGTCAACATTATATATACTTGTATATTGTAATCTATTATCTAGATAACTTTGCAGCCATTGATTAGTTTTGCCTCGAAGGCCATAGTTTTCACATTTCTTTAATAAATGAAAATGATCTATTGTGTCAAACGCTTTACTTAAATCAACAAAAACACCCACAGTATAAAGTTTTCGATCCACAGCAGTTGCAACATTCTCAACAAAATCCATCACTGCAAGAGATGTTGAATAGTTTGTCCTGAAACCATACTGGTGTTCGTTTAATAAGTTGTATTACAGCCACTAACATTTTGTTTTGTTTCCCCCCTCTCCTGAGTCAGTGTCTGCTGATTGGTGGCTGATTGGCAGATGGCCTCCAGCTGGGGACTCCCCTATATCAACTGGAGGAAACAAGCAGCAGTAGGAGGAGGACCTTGCTCAGTGTGATGCTGATGCCTTTTTACTGTGGTTCGTATGTGTTGGTCTGTGGTGGGAGGCTGTGGATTAGGTAGTCTGGGGTACCCTTTATATTTGCTCACGAAGGTTTGGAATCCTGTCTATGAACACCAGGTAGGAGGTTGGTGCCACCCGCTGTATGTTTTGACCCTGGTTATTAGTTTAACTAGACAGAGTTCTTTTGCTGTTTTTTTTTTTTTTTTTTTTTGTTAGTTAGCGTGAGCATTAGGCCCCGTTTTGTTTTACTTATTTCTTTGTGTTGGCACCACCTAACATCCCTTCCTCCCCCACAGGTGGAAAAACCACTTAAATAAACATTGTGTACAACTGGTCACTTGTCTCCTTGCCTGGATTTGTGGTTACCTGTTGCACCCCCTCTCATTGGGGTTGTAACAAGTGGGGGCTCGTCCAGGATCTTCCTTCCCGGTGCCACAACCAACCACAAACCAGGCAGGTTGGCATACACTACCATCTGATCATGAGTTTTAACTTGCAGGCCTTCCTTGCTGCTCCAAGGTCGGAGGTGCTGGCGTCATGCCGTAAGGATGACCTGTTGTGTGTGTTGCTGCTCATTACGGTAGTACGGTCTCTAAACAGGCTGTCAAGGGGGACATTAGACGTGTGGTTGTTGATTATATGCAACAGAGGGACTTGCTTGATGTGTCTATTCCCCCAGGTGGCGCTGGCTTGCCTGCTAGTGAGATGGCTGTGGAGGCTGACAGAGTGAAGGGCGAGGACACGCCTCCGGCGACAACAGGTGAGGGTACGGCGTCCCCTCCTTGGACGTTGCCACGTTTTCAGCCCTTCTTGTCTTCTTCCACGCCTGGTTCTGGTGTTAGCAAACTTAGACTGTTCCTTGCTCGTTTGAAGCGGGAAGCTGTAGAGAGAGAGAACGTAAAGCGGAGCATGATCTCCGCCTGCAGATGCGCAGAATGGAGATAGAAGCGGACAAAGAGGTCAGGCTAAAACAGTTGGAAGTGGAGGCCTTGAGGGTGTCTGCGCACCCCCCTACACCGGTAGTTGACCCAGTCTCGTCGTCTAGTCTGAGGCCCTCTGAGCAGAATTTTGACGTGAGCAGGAATATATGTAGCTCTGGTACCTGTCTTTCGCGAAACTGAGGTTGATGCTTATTTTACAGCCTTTGAAAGGGTGGCTACAGCTCTTCAGTGGCCTACGGACATGTGGTCTATTTTGCTCCAGTGTAAGCTAGTGGGTAAGGCACAGGAGGTTGTTTCCTCTTTGTCTGTTGAGGATAGCCTTAAATATGGGATCCTTAAGGAATCAATATTGCGTGCTTATGAACTTGTGCCTGAAGCATATAGACAGAAATTTAGGAGCCATAGAAAAAACGTTAATCACACCTATGTGGAGTTTGCCAGAGAAAAGAGCGGGCTGTTTGACAAGTGTTGTGCTGCGAGTGAAGTGAAAGGTGGTTTTGAGTCACTCCGTCAGTTAGTCCTCCTGGAAGACTTTAAGAGTGCTCTTCTGGAAAAGGTGGTTGTGTTTCTGAACGAACAGAAAGTTACTACTTTGTCAAAAGCAGCAGTGATGGCAGATGAGTTCACTCTGACTCATAAAGGTGTGTTTAGCTCCAGCCCAAATAAGGGTGGGAATCCTTATCCGGACCAAGCCGCACAGAGGCGGTTTTCTCAAGGGGGCGGTCGAGGTCCCCCATCGCCTCCTTGTGAGCTACGTGGGTGTTTCTATTGTCATAGGAAAGGACACATTGTAGCAGACTGTCCCGTGCTACAAAGAAAACAGTCTACTGCCTTGCCAGCTAAACCTAAGGGAATGGGTGTGATTAAGAGCCTCCCAAAGGTAGACACTCGGGTCTTGGATAATTGTTTTAGTCCCTCTGTTTGCCAGGGTTTTATTTCAGAGACTGGCTCCCCAGAAAGTCAGCAGCCAGTGAGTGTGTTGAGAGATACTGGGGCTCTCAATCGATTATCCGAAATGGTTTGCTGCCATTGTCAGCTAGGTCTTCGTGTGACTCCAGTGCTGTTGTACAGGGCATAGGTATGACCTATGTATCTGCGCCGCTGCACAGGATTCATGTGCGCCTTGGCATTGTAGAGGGGTTCTTCAAGGTGGCGGTTCTTCCTGACCTGCCTATCCCAGGGGTTGACTTAATTCTTGGAAACGATATTGCGGGTGGGCTCGTTGTGCCAGCTCCTGAGGTCCAGGACGTACCTGTTTCAGACACTCAATGGGGCGGGCTGCAGTTGGACAATGAGACCCATCCTGCTTGTGTTGTTACTGGAGCTCAGACAAAGAAATACGGACTGGATTTGTCAGATTCTTTTCTCTCAGAGGACAATGTCCTAGAAAACGGTCGGGCTGAAGGCCAGACTGAGACCCCATCTCAGCCTTTTGTCGCATTATCTAGCATAGACCTACCGGCCACCCGAGAACAGTTTATCAAAAGGAAGCTTAACGACACAAACTATGTAATAGGGACTCCAGACCGCAGACGAAAAACCAGAGTGTCATCCGGTGAGTTATTTTTCTAGGAAGCTCAGTGCGTGTCAGAAGTACTCAAACATTGAGAAGGAGACTCTCGCCCTGGGGTTGGCCCTACAACACTTTGAGGCATATGTGGGCGGGAGTGTTTTACCGGTCAGGGTCTACACTGACCATAACCCCTTAGTTTTCCTCCGGAGGATGTATAATCACAACCAACGGCTCATGCGCTGGGCCATGCTTGTCCAGGATTACAACATTGAAGTACGCCACAAAAAGGGAACTGACAATGTTCTTGTAGATGCGTTGTCTCGTGCCGTCTAACAGTCCGGGTAAGTTTGGTGTAGATTTCCAAACATAGTTTGGACTTTTAAGGGTGGAGGTGTTACAGCCACTAACTTTTTGTTTTGTTTCCCCCCTCTCCTGAGTCAGTGTCTGCTGATTGATGGCTGATTGGCAGATGGCCTCCAGCTGGGGACTCCCCTATATCAACTGGAGGAAACAAGCAGCAGTCGGAGGAGGACCTTGCTCAGTGTGATGCTGATGCCTTTCTACTGTGGTTCGTATGTGTTGGTCTGTGGTGGGAGGCTGTGGATTAGGTAGTCTGGGATACCCTTTACATATGCTCATGTAGGTTTGGAATCCTGTCTATGAACACCAGGTAGGAGGTTGGCGCTACCCGCTGTATGTTTTGACCCTGGTTATTAGTTTAACTAGACAGTTCTTTTGCTGTTTTTTTTTTTTTGTTAGTTAGCGTGAGCATTAGGCCCCATTTTGTTTTACTTATTTCTTTGTGTTGGCACCACCTAACATCCCTTCCTCCCCCACAGGTGAGAAACCACTTAAATAAACATTGTGTACAACTGGTCACTTGTCTCCTTGCCTGGATTTGTGGTTACCTGTTGTACCCCCTCTCATTGGGGTCGTAACAGTTGTATTTTGTTAGAAATGAATTGAGTTGATTTGCAAATAACTTTTCCAGTATTTTAGAAAACTGTGGTAGCAGTGAGATCCCTTAGAAAATGGGTTCAAACACAGTGATTAACATTGTGCATAAATCTTAATTAACAATCTTTTACATGATGGGTTCTAATTTTCTTACGTATTGTCCTACACTGACAGGCATGTATGAGTACTTTGTAATTGTTTCCTCACGGCTTCAAATGCTTCATTTCACTGTCCTCAATTCACTTCAGCTTCTGTTCACAAGTCGCCTCTTTTACCTACGTCTAACTATTTGGTAGCTTCTGAATTTGCTTAGAGTTAAAGAGAGAAGAAAAAGAAATATGCTTTATTCATCCCTCAGCAGGGAAATTTGTGTGCTGCGTTACACCACAGCAGGCTGCCACGACAGCGCCAATGTTGGGAGAAACAGGGGTTAGGTGTCTTCCCCAAGAAGTAAAGTCCTTGGGGAAGTCCACGCACTCCCACATCTTTCTTAAATCGCTCGACTTGCGTAAAGGTCGGCAAATGCAGGCTTGATAATAGAGTCCTCAGATCTCTTTCTTCATTTGATGAGGCGGGTGTTTATAATCTTTAGCCTCGACAGTCCTAAATGTTGGATTTTTTTTTTATTTAAAAATGTGACTTTTTAAACTGGACTGAATAAAATTCATAGTGAAGTTGGCCATTTTTTCCTCGTGAGATATTTTACCAAGAACTAGTGAAACTCTTTTCCTGTGGATCAGATTTAAACAATGTTCACTTGACTGGAAAATATCTAATTTCTTCTGTGAAAACTTTTTACCAGAGTCTGATGAGATTTATTTCCTCTTCAGGTGTGATAGAAACATTTTACTGAAAGGACAGGTGTATAAAACTGTGAACAGACCGGCCATTTTGTTTGACCTAGAAACAGTGACACTGAGAGAAAGAGGAGGCAGATCTGAAGGAAGCAGAGATGAAGATACTGAGGTTCTTTTTTAGGCGGAGCAGGATAATCAAGATGAGAACACTGAATCTTTGGTCGATGAGGCTAATCGATATCCTGTGATTGCAGCAGAAATTTTGAGCTCAAGATGACGCCATGTCCATCCAGGCCTTTGCAACACTTTGAAATCAGTTCAGCTCAAGTACTCACGACTTCCTGTTAAACAGTTATAGTACTTAAATTCACCACTAGATGGCCAACTAAACTAATCCAAATTACAATAAAGAAAAATAACTATTAGGAAGGCTCAGTAACAAAAATATTAATCCAAATCACACACATAAAAAAAAACTTATCAAACTAAACAGGTTACATTACAGCTGTGTTATCAGCACCTGCCTGCTCAGGCTTAAGCTCATGCTGAACCGACTGAGGACAAAATGGCAACACAGCTCACAGAGATTCTTTAGCTGAGATAAGAGCACACTGATGTTTCCAATGAAAAAAAACTGCTCTATTCAGAATCAAAACATCCCTGAATGATGTACAGAAAAAAGATTAAACTTGATTAACAGGTTAAAGAAACTTCATTTTTGATCATTGGTCATTTTTGTTTACATAAACAACAAAAACATTAATCCACAGCCTGTCAATCACTCCAACTTCCTGGTTTTGATAACAAGGAAAATCAGTTAGAGACCCAAAAGCTAGAAAGAGCCAGAAAAGAAAAGGTCTAACACTTACCAAATATTCACAAAGCGCTGCTATGCTGTCAGCACTAAAAGATCCCTCATACTGCTTTTAACCAATAAAGAAAAAACAAAACTGAACCAAAGTTGCATAATCTTGTGTCACTCTGAAACTCACCTCTCAGAGAGAAAGACGCCACAGTGATCACTTCCTTACTGAAGGCAGGGCAGGTTTGAACATGAAACTTTTCTGGTTAGATTAGGGAACATTAACAAATGAACTGAAAAGAGCAAACGCCTGTCAGTCCTAGGAATGGTAAAATCAGAGAAAAGAATACTGGAGAGGAAGAGAAGCAGATGCTCAGAAAAGAAGAAATGGAGAAGGTTTTGAAGATGTCAAACGGTTGCTGGAGGGAGGGGCGAGTTTGGCGCGCGGAAACCTTAGGTCCCTACCCCCAATAGGTCCGTAATCTCACCTAACCCGGTTTCACTGATTAAACAGGGACACCTAAACCTTCCCCGCCTAAATGGAGGATCGGAAATCGTTTAACTTATCCCCCCTTTGGCACGTCTCAGTTATCACCACCCATCAGCCGGTTTCCCCTGAAAATACTCACCTCACCGATCTTCAGAGGAGCGGGTGCGGATAATGTTCGGCTCGAAGGGGCCTGCGGCACGTATGAGGATAGCTAAACTATCCCCGAAAAATGACTATAATTCTACAAAAAATGAAGAATCAACAATACCTTTAGAGGTTCACAAATTGATTCTAAGTTTATTTAGCCAAGACTCGTACAAGAAAAAAGATAAAGATCATAAAAAGAAAAGTCATTATGGAAAAAAGTCCAATACGCAGGTCCTCCTTTTCTTCTCCCCCGTCAGTCGATCTGCTTATCAGCTCCGAACGTCTGTTTTCATAGCCTCTATCTGGTGACCTCTTGACCACAAGAGATTTTCCATCATCTGTACCAGTCCATCTTTCTGCTTGGGCTACTCATGGAAAGCGTTCATTCATGACATCTTTTTATGACACACATCCTGTCGGGTACACCTTCAAGAGCTGACCCCCTCCCCATTTACTCCTATCTATTGAGCTGTATTCTGCAGGTATTATCTGTGTCACACTTAACACTTGTTAACTGTTCAACACCTGCTTTATTGCTCTCTGCAGGTAACCCTATCTGTGACACTTCTTGGCACACTTCGCACCCCAGCACCCCACTACCAGCCCCTCTTCCCCCCTTTGACTGGGCTGTGAATCATCTTTGACCTACAAGGTGCAACTTTTCCAACAACATGGTGCAGCTTTTCCAACACCTCCTGTGGTAAAATAGGTTAACATTATACCAGCAGGAGTTATCGAGAAGGGAATTATAATCCCATCCCATTGTCCGAAGTGAGATAGTAATTAACATGTTATAATATGAAATGATAGAACTTAATAAAGCCTTAAATAATACTTGTAGTATGTGTATGAGGTTGTAGAAAGTTTGTGATCATACATGTACTGGTGCATGCACCTGGAGCTGTCAGTCCCAAAGTTAACCCCCTTTATCTGTTTTGACTTTTGCTGCTGATTTCTGTGTGTGTGATCCTGTTTTCACCTAAAAGAGTGCTGCTCTTACAACAATGAAGGCACCCACAGTGTTCAAAACAGTATTCCTGATCCCAAACTGAAGGAGAGGACTCAAGTTTAAAAGGTCAATAAAACTCTTGAAAAAGGTCTTAAAGTTAAACATACACTGTGATTTCAGAAGATTCAACATGTGGAGTCCATCCACACTGTATGATTTCAGAAGGTTCCAAAGAGAACCTCCATCCACACTGTATGATTTCAGAAGGTTCCAAAGAGAACCTCCATCCACACTGTATAATTTCAGAAGGTTCCAAAGAGAACCTCCATCCACACTGTATGATTTCAGAAGGTTCCAAAGAGAACCTCCATCCACACTGTATGATTTCAGAAGGTTCCAAAGAGAACCTCCATCCACACTATAATTTCAGAAGGTTCCGAAGAGAACCTCCATCCACACTGTATGATTTCAGAAGGTTCCAAAGAGAACCTCCATCCACACTCTATCATTTAAGTCAAAACTGCATTCCTTTTTTAACTTCGCAACATAGTGAGAATCTAAAATATTTATACAAAAGAGATGTTGAAAAACTCATCCATGCATTTGTTACATCAAGGTTGGATTGTTGTAACGCTTTGCTCCCAGCATGGCCTAAATCTTCCCTAAAAAGTCTTCAGCTGGTTCAAAATACAGCAGGTAGACTTTTAGCAGGAACTAGTAGAAGAGAACATATTTTTCCCGTGCTAGGGTCTCTCCACTGGCTCCCGATTGAGTTTAGAATCAAATTCAAAATTCTCTTACAAGGCCTAAACTGGCATGGCTCCATCCTACATTAGTGAACTTATAGTACCTTATGAACCAAGCAGAACACTGAAAAAATACAGGGCTGTTGGTGGTTCCTAGGATTTCTAAAAGTACAGTTGGAGGTAGAGCCTTTAGCTACCAAGCTCCAGTTTTATGGAATAAGCTCCCAGCTCAAGTGAGAGAGGCAGACAGTGTTCCTACATTTAAAGGGAGGATTAAAACCAGTGGCGACTGGTAGTAAAAAACTAGGGGAGTATGGGGGGCCGCACATTTTTCAAACACACACACAAAATATATATACATATATATATATATATATATATATCGAGATATCTTCTATATAAAGGATATCACATGCCACTACATGAGTATTTAAAAGTTTTGTTTTCACATCCACCCTACTTGAACAGAAATTTGGCCCCTATTTCTTTCTGCTACAAAAATTTTTTAATCACCTTCTGATTAATGTTCCACATGTTTGTGATTATTTTTTTTTTCCATGATGGTGACAGTCTCAGCAGTGAGGACGATGGGCAGGTCGTCGCTGTGGGCGAGATTAAAGGATAAGGATTGCTCTATTCATCCCTCACCGGGGAAATTTGTGGGCTACACTCCTTACACCGCAGCAGGCTGCCCTTCGACTGCGCCAGTGGTGGGAGAAACAGGGTTAGGTGTCTTCTCCAAGGACCCTAGACGTGCTCTCTGTGGGATGCAAACCTGCGAACTACAGGTCCGCGCGTGAACGCTGTAACCATTGAGCTGTCATCTCCCCCAATTATAGGTCATCTCCAGTGACGTGCGGTGAGGGGCATGTCTGGGGAGGCACTGACTCCTCAAGAGTTAGATTTATAATTGTAAGAACTGAAAACTGCATCTTATTTCAGCAATCATTAAACAGCATCCAACTACTCATAATGGTTCATATCCAATCAGTATTCCTCTTTCAATCACACCCACAAACATAAACACAGGATCAGATCTGTCTCTCTTAAAGCTATGGATAGAGTTTTAAGAAATTCATCAATAATATAAATAAATTAAAATACAGAGGTTTCCTTTTAACCAACAGTAAAAAATTCTGTTATTTTTCAAATTTTAAATCCTGGTCTTTTAATAAATTTTAATAAAGTTTGCTTTTTAAAACAATTTTTTAAAAAAGCAAAAATCTTCAAGGACAAACATATATTTATATTATTTTTTTCCATTTTTTTTTTAAAACAGACTCAGTTGTGTCCTTACTTTCACTGAAGTCCATCCGCAGAAAAGTTTATGAATAAGTTGTAGAAGTCATCTTTATTTCTTCTTAGTTTAAGACTTTCTCTGTCTCAATGGAGATTTTGTCAACGGAAGAACTGACAGGTTTTTTTCAGGATCGGAAAAAAACAAAAATTGGCAATTTTACTCAATTAAATGGCAGAAATGTGTAGCCACACTCCAAATGGATTTTTAACACATAACAGTGGAATTTATTACATTTTTTTTTGTCATGATGACAGGGGAGGCACTATCTCCCCTTCCTCCTCTGACCACACGTCATCAGTTCATAGCTAATTAATTGGTTCAAGTAACAGACTGACAAAGAGAACAACCTATCACTGTGTTTTGGGACGCTTCGATCTGCGCCCGACGGGTGTGGCTGTGGTTTGCAATACAAATGAATAGAATTAAATTCAGAGTTGACGTCACGTTTTTTTCAGAAATACCGGAAGCCCCATACACACACACACACACACACACACACACACACAGACACACGTGTTTTCCTTGCGGAGTGCTTCCAGGTAGTGCCCTCGGTCTGGTTTTCACCAGAAGAAATAAAATGAAATAAAACAGTGTGAAACGTTATTAAAATGCATATACTGTAATCTTCACACAAGAGTGAGAAAAGGGAGAAAAGGAGAAGAAGAGTGAGAAAAGAGAGTGCAGAAGACTAAATTGTGGAAACTGAAAAAGGAAGAGTGCTGCTTGAACTTTATAAAGGAGTTGAGACAGGCTCTTGGTGGGCAGGAGAAGCTTCCGGATGACTGGACAACTACAGCTAATGTGATCAGGGAGACAGGCAAGAGAGTACTTGGTGTGTCATCAGGAAGGAAGATAGATAGAGAGACTTGGTGGTGTAATCAGAGGTAAGATCGGGCCTAAAAAATCCAGCTCGACCGAACCCGAACCCGCGGATTTAAAACCCGACCCGGCCCGAGCCCAACCAATCAACGTGATTTGCAGCCCGAGCCCGAAACAAGCCCGAAATATCATATTTTATTTGTGAGGACTCAGGAGGGGGAGGGTTATCTATAAATTGGAACATTTTCAAGATCACTTTTTTTAGTGAAAAAAAAAAGATCACACTTCACACTTCTCTGTGATTGGCCTGCTTAGTGCGAAGAGGAGGGACGGTCTTTGAAACAAATGATAAAATAGATTTTAACGATCATCACTTTTGCCAGTCCAGCTGTTTAAATGCCCGCTTTGCGTCGAGGTGCCAGTCTTTTTTGCTCTCATATGAAAGCAAAGCTTACCTCTGGGTGGAATGAGGAGGTGCAGGATTGTATCAAAAGAAAGAGGCTGGCTAAGAAGAAGTGGGACACTGAGAGAACTGAAGAGAATAGGCAAGGTACAGGGGATACAGCGTAAGGTTAAAGTAGAAGTAGCAAAGGCAAAACAAGTGGCCTATGATGACCTATACGCTAGGCTGAACAGCAAGGAGGGAGAGATGGACCTACACAGGTTGGCAAGACAGAGAGACAAAGATGGGAAGGATGTGCAGCAAGTTAGGGTGATTAAAAACAGGGATGGATGTCTCTTGACAGATGCCAGTAATGTGATGGGAAGATGGAAAGAGTACTTTGAAGATTTGATGAATGAAGAAAATGAAAGAGAACAAAGAGTAGAAGATGTTACCATAGTGGACCGGAAAGTGGCTAGGATCAGTAAGGTAGAAATAAAGAGAGCACTGAAGAGAATGAAGAGTGGAAAGGCTCTGGGTCCTGATGATATCCCTATAGAAGTATGGAAGTGTTTAGGTGAGGTGGCAGTAGAGTTTCTGACTGGGCTGTTTAACAGGATATTAGAAAGTGAGAAGATGCCTGATGAATGGAGGAGAAGTGTGCTAGCTCCTGTTTTTAAGAACAAGGAAGATGTGCAGAGTTGTGGTAACTACAGAGGAATAAAACTGATCAAACGATGAAATTATGGGAAAAAGTTGTTGCAGCTAGGCTAAGGTCTGAAGTAAGAATTTGTGAGCAGCAGTATGGTTTTATGCCTAAAAAGAGCACTACAGATGCAGTATTTGCCTTGAGGATGCTGATAGAGAAGTACAGAGAAGGCCAGAGGGAGCTGCACTGTGTCTTCGTAGATCTAGAGAAAGCGTATGACAGGGTACCTAGAGAAGAACTATGGTATTGTATGAGGAAGTCTGGTGTGACGGAGAAGTATGTTAGAGTGGTTCAGGACATGTATGAGGGCTGTAAGACAGTGGTGAGGTGTGCTGTAGGTGTGACAGAAGAGTTCAGTGTGGGGGTGGGACTGTTGCTATGGTGATGGACAGGCTGACAGACGAGGTCAGACAGGAATCTCCATGGACAATGATGTTTGCAGATGACATTGTGATCTGTATTGAGAGGAGGGAAGAGGTGGAGCAACAGCTGGAGAGGTGGAGGTTTGCACTAGAAAGAAGAGGAATGAAGATTAGTCAGAGTAGAACGGAGTACATGTGTGTGAATGAGAGGGATCCAAATGGAAAAGTGAGGTTACAGGGAGAAGAGATAAAGAAGGTGGAAGATTTTAAGTATCTAGGATCAACAGTCCAGAGCAATGGAGAGTGTGGAAAAGAGGACTGAAGAAAAGACAGGAAACAGAGATGGAGGTAGCAGAGATGAAGATGCTGAGGATCTCTCTGGGAGTGACCAGGATGGACAGGATCAGAAATGAGTACATCAGGCGAACAGCACATGTAAGAGGTTTTGGGTGTTCCTGTCCTGTGATTGGTCAGACTGAGGAGGTCTCTGTGTTCCTGTCCTGGGTGTGGTCAGACTGAGGAGGTCTCTGTGTTCCTGTCCTGGGCGTGGTCAGACTGAGGAGGTCTCTGTGTTCCTGTCCTGTGATTGGTCAGACTGAGGAGGTCTCTGTGTTCCTGTCCTGTGATTGGTCAGACTGAGGAGGTCTCTGTGTTCCTGTCCTGGGCGTGGTCAGACTGAGGAGGTCTCTGTGTTCCTGTCCTGTGATTGGTCAGACTAAGGAGGTCTCTGTGTTCCTGTCCTGTGATTGGTCAGACTGAGGAGGTCTCTGTGTTCCTGTCCTGGGCGTGGTCAGACTGAGGAGGTCTCTGTGTTCCTGTCCTGTGATTGGTCAGACTGAGGAGGTTTCTGTGTTCCTGTCCTGTGATTGGTCAGACTGAGGAGGTCTCTGTGTTCCTGTCCTGTGATTGGTCAGATTGAAGAGGTCTCTGTGTTTGATCTATTATCCCGTTTCCATCAGGATGAAGAACGTCTACTGATTTCTTTACATATAAAGTTGTAGAGTAGAATAAGATCATACTTAATTAACAATCTGCTCGTCCCAAGGGAGGAATCTCTGTTTCATGTGGATCCCCCCCGCTGCTGTGGTTTTTTTGGGGACGGGGAATTTTTCCTCACCATGAAGGACGGTCTAAGGGCAAGAATTTGCTGAAATGGTTTAAGCTAGCTTTTGTTTAGTTAGTTTTTAACTGTGTGTTTGCGTTTCTGTTTGTCTTTGTACTTTTTTTCAATCTACCTAGTGAAGCCAGTTCAGACAGTTGTTTTGTGATATAGAGTTTTACCAAAAAAAAAAAATTCATTAAATTCAATCATGTTCCTATAACTTCTAAAACAACAGGATGTGCAGCATAAACACCTGCTGCAGTTCAGATCAACACTTCTCTTGGTCAGTCCAATAGGAGGCGCTGATGCGGCGGTGTTTTCTACTACAGAAGAAGAGTAGAGTCGCTGTGCGCACTGCGCATGTGTAGCTGAGCAGCGGCAGCGTGGTGTCTGCAGGCTATCCTCGCTAACTGCTGTTAAATCCGTACAAACACACCTTCTAACAACATGCTGGTGCTTTTTGAGACGGCGGCGGGATACGCCATATTTAAAGTAAGTTATTAATACTTTAATTTTAATGTTTGATGACGAGTTAGTTTATTTATAACCGGACTTAGCTTAGCATAGTGTGCTAATGTAAAGTTTAACCTGTTAAAGGATTAAAAACACGTGAAAGATGACTTTATTAAAACGTAGATTATTTATAGTGTAGTTATACTACGTTTGTGTGTGTTTACAGTTAGTTTGTGTGTGTTTACAGTTAGTTTGTGTGTGTTTTGCGTGTATTTGTAGGCCTGGAAGTGCAGCACGTGGTTAACATGTGGGTGTTTTGTAGGTTCTGGATGAATCCAAGCTGCAGCAGGTAGACAGTCTGTTCACAGAGTTCACCTCTCCGGAGAGAGCCAATAAAATGTAAGTAGTTTATTTTAATGAGAATTAAAACAGTACATATATACATTAACTTAGTTACAATTTGCTTTCAATTTTAAATAAAAAACTCATAGTGAGTAGAAACATCACTAGAATGTGTTGTTTCAGAAAAAAAGTTGGGTTTTTATTGATTTAATTTTTTTCTATTACTTTTTTCCCCTAAAAAAGTGTGATCAATGAAGGAGGACGCTGTCACCTAGTTATGCCTTTATGCTGAAAATGGACTACAACTCCCATCATGCCTAGGACCTTAGTAGTTCAAACTCACCCAAACTAAACATAAAACAAACCCAGCCCATTTGTGACAGACACCCTTTTAAAACAACATATTAAATCTATTTTCAGATCATTTCTGTAAAACAGTCCTTTTTTTCACTCCTGGCTTGCTCATTCGTGAACATGCACACCTGAGCAGTGATTTCAGCTTTTTTCAGAGACTTAATACTGTCATTTATTGGAGTGGGAATCCAAAAAATTATCAAACCTACAAAAATATTCTTTAACTGTGGACATGGGTTTTAGCTATGCAAGAATATATTTTTATTTTATAGGCGTAAGAGAATTAAATTAACAGCAGTTTAAAAAAGACCTCAATTTCTTTTCAGCCTTTGGAATTAATGAGAAAAAACCCCAACTTTGGGTCGGTTACGGAGCTGTAGCAAAAAACTGTTGTGTAAATCAAGATTCTGCTTGGTACCATTTAAATAGGACAAAAGGTAATACATTTTTTAGGCCAAAAAAAAAGTTAAATAAAAATTGATGGAACCACAGGCTTTTTACTTCTGAATCCCAGAAGTTAAGCAGTGGTCTCTTTTTAAACTTTTTCAGTTTTTACTTTTTTTTAACAGTCGAATCTAAAAAAAAGTTAATTATATTTGAGAAGGTTTGAGACCAAATCCTCGACAGCATTTTAAAGGTGAAATACTCTTTTTAGCTGAAAGTATGTGTGCAGTGTGATATTGAGGTTTGAGAGCATAAATGTTTTTGGGAAAGATCTGCAAATTCCATTAATGTCCATGGGGCAAAAAAAACTCCCCACTAAAACTGAAATATTAAAAACTAAAAAAAAAACTTGAATGTAATCCAACCAGTCCTGATAAAGCCTGTTGTTTGAGACCAAAATTGTCCAAATCGGTTGCTGCTAAGACTAGATAGCTTCTAAAAAAACGTATGGAAGGAGTAGAAATGAATAGAATAAAGAGAAACAGGAAAATAACTTTTTAAGAATCAAACAACCCAAAATTAGATGTAATTGAAATAGTCCTTAGGATTTCCTTCTTTTTTTTAATGTTTGTACTTTTAAGTTTATCTCAAAGTCATTCCACAATTAAGGTAAATGAAGGTTTCACAGGAAAAAAAACCTCGTTTTTCTAGCTCATTACAGGCAGAGTACACACTGAACAGGTCACCAGTCTGTTGTAGTGGTTAACAGCAAGAAGTTCATGGTTCCAGTCCCGTAGGGGGGGGAGGCTTGAATCACTCACTAGTCTCCACTGTGTGGAGTTTGCATGTTCTGCCCCTGTATGTGGGGGTTTTCTCCAGTTTCCGCCCATCCTCCAAAACCATGCATGTTAAATCTAACATGCATGGTTTAACATGCATCTCAGATTAAACACTGAGAAATAATCCCTTTGTGTGTGTGTGTGTAATAATGAATATGTTTTTCTTGCAGTCTGAAGCTAAAACACTTTGAGAAATTCCAGGACACGACGGAGGCGTTGGCAGGTATGTGATTCAGAGAGAAGGAAAGAGTTTGGCTTACTCTGACTCCCAGTCTGTACCCCACCACCCAGCTATCTACCCCTCCACGGCAGCTGAACACTGTCAGCCCCCCTTCCCCCAAGAGCTCCTCCCCATCCCCCATATCCTGTCTCCCTGGTAACGGCTTCCTGTCCTTTCAGCTGCAACGGCACTCGTCGAGGGAAAAATTGGTAAAAGTCTAAAAAAAGTCCTGAAGAAGATTGTTGCTAAGGAAGCACACGAGCAGCTGGCCGTTAGCGATGCTAAACTGGGCGGAGTCATCAAGGTAAGGGTCCTGGTTCATGTCCCACCTGATCCACCTGGTCTGACCTGGTTCCTCTGCTTTGCAGGACAAGCTGGATCTGAGCTGCGTCCACAGTCCAGCGGTAGCCGAACTGATGAGGTGCATCCGTAGCCAGATGGAAAATCTCATCTCTGGACTTCCTGCACGGGACCTCAGTGCCATGTCCCTGGGACTGGCTCACAGGTTGGTCCTGCTGGGTTACTGGGCGTCTGTGTGTATGCAAGTTTTTGTGTTTTCTGCCTATGATTACATTCTGCTGTCTGAGAAACATGAAGATTTTCTCCAGCATTCGTCACTACCGCTGAGGCAGAACTGAGTCCATGACCGGTGTCCTGTCGAGATCTGCGACTGTTCATTTCTGTGCATGCCCACGATGCAACCAAACCTCTATGATATAATCAAACTTCCCCTCACTCTGTTTTACGCCCTCGTCATATGTGACCATCTCCATTTTACTGACACGTAGTATTTATTTACAGCTAAGTTTTGTGATTACTCTAACCTTTAAACTCCCATCCTAAACAGAAGCTCTGTTTGACAGGGTTTGGATGAGTCGTGGGCATGAGTAGGACTACCTGTTGTAGATCTTAACAGAACACTGGATCCCAGACTCAACAGGCATCCAGAGAGATTCTTAATGCGTGTGTTTGTTTCAGTTTATCACGTTACAAGCTGAAGTTCAGCCCAGACAAAGTGGACACCATGATCGTCCAGGCCATCTGTAAGTTCCTCATTCCTTCTCTGGGAAGACAGAAACAGTTATGATCAGAGGTATGTGTGTGTGTGTGCACGCAGCTCTGCTAGACGACCTGGACAAAGAGCTGAACAACTACATTATGCGATGCAGAGAGTGGTACGGGTGGCACTTCCCAGAGCTTGGCAAAGTAGTGCAGGACAACCTGGCGTACTGCAAGAGTGTCCGTAAGATCGGTGAGTACACACACACACACAGGTAAATCAGCAGTTACACACACATGTACAGTGGTGGTCAAAAGTTTACATACACTTGTAAAGAACATAATGTCATGGCTGTCTTGAGTTTCCAGTTATTTCAACAACTCTGATTTTTCTCTGATATAGTGATTGGAACAGATCCTTCTTTGTCACAAAAAAACATTCATGAAGTTTGATTCTTTTATGACTTTATTATGGGTAAACTGAAAATGTGACAAAATCAGCTGGGTCAAAAATATACATACAGCAACATGAATGAGCAATTTTGGAGACTTAGAAAGTTGTGTCAATGACATGAGCTTCATAGCACGACCTCTTAACTTCTTGTGAGTGATTATGAGTGACTACAGCTGGTGACTTCTCTGAGGCCTTTTAAAAAGGGCTCATTGGATAAAAACACCCACAAACGCTACAATGGGAAAGTCAAAGGAGCTCAGCATAGATTTGAAAAAGAGAATCATTGACTTGAACAAGTCAGGAAAGTCACTTGGAGCCATTTCAAAGCAGCTGCAGGTTCCAAGAGCAACAGTGCAAACAATTGTTTGTAAGTATAAAGTGCATGGCACTGTTTTGTCACTGCCACGATCAGGAAGAAAACGCAAGCTGTCACCTGCTGCTGAGAGAAAACTGGTCAGGAGGGTGAAGAGTCAACCCAGGAGCACCAAAAAGCAGATCTGCCAAGAATTAGAAGCTGCTGGAACACAGGTGTCAGTGTCCACAGTCAAGCCTGTTTTGCATCGCCATGGACTGAGAGGTTGCCGTGCAAGAAGGAAGCCCTTGCTCCAAAAGCGGCACCTTAAGGCTCGACTAAAGTTTGCTGCTGATCACATGGACAAAGTTCTGTGGTCAGATGAAACAAAAATTGAGCTGTTTGGCCACAATGCCCAGCAATATGTTTGGAGGAGAAAAGGTGAGACCGTTAACCCCAAGAACACCATGCCTACCATCAAGCACGGTGGGCCTGTTTTGCTGCCAATGGAACTGGTGCTTTACAGAGAGTCAATGGGACAATGAAGAAGGAGGATTACCTTCAAATTCTTCAAGAAAACCTGAAGTCACCAGCCCGAAGGTTGGGTCTTGGGCGCAGTTGGGTGTTCCAACAGGACAATGACCCCAAACACACATCAAAAGTGGTAATGGAATGGCTAAATCAGGCTAGAATTAAGGTTTTAGAATAGCCTTCCCAAAGTCCTGACTTAAATCCCATTGAGAACATGTGGATAATGCTGAAGAAACAAGTCCATGTCAGAAAGCCAACAAATTTAACTGAACTGCACCAATTCTGTCAAGAGGAGTGGTCAAAGATTCAACCAGAAACTTGCCAGAAGCTTGTGGATGGCTACCAAAAGCGCCTAATTGAAGTAAAAATGGCCAAAGGACATGTAACCAAATATTAGCATTGCTGTATGTATATTTTTGACCCAGCTGATTTCGTCACATTTTCAGTTTACCCATAATAAAGTCATAAAAGAATCAAACTTCATGAATGTTTTTTGTGACAAAGAAGGATCTGTTCCAATCACTATATCAGAGAAAAATCAGAGTTGTTGAAATAACTGGAAACTCAAGACAGCCATGACATTATGTTCTTTACAAGTGTATGTAAACTTTTGACCACC
Organism: Neostethus bicornis; assembly: GCA_902685375.1. NCBI lineage: Eukaryota > Metazoa > Chordata > Actinopteri > Atheriniformes > Phallostethidae > Neostethus > Neostethus bicornis. The sequence continues at coordinate 292,493 of CACRXE010000047.1, read as the reverse complement.
ACTGTAGATTGGTGGTTTTACACACACACAGACGGATAGATCGGCGGTTACACACACAGGTAGATCGGCAGTTACACGCACAGGTAGAGTGGTGGTTACACACACACACACATAGACAGGTAGATTGTCAGTTACACACACACACACACATAGACAGAGAGATTAGCGATTAAACGCACACACAGATAAATTGGTGGGTAAACATAAATATACATCATAGATCAGTAGGCACACACAGGTAGATTGGTGGTTACACACACAGGTAGTGCATTGCCTTGGACACATTGGCCCGGCAGTGATGATGTCGGACCATGCGTCCTCTCACTGAATCAGACTGATGCTCTAAAGTCACTACCTCATCTGAGCCGGGCTATTATCATTGCTGCACACACTCACACACAGATCAGTCAGTACACACTCCAGGAAATAAATCAATTACAGATCCTGAATGTCATCAAGAAAGGTGCCTTAGAAATGAAATGTTTTACATCTCCTTTACATCAGAGTCCAGATGAAGGAACAGAGCAGGAGATTAAAGACATGCAGCCACGTACAGATAGATTTATGCCTCCACTGCGCTGCGTTAAACTACTGCGCTGAGGTTTTATGTTAAGATGCTCTGAAGATTGAAGATATGTTAGAAATACAGTATCTTTGGTGTTTTAAGTCGGAATAGCCAAAAAATGTATTAAAAGAAGGTAAAAACATTTAAGTCACACACTGGGGTAAAAGTCTTATGTTTTGAGAGAAATTTATTTGATAAAATTCAACACCAAAAACAGAGGTGTCATCAGACCAACAGTCTGAATAAGTGTACGGTACACTAACGTTATGAACCTGTTGGCTGGTTTATTAACGTAACATATTAAGAGTTCTTCAGCTAATGAAAGAATAAAGAACACGAGAACAAGTTTATCAAACCTTCAGTTTCACTTCAAATCACTAAAAACAATCTACTCACTTTCAAACAACTCCAGAGGTAGACGATGCACCTCGTCTACGTCAGACTCCTCGTCGGTTATAGTTCTCATTATTCCAGCCTTACTGAATCCAGACAGGATGGTTTCGATTGTCACTGAAGCCCAGGCTTCGTCAAACTCGTTCCTCTCACTGAGACCACAAGCCCTCGATTCGCTTGTTTTGAGGGTTTTTTTTGTTTATTTTCTTTATGTCAGTTAGAATAACCTCTGCTTTTTATCAGTTTTTTACACGTTTCTTTCTAACTCCAAACTTTCCGTTTGCTGCTCCATCGTTTTCAGCTGCATCTTTCAGTACTTGCAGCTTGTAAATCTGTAGAATGATTTTCTTAGTGCCATTTTTGTTCAGTTCTTCTCAGTTGTGTTTATAAGAAATTATCAACAGAGGCCTAGAGCGCCCTCTTGGGGTTTAATGTGAAACTAACATGTGAAATGAATAATAATTTTTAATAATTTTACACGTGGCTCTACTTCTAATCTTAAAACTATGTTAACGAGCCCATCTCATGCAAAATCGACTTTCCAGAGTTTTCTACCTTGTAAGAGTGATGGCCGTGTGCGTGCATGCGTGCGTTAGCCCATTTTTCACAAATTGCTGTGGATTTCTGGAACGCTCAGACAAAACAACCAATCAGCAGATGTCTAAAGTATGACGCATTTGACGTAGCCAGGATGGACTTCACACATGGCCCCCTCCCTCCTCACCACCCGCCTCCACTCCGGCCTTACGCCCTCACAAACTCGCTTTCAACGTCCGATATACAGGCTGGTTCGCTGCTCTGCGTCTTTTTTATTTTCTTGCTTGAAACACGCTTTTTGTAGCTACGCACGGGTTTACGCCCGCCTTCCCCCTCCCGCTCAGAGATGGGTGGAGGAATAGCGGCTCAGTGAGAGCAGAGGGCGGAGCTTGTACTTTCTCAGGACGGGCGGGGGGATGAGCGATACCCGGCCTTTCATAGTTCCGGGTCTGTGACTGCGCTCCACCAAATCAATATATTTTCATAACTATGGTGTAATGCATGTTGTAAACGTGTGTGTGTGCAGAGGATACAATGTGAAAAGAGGTATTTTGCTTGAGATGGACCTTTAAGTTCAGACTGTAATAATGTTTAAGCAGGACTGTTAGAAAAAGATTACATAAAAAAGATTCAATCAGATTTTATTTTTAGGGAATATCACCCAGCACTTAATAACTGAGTGGCATGGAACACACACACACACACGTGGATCAGGAGCTACATGCCACTCTAACCTTCTGACCCCGTGCAGGAGACCGCACCAATGTGGCGACCTCTGACCTCTCTGACATCCTGCCAGAGGAGGTGGAGGCGGAGGTGAAGCTGGCAGCAGAGATCTCCATGGGAACGGAGGTGTCTGAACAGGACATCGAGAACATCCGGCACCTGTGTGACCAGGTGCGTTGCCATGGCGTTCAGCGCCTCTGACATGTCGCTCACGCCACTTTCCTCCCTCAGGTAGTGGAAATCTCCGAATACCGCGCCCAGCTGTACGATTACCTGAAGAACCGCATGATGGCCATCGCCCCCAACCTGACAGTGATGGTAGGCGAGCTGGTGGGGGCGCGTCTCATCTCACATGCAGGTAATTTGCTGTGAACACGTTGCTGTGCATACATTGGCCCGGGCGGTGATGATGCGGACCACGTGTCCTCTCGCTGAATCAGACTGATGCTTTTAAGTCACTACCTCATCTGAGCTGGGCTGTGATTACTGCTGTGGTTGCCACGGTTACACCTACACGTCTAACCAGACTCTCTCTCTCTGGCATCCAGGTTCCCTGCTGAATCTGGCCAAACACCCGGCCTCCACAGTGCAGATCCTCGGGGCGGAGAAGGCCCTGTTTCGGGCCCTAAAGACTCGCAAAGACACCCCAAAGTACGGGCTGATCTACCATGCCTCCTTGGTGGGCCAGACCAGCACCAAAAACAAGGGGAAGGTAAGGGTGGTGTGGCTCAGGCTGAGGAAGGCGCGGACTCACTGTGTCTTCTGCAGATCTCCAGGATGCTGGCGGCTAAGACGGCACTAGCGGTTCGCTACGATGCGCTGGGAGAAGACACCAATGCAGAGATGGGAGCGGAAAACCGTGCCAAACTGGAGGCCAGGCTGCGACACTTGGAGGAGAGAGGGGTGAGTGCAGGAGGAGACCCACAGCGGCAGGAGGCCTTGCTCTGACCTTGTGTTTGTCTTTCAGATCCGAAGGATCAGTGGGACGGGAAGGTCCATGGCCAGGGCCGACACTTACCAACACAAAAGGTAGGAAGATAGATTTAAGCAAAAACGGCCAAAAAAAAAAATTCTATTGTACTTTTCTGCTGCAGTAAATAAAATAAAAAAACACGACAAAAGAACTAATTTTAACTTTATTTAAAACTTTTTTAACTTTAGAGTTAATCTGTTAAAATAAAGTCTTCAAGCCTCCGTGTCTGATCGTCATCAGGATTCTGCAGCTTTCTTTCCCTCCGTCACTTCTCATGCATGTGAAGCTACAACGTTTTGAAACCTGGCGGCACATTAGCTCTGCCAAGAAAAACCATCCTTAAAAATGGGATTTGTTTTTAAAAAAAACTTTATTTTTGACAAAAAAATTAAATTACTCTATCATTTATACCCCATCCACCCACCAGTAGGAATCATTCCCAGTAATTATAATGGTGTTTTCCTGCAGTGTGGTGAGGATGTACGACCCTTCAGGAGACTCCACCATTCCTTCTACCTCTAAGAAAAGGAAGCATGAGGAAGAGGAGGAAGAAGCAGAGGCACTGACGGCAAAGAAAGCCAGAAAGGAAACAGCAGGTGGGTTCCTATGCAGCCGTCTTTTCCCAGGTGTCCCGTTCACATGGTAACCACTGAGTTTGTGCAGAAGAGACAGAAGCAGCAGAGGAGACGACCAAGAAGAAGAAGAAAAAGAAGAAGAAAGAAGAGGAAGAAGAACAGAAAGTTACGGAGGTGAAGAAAGAAGAAGTAGAACCAGAGGAAGAAGAGCAGGAAGCGGTAGTTACAGAGGTGAATGTTACCGAGGAAAATCTTCCAGGTTTTACTTTTTAATGAAACCTTCTAACAGTGATTTTTTTTTTTCAGACACTAGAGAAGAAGAAAAAGAAAAAGAAGAAAGTAAAGGAAGAAGATGAATAAAAACCTTGTACATATTATTCTTCATTTTAACTCATTTATTAATGGGAATGTTTTTTATTTTTGTAATTTTGTTCCGTTTTACAGACAATATTTTTCTTTCTTGCTTTGAAGACGTGACCTGTCTGTAAGGTGATGAATGTTATGTTAATCATAAACATACATGGTTACTCCATGTTCTGGACAGATGGGCTCAGAAGGTTTCCCACTCAAATAGAATTTATAAATAAAAAATATTGTCTTTCACTGAAAGTCTGTTTGTTTGATGTTAAAACGCAACAACTGCAGCGGTTTTGAAGCTGAGACGGTGGCTCAGTGGTTGAAGCGTTTACCCGCAGACTGGAAGTCAACCGGAAGCTCACAGAATTGCATCCAACTGAGTGCACAGCTAGGGTCCTTGGAGAAGACACCTAACCCCCTGTTTCTTCCACCACTGGCGCCGCCGTAGTGGCAGCTTGCTGCAGTGTGTGCTGCAGCACACAAAACTGGTGAGGGACGAATAGAGCGAGTAATCTATAAACTGCCTTTCTGGTCAGGTAAGGTCACATTAATAAAACAATAACCATAATAAACAAAGTGTGGTGAACTTATGTTTGATATTCACATATTTGACGAGGTCTGCATAAAGATGCCTTTTTCAATAGCTCCCACAAAAAGAGACCGAGACCCCAAAATATTTAGAGTGATCTATGTGGAGACATTAGGACATACCTCAAAATTTGGGGGTCCCAGCCCCCCTAAACTGATAGCTACCCAATAATAAACATTATTTTCTATAGGAAGAAATCTCTTTTTTTCAATAGCTCCCACAAAAAGAGACAGAGAGATCCCAAACTTTTTAAGTGTGAACCTATGTGGGGAAATTAGGACACGCCTCAAAATTTAGTGTTATGACCCCCCCCCAATAAAGCCACCTAATAATGAAAAGCCATTGTTTTTGTAGAAAAAGATTTTATTTTTTTAATAGCTCCCACAAAAAGAAACCGAGACATCCCAAACCTTTTAGGTGCTCTATTTGGGGAAATCAGGACACACCTCAAAATTTGGTGGGTTTTGAAGCCACCTTAAAATGAAATGCCATTATTTTTGATAGGCAAGGATGTTCTTTTTTCAAAACCTCCCACAAAAAGAAACTCAGAAATTTTTAGATTTACAAAGAAAACGGCATCTTTCTGCAAAAATGGAAGCATCGGTCACCCTGAATCTGGAGGAGGTACAGATATGTAGAACTACATATGAACAGTAAAGGAGGAGGTACAGATATGTAGAACTACATATGAACAGTAAAGAAGGAGGTACAGATATGTAGAACTACATATGAACAGTAAAGGAGGAGGTACAGATACGTAGAACTACATATGAACAGTAAAGAAGGAGGTACAGATATGTAGAACTACATATCTATACATGTGAACAGTAAAGGAGGAGGTACAGATATGTAGAACTACATATCTATACATATGAACAGTAAAGGAGGAGGTACAGATATGTAGAACTACATGTGAACAGTAAAGGAGGAGGTACAGATATGTAGAACTACATATCTATACATATGAAGAGTAAAGAAGGAGGTACAGATATGTAGAACTACATATGAACAGTAAAGGAGGAGGTACAGATATGTAGAACTACATATCTATACATATGAACAGTAAAGGAGGAGGTACAGATATGTAGAACTACATATCTATACATATGAACAGTAAAGGAGGAGGTACAGATATGTAGAACTACATATCTATACATATGAACAGTAAAGAAGGAGGTACAGATATGTAGAACTACATATGAACAGTAAAGAAGGAGGTACAGATATGTAGAACTACATATCTATACATATGAACAGTAAAGGAGGAGGTACAGATATGTAGAACTACATATCTATACATATGAACAGTAAAGAAGAAGGTACAGATATGTAGAACTACATATCTATACATATGAACAGTAAAGGAGGAGGTACAGATATGTAGAACTACATATCTATACATATGAACAGTAAAGGAGGAGGTACAGATATGTAGAACTACATATCTATACATATGAACAGTAAAGGAGGAGGTACAGATATGTAGAACTACATATCTATACATATGAAGAGTAAAGAAGGAGGTACAGATATGTAGAACTACATATGAACAGTAAAGAAGGAGGTACAGATATGTAGAACTACATATCTATACATATGAACAGTAAAGAAGAAGGTACAGATATGTAGAACTACATATGAACAGTAAAGAAGGAGGTACAGATATGTAGAACTACATATCTATACATATGAACAGTAAAGAAGAAGGTACAGATATGTAGAACTACATATGAACAGTAAAGAAGGAGGTACAGATATGTAGAACTACATATCTATACATATGAAGAGTAAAGGAGGAGGTACAGATATGTAGAACTACATATCTATACATGTGAACAGTAAAGAAGGAGGTACAGATATGTAGAACTACATATCTATGCATATGAACAGTAAAGGAGGAGGTACAGATATGTAGAACTACATATCTATACATATGAACAGTAAAGAAGGAGGTACAGATATGTAGAACTACATATCTATACATATGAACAGTAAAGGAGGAGGTACAGATATGTAGAACTACATATCTATACATATGAACAGTAAAGAAGGAGGTACAGATATGTAGAACTACATATCTATACATGTGAACAGTAAAGAAGGAGGTACAGATATGTAGAACTACATATCTATACATATGAACAGTAAAGGAGGAGGTACAGATATGTAGAACTACATATCTATATATGTGAACAGTAAAGAAGGAGGTACAGATATGTAGAACTACATATGAACAGTAAAGAAGAAGGTACAGATATGTAGAACTACATATCTATACATATGAACAGTAAAGAAGGAGGTACAGATATGTAGAACTACATATGAACAGTAAAGAAGAAGGTACAGATATGTAGAACTACATATCTATACATATGAACAGTAAAGTGCATTGAATGGGTTCAAAATCGAAAGCATCATTTAATTGATTTTTTTTATCTTTTTTTTCTCCAGATTCAGTTTGATTTTTCCATAAAAAACAATAACATTTCTTTATCAGGTGACTTTCGGTAAGGGGGCGGTAAGGGGGGGGGGACTCCAGTTTGAGGTGTACCCTTACATCCCCACATAGATAAACCCCTCAAAATATTTTGGGTTGCCTCGGTCTCTTTATGTGGGAGCTATTGAAAAAGGCATCTCACCGAATATGTGACTATCTGACACACACACACACACACACACACACACACACACACACACACACACACACACACACACACACACACACACACACACACACACACACACACACACACACACACGATGACATGTCGATGAGAATCTCTGGGATTGATTATCAGGTCTGGCCATGTGACCATGTGTCTGCCGTAAAGTGTCGGAAAAGCTGAAAAGTTGGTCTCAACGTGGTGCTGGTTTGATTGGTTTCTCTGACTGGTGGACTGGTCTCTCTGGTGGTCTGACTGGTTTCCAGGTAAACATGTCTCAGCTACAGGTGAGATTCTTCACTGAAAATCACAGGTGAGTTTTACCTCTGTGTGTGTGTGTGTGTGTGTGTGTGTGTGTGTGTGTGTGTGTGTGTGTGTGTGTGTGTGTGTGTGTGTGTGTTCCAGGTACCAGGTGAATGATGCTCGGTTCGGTCTGTGTTTAACCTGTGTGTGTATCTGTTTCCAGGTACCAGGTGAATCTGTGTTTAACCTGTGTGTGTGTTTGTGTTTCCAGGTACCAGGTGAAGGATGCTCGGTTCAGTCTGTGTTTAACCTGTGTGTGTGTGTGTGTGTTTGTGTGTGTGTTTCCAGGTACCAGGTGGATGACACTCCGTTCTCGGTTCCTGCTGGTTCTCTGGTTTCTGATCTCAGTGACGTCATCAACACACTGCTGGAAGCAAAACATGGTAATTATCCACACACACACACACACACACACACACACACACACACACACACACACAGTGCTGTGTAAAAGTTTTTGCCCCCTGACCATTTTCTGACATTTCTTGAACGTTTGTCACACTCATCTAATTCAGATCAGACAAACCTGAATATTATACAAAAATAAAACACAAGTAAACACAAAATACAGTTTTCAAAAAACACTATCTGAACCCCCACAGGGCCATGTAGCCCCCCTAAACCTAATAGCTGGTTGAACCGCCTTTTGCAGCAATAACTGCAGTCAAGCGTTTGCGATAAGAAGTGATGAGTCTTTCACATCGCTGTGATGGGATTTTGTTCCACTCTTCTGTGCAAAAAAGATCAACCAAATTGGGTGTTTTTTGGGCATGTACAGCCTTTTTAAAGTCATGCCATAGCATTTCAATAGGGTTCAGGTTGGGACTTTAACTAGGCCACTCCAAAACCCTCATTTTGTTCTTTTTTAGCCATTCAGAAGTGGACTTGCTGGTGTGCTTTGGATCGTTGTCTTGCTGCAGAACCCAGGTGCGCTTTAGCTTGAGGTCTCAAACTGACGGCCGAACATTCTTTGCCAGGATTTCTTGGTAGTGAGCAGAATTCATGGTTCCATCAATAATAGCAAGTCGACCAGGTCCTGAAGCAGCAAAGCAAGCCCAGATCATGACCGTTCCTCCACCATGTTTCACTGTTGGCACAATGTTCTTTTTATCAAATGCAGTGTTCTTTTTGCGCCAGATGTAATGGGATGCATGTCTCCCAAAAAGTTCAACTTTTGTTTCGTCAGTCCAGGGGACATTTTCCCAAAAGCTTTGGGGATGATCAAGATGATTCTTGGCAAAAGTGAGTCGGGCCTTGATATTTGGTCACTTTGGAACTCTTCCATGGATGCCATTTTTGCCTTGTGTCTTTCTGATGGTGGAGTCATGAACATTGACATTAACTGTAGCTAGTGAGTCTTGCAGTTGTTTAGATGTGGTTCTTGGATCCTGGTTGACTAGTGCAGCTAGTCTGCGCCATGCTCTTGGAGGTCGGCCACTCCTGGGAAGGGTCACCACTGTACCATGTCTTCTTCATTTATGGATGATGGCTCTGACAGTGCTCCGCTGGAGTCCCAAAGACTTACCAATGGCTTTGTATCCTTTTCCAGACTGAGACATCTCTATCATTTTCTTTCTTGTTTGCTCTTGAAGCTCACTGGAACATGTGTTCAGTATGGCCTACCTCACCTTGTCAGACAGGTTTTATACTAGTGGTCTCCTGATTGGGAATGTCTGGCAGCAATCAGGCCTGGGTGTGGCGATGAAATTGAACTCAGCTTTCCCCAGTAGTAGGATTATCTCACCTTTTAACAAGGGGGCAAATACTTTTTCACAGAGGATCATGAAGGTTTGGAGAGGACTTTTTAAATTCCCGGGTTATCATTGTGTAATGTTTACATTTGATTATTTTTTTTTATTATTTTGAATTACTCTATTCATCCCTCACCGGGGAAATTTGTTTGCTGCACTCCTTACACCGCAGCAGGCTGCCCTTCAACGGCGCCAATGGTGGGAGAAGTGGGGGCTAGGTGTCTTCTCCAAGGACCCTAGACGTGCTCTCCGTGGGTCGCGAACCCGCGACCTTCCGGTCCGCGGGCGAACGCGCTAACCACGCGGCCACCGTCTCCACCAACATTTGTTTGATGATTTGAGAATGTTAAGTGGGACAAAGGTGCAAAAAGGGGAAAAATTAGTTAGGGGGCAAAAACTTTTGCACAGCACTGTATACACACACACACGCACACACAGACACACACACATATACATACACAGACTGATATACAAACATACACACACACATATACATACATACAGTATATACATACAGAGACATCTATACAAACACACACACACATACATACATATACATACACAGACGGATATACTGTACAAACATACACATATACACACACATATATACATACATATATACATACACAGACATCTATACAAACACACACACATATACATAATTATACACACATATACATACATGTACATACGTTAAAAAAAAAAGTTGGGACACTGTACAAACTGTGACTAAACAAGAAATGCCATAAAATGTAGAAAACATATCAAATATTCAAAGGGAAACATTTTGAAAATTTGGGCCAAATATTGGCTCATTTTTTATTTCTTGAGAGCTACACATTGCAAAAAAGTTGGGACAGGAAGCAACAAGAGGACGAAAAAATGAAATGAACACATAAGGAACAGCTGGAGGACCAGTTTGAAAATAATTAGGTCAATTGGCAACATGTTTGGGTGTTAAAAGAACCTCTCAGATTGACAGTGTTTCTCAGAAGTCAAGATGGGCAGAGGATCACCAATTCCCCCAATGCTGCGACAAAAAATACTGAAGCAATATCAGAAAGGAGTTTCTCAGAGAAAAGTTAGAAAGAATTAGAAGTTCTCATCATTTACAGTGAATAATATCATCCAAAGATTCAGAGAATCTGGATCAATCTCTGTGCGTAAGGGTCAAGGCCGGAAAACCATCTTGAATGCTCGTGATCTTCAGGCCCTCAGACACCACTACATCACACACAGGAATGCCAGTACGATGGAAATCACAACACGGGCTCAGGACTACTCCCAGAAATAATTATCGGTGAACAGAATCCACCGGGCCATTCGCTGTTACTGATTAAAAATCTATAGCTCAAAAAGAAGCCATATCTGAACATGATCCAGAAGCACAGGCGTATTCTCTGGACCAGGGCTCATTTAAAATGGACTGTGGCAAAGTGGAAAACTGTTCTGTGGTCAGATGAATCAAAATTTGAAGTTCTTTTTGGAAAACTGCGACGCCATGTCATCCGAACTAAAGAGGACAAGGACAATCCAAGTCGTGATCAGCGCTCAGTTCAGAAACCTGCATCTCTGATGGTGTGGGGCTGCATGAGTGCATGTGGCATGGGCAGCTTACACATCTGGAAAGGCACCATTAATGCTGAAAGGTATATCCAAGTTCTAGAGCGACGTATGCTCCCATCCAGACGTCTCTTTTTCAGGGAAGACCTTGCATTTTCCAACAAGACAACGCCAGACCACATACTGCATCAATTACAACATCATGGCTGCGTTCCAGAAGGATCCGGGTACTGGAATGGCCAGCCAGCAGTCCAGATCTTTCATCCATAGAAAACATTTGGTGCATCATAAAGAGAAAGAAGACCTAAGACAGATGAACAACTAGAAGCCTGTTTTAGACAAGAATGGAACAACATTGCTATTCCTAAACTTGAGCAACTTGTCTCCTCAGTCCCCAGACGTTTACAGACTGATCAAAAGAAGAGGGGGTCACACACAGTGGTAAAAATAACCTCGTCCCTACTTTTTTGAGATGTGTTGATGCCTTGAAATTTGAAATCAACTTATTTTTGCTTTAAAGTTCTACATTAATTAGTTTAAATATTTGATAAGTTATATTCTGAATAAAACATTGATATTTGAAACTTCCACTTTATTACATTCTGTTTTTATTCACAATATGTACAGTGTTCCAACTTTATTGGAATTGGGTTTGTATATACACATACTGTATATACACACACACTCTCATATACACACACACTCTCATATACACACACACACACACACACACACACACACACACACATATACATATGTACACACACATACATACATATCAGAATCAGAAAGACTTATTTTGATGGTCAGTGAACGAGATTCAGAGACTAGGAACTTTCTGAGGTACTAATGTGCAAAAAATAAACATAGTAATAAAAATAAGAGATGTAAACTATGTATAGACACACACACACACCCTCCATACTCTGTCCTACACACCCTCCCTACCCAGCCCAATGTTCTGACCCGCCAAAAACATCATTGTGTGTTACTGGTTCTGCTGGTTCTGTGTGTGCAGGCTCCCACACCGCGGTCGACTTTGATTTCCTGGTCCGCGGGCAGTTCCTGCGTTCGCCGCTTTGCGTTCACATGGAAACAGAGGCCATCTCCACGGTAAGTGAGGGGTGGTTGATGGGCGGGTCGTCATGGTTACATGTGTTTCAGGGAGAGGCGGTAGAACTCATGGTTACGTCTGTGTGTTTTAGGGAGAAGTGGTAGAACTTGTTGTCATGGTTACATGTGCTTGTGTTTCAGGGAGAGGCGGTAGAACCCGTTGTCATGGTTACATGTGCTTGTGTTTCAGGGAGAGGTGATAGAACCCGTTGTCATGGTTACATGTGCTTGTGTTTCAGGGAGAGGCGGTAGAACTCATGGTTATGTGTGTGTGTTTCAGGGAGAGGTGATAGAACCCGTTGTCATAGTTACATGTGCTTGTGTTTCAGGAAGAGGTGGTTGAACTGGAGTATGTGGAACGTGTGACGGCACCGGAACCAGAGGAGTGTATGATGCATGATGATTGGATCAGCTCTGTGCACGCTGACGGCGAGTGGTAAGTCTCCGCCCCATGAATACCGTCCCGGCCCCGCCTTCTGGTTAAGGTTCTGGTCCGCAGGATCCTGACCGGATCGTACGATAAGACCGCCAGGATCTGGTCCACGGAAGGCAAAGCTGTAGCCACGGTGACGGGACACTCTGATGTGGTGAAGGACGTTGCCTGGGTGAAGAGAGGTGAGATAGAGGCAGTCTCACAGAAAACCAGGACCAGATTCTGACCCGTTTCTGTGTGGCAGATGGACTGACCTCCATCCTGCTGACCGCCTCTTTGGACCGCACCGTGCTGCTGTGGGAGTGGAACTCTGAGAAAAACACTTTGACCAGCAGGCACTGTTGCCGTGGACACACTGGAAGCGTGGACACGGTCTCACCGGATCCTACCGGATCAAAGGTAACCTACCCAGTCCAGAACCAAAGTTCTAATGAGATGTGAGACCCCTTCAAGACCGGTCGCTCATCTCGACAGCTAAACCTGTCGATACTACTGAGGGGAACTTTATTTAAACTTTATTCCTGTTAAAAAATGGTTACATTACCGAGTTTTTGGATTATAAGTCGCACCAGCAAAAAAATAAATAAATAAAAATCAAACACCAAAAACAGACGCGTCATCTTGAAAAACAATTTAAATTAAACTAGAGACGAGCAGTGTGAGTGTACGGTGTACTAACGTTAGGAACTGAGAACGTGTCGGCTGGTATATTAACGTAACGTATGAAGAGTTATAGATGGGTTGGTTCGGGCATCTGGTTAGATGCTTCCAGAACGCCTCGCTGGTGAGGTGTTTCAGACACGTCCCACTGGGAGGAGATCAAGAGGCAGACCCCGGGACAGCTGGATGGGGAACGAGTCGGGGTCCTTCCGGATGAGCTGGAGGATGCAGCCGTGATGAGAGAAGTCTGTGTTTCCTGTCTGAGGCTGCTGCCCGCACGACCCGGTCCGGGATAGATAGATTGATCCTGAGGAAAATTATTATGGCATCTGTTGCTCCCGTTCATACATCAGGACACACATTTACACCAGTTCAAAATAAAAGATTAAAATAGATAAGAAAGAATAAAACGAGTAAAAAGTCTGAAAACGGTAAAGTGCATTTAAATAAATGCAAAAGGTTTATCAGTAAAAACAGTAGGGATCAGTAAAATCACTGCAGCTCTCTACTGCACGGATAAGTGGAGGTCGGAACGGAATTAAGATTTATTTATATGATTAACATAAAAACATGAGAACAAGTTTATCAAACCATCAGTTTCAATTCAAATCACTAAAAACAATTAAATCACTTTTAAATAACTCCCCGATCCAGAGGAAGATGATGCACCACTTCCTCTTCTATGTCGATAACGTCAGACTCATCGTAGGTTACAGTTTTAATTATTCTGTAATAAAATGATAGAAAACACCAGTTTAACATCATTTTAGGTTTCATTCCTCCTCTCGTACATTATTAACACCTGTAAGATCGTACCCCAAAACACCAGTTTATATTAGCGTTGAGGCGCTGAGCAGCTCGTCTCGATGGCGGTAGTCATTCAGTTCGGCTCCTCATCTTTAATTTGTTGTAGGTTTTTTTAGTAAACACGCCAGTCAATAAATCCGCTAACCGACTCTTTGCCTCCCACAGTTCTGCAGCGGTTCCTGGGACAAGATGGTGAAGATCTGGTCTGCAGGTAAAAACACAGGTTCTGGTTTTTAAAGGGGGTCTTTGGTTCCTGAGGGTCTACTTTCTATCTGATAAAGACAGAAACTATCTGCACCAGAGTCTGTCAGTCTCTGGAGACGGTTCCTGTAAATCCTGTTTGATGTTTTAATGACATCATTATTAATTATCTTTATGAGCAGGATGTGAAATATTCAGTTTATTTCATTTCAGTCACATTTAAAACCAACAAAACCAGCATTTCTTCTTTAGTTGAGACTTTAAAGGTTCAGGTTGAAGCTAAGCTCATTGATGCCGTCTAAAACACTGTTTCATTCTTAAATCTAGAGGGAAATAATTTTACAATTCTTTACAATTTTTACAATTCAATTTCATTTACAGCCATGATCAATAACTTAAGCAAAACTTTTTTAAAAATAGATCAATAACTCCATGCATTTAATTCTGAGCTGAACATTTAATTGTAATAGATTTCTTTTGGTCTTGAAGCATATTTATGCTCAGAAATAGAAAAAAAAAACCTCTTTGATTTGTTCAGGAAGAGGTTTATTCAGCTTTAAACATAAGCTGAATTATTTGATTGTGAAGGTATTAAAATAAAAAGTTTTTCTGGTCATTTTAACCTGCATTTTTTATCATTCTTATGATTCATTTCTGCTTTAACAATTCTTTCTAGTGTGGCTTTAAAAATTTAACCCATAATTCTACACAATTCTACTACTACTACTACTACAATAAGTTCAATAAGGGAGTAAATTATAAAGAAGAATGAGGCTTAAATCACTTGTCTTTCTGTGTGGAGTTTGCATGATCTCCCGTGTATGTGTTTTCTCTTGTTTCCTCCAAACACATGTATGTTAGGTTAATTAGCTGCGAGTAATTACCCGTAGGAGTGTGTGTCTGTGTGTGGGGGTGGCATGGAAGGGGGGTATCCTGTTTGTGGCGCGAACAGAAAACGCCACAACAGACTGGCGACCCGTTCAGGGTGTATCCTGCCTTTCATCTGAAATCAGCCAGGATAGGCTTCTACCCCACATGACCTTTTAGGGATAAGAGGTTCAGATGACAAAACAAATGTCTGGAATTTTCAGGTTTTTTAAACGAAAAAGAAAATTACTCACACAAAAAAATAGATAAGACATGGTTTCAAAATGAGTTCAAACATGATGATTAACAATGTGTCTTAATTAACAATCCTTTCTTATGTACGGTCCTACTCTGACAGGGATTCATGTGTGTTTTCTAATTGTTTCTTCTCTGCTTCAAATGCTTCATTTTACTGTCCTCAGTTCACTTCATCTTCTGTCCACAAGGGGTCGTCTTACCATTCTGACGGAGGTCAGAGTCTGACCTCTTCCTTCTTCTGACCTCTTTAGAGATCACTCTGTTTGTGTAGAGGTCGGCGTTCGCACACCTATGGTTTCTAAACTGTATCTCTGGTCTGTAAACTGGTTCCAGTTGTTTCAGACGAGGCTGATGAGTTAGAGGATCCGGTCGATCGACCCAGAAAGAAGCAGAAGACCCAGCAGCTCGGTCTTACCAGGGTAAGATGACGAACCAGACCTGAACGTGCTGCAGGACCTTGATGACATCCTGTCTTTCAGACTCCGCTTCTGACCATGTCGGGTCACACTGAGGCCGTGTCCACGGTTCTCTGGAGCGATGGGGACGAGGTCTGCAGTTCTTCCTGGGACCACACCATCCGGGTCTGGGATGTCGAGAACGGACTGAGCAAGACCACCTTGGTAAGCAGACATTCTGTTCTCTTGTTTCTAAAGATGAGGAAACGTAGAAAAACAATCCTGTCTGATTTTTAAAATGAAGGTGGGACAGATTTTGTTACTGAAACAGTTTTAATCAAAATGTTTGAACGTGTCTTCTGGAAAGTTTACTTTGACAATCGACACGTTTGAACTTCCGTCCGGAAACGTGTCGATCTTCAAATTCACCGTCCAGATGAAACTTTGAAACCTTTTGGGCGAACGAACAAACGATTACACGGACGAGTCTTTAGAACAACTTTGCTGTCAGGAGTTGTTGCCGGGCAACAAAGACTGATGTAATTATTTCCCACGTGTGTGCGTGCGTGCGTGCGTGCGTGTGTGTTTTACAGATGGGCAGTAAGGTCTTCACCAGCATCTCTTACTCTCCTCTGTGTGGACGTTTGGCTTCGAGCAGCACCGACAGACACATCAGACTGTGGGACCCACGCACCAAAGGTACACACACACACCAAACCAGAGACACCACACACACACACACACACACACACACCAAACCAGAGACACTACACACACACACCAAACCAGAGACACACACACCAAACCAGAGACACACACACCAAACCAGAGACACACACACCAAACCAGAGACACTACACACACACACCAAACCAGAGACACCACACACACACACACACACACCAAACCAGAGACACTACACACACACACCAAACCAGAGACACTACACACACACCAAACCAGAGACACACACACCAAACCAGAGACACACACACCAAACTAGAGACACCACACACACACCAAACCAGAGACACTACACACACACCAAACCAGAGACATTACACACACACCAAACCAGAGACACACACACCAAACCAGAGACACACACACCAAACCAGAGACATTACACACACACACCAAACCAGAGACACCACACACACACCAAACCAGAAACACGACACACACAAACCAAACCAGAGACATTACACACACACACACACACACCAAACCAGAGACACTACACACACACCAAACCCGAGACATTACACACACACACCAAACCAGAAACACGACACACACACACCAAACCAGAGACACTACACACACACCAAACCAGAGACACGACACACACACCAAACCAGAGACACACACACCAAACCAGAGACATTACACACACACACCAAACCAGAGACATTACACACACACACCAAACCAGAGACATTACACACACACACCAAACCAGAGACATTACACACACACACCAAACCAGAGACATTACACACACACACCAAACCAGAGACATTACACACACACACCAAACCAGAAACACGACACACACAAACCAAACCAGAGACATTACACACACACACACACCAAACCAGAGACACTACACACACACCAAACCAGAGACACGACACACACACCAAACCAGAGACACACACACCAAACCAGAGACATTACACACACACACCAAACCAGAGACATTACACACACACCAAACCAGAGACATTACACACACACACCAAACCAGAGACACACACACCAAACCAGAGACACTACACACACACACCAAACCAGAGACATTACACACACACACACCAAACCAGAGACATTACACACACACACCAAACCAGAGACATTACACACACACACCAAACCAGAGACATTACACACACACCAAACCAGAGACACTACACACACACACACCAAACCAGAGACATTACACACACACCAAACCAGAGACACTACACACACACACACACACACACACACACACACACACACACCAAACCAGAGACATTACACACACACCAAACCAGAGACACTACACACACACACACACACACACACACACACACACCAAACCAGAGACATTACACACACACACCAAACCAGAGACATTACACACACACACCAAACCAGAGACATTACACACACACACCAAACCAGAGACATTACACACACACACCAAACCAGAGACATTACACACACACACCAAACCAGAGACATTACACACACACCAAACCAGAGACACTACACACACACACACCAAACCAGAGACATTACACACACACACACACCAAACCAGAGACACTACACACACACACACACACACACACACACACACACACACCAAACCAGAGACATTACACACACCCCAAACCAGAGACACTACACACACACACACACCAAACCAGAGACACTACACACACACCAAACCAGAGACACTACACACACACACCAAACCAGAGACACTACACACACACACCAAACCAGACACACTACACACACACCAAACCAGACACACTACACTAGGACTAGAACTAACGATTATTTTGGTAATCGATTAATCTGTCGATTATTGGATCAATTATTCGATTAATCTGATAAAAATGACAATTGAATAAATATTAGTTTTTCGGCATATTATAGAATGTAGTTGTTTAAAACACAACTTATAAACACATAAACAACACGTTGGGTTTATTACAGTAAGAGCAAATAAAGAGGTAGAATATTATCATTTCTAGAAAATAATAAATCTACTTACTGTTTACAGTAAAAATAAATCATAAGAACCCATAAAATGTGCTTTAGTAGTACTGACTAATAAAACATCAAATGTAAACAAGAAACCTTTAACACTTCTGGATTCGCAAATTTAACCTTTTTCAGAAGTATCGTACAAAAAAAATGCCCCAGATTTGAGTAAAAAATACACAAAAATAATAATAATAATAATAATAATGCATTGAACTTATATAGCACTTTTCTAGACACGCAAAGACGCTTTACATATATATATATATATATATATGCATTATTCATTCACTCCATACAATCATTCACACACACAACATTCATTCCTGATGATGGGAGCTACCATGCAAGGCACAGACCACTATCATCAGAAGCAACTGGGGGTTCGGTGTCTTGCTCAAGGACACCTCGGCATGGACTCTGGGCAGGGGGATCAAACCTGCGACCTTCCGGTTACGGAGCGGTCACCCCACCCACCGAGCCATCCTTCCCCACATTCAAGTTGTGAAGTATTAGTGCAAAAAAAACAACAAACATCATCTCTACTGTAAAAATAGTAACTTTAATAAATAAAATGACCATCTTTACCACTTATAATATTACAAACACACATCTACTAATCAGTAAAGGGGTGCCTAACTATAACAGCGCTCATCTTTTTGTGGGTAAAAATGTGCTTTGCGGTGTAGAGGAGGGGTCTCTTATCCTGGACTGAATTTAGCGATCTTTATTTTTTAACCCCTCGTCTTCCTACTGACAGCGGCCTCATATCGGACACGATCATTTCCAAAATAAGAGTCCCTGAGAGAAGCGCTCTGCTGCGGAGTGCAACCGTTTTCCACAGAAAGTAGTCCATGTTGGGTTGTTTTTGGTTTTTTTCAGACAATAAAAAGTGTATTTAACGACCTGTAAAATTGTTTTTATTAGAAATAACATTGTGTATCGCTCCGGTTTGCCGTCTCCCGCTTCGAGTCCGACATGGTTATTTTTCAGATGTTCGTGGAGTGACATTCCGTGCCAAAACGTGTCTGTTATGCAAACTTTGCATATTAACGCAAGTCTTTTTCAAATTTAACGGAAAATGATCCGAACTTTGGATGATTTTATTTTTGTTTTTCTTTCCACCATCTTGTTGAATCTGCCTGATCATGTGAGGCGGGGTTAAATGAAGGCCAATGATTGGCTGCTATCTTCTTCTCCTCCTATTTTGGTAGCGCGCATCGTCAAT
The DNA here is from genome assembly GCA_902685375.1 of Neostethus bicornis. Taxonomy (NCBI): domain Eukaryota; kingdom Metazoa; phylum Chordata; class Actinopteri; order Atheriniformes; family Phallostethidae; genus Neostethus; species Neostethus bicornis. The sequence continues at coordinate 272,776 of CACRXE010000047.1, read as the reverse complement.
TTGCTCTATACTGCCCCACATGGAGACCAATTTAAGTGCAGTTGACAGTAAAAACTTTTAGACGATTAATCGATGACCAAATTATAGTTGACAACTATTTTGATAATCGATTATAATCGATTAACTGTTTCAGCCCTAATACACACACACACACACCAAACCAGAGACATTACACTACACACACACACACACACACACACACGGTGGTGTTACTCTCTCTGAACTCTGACCTCCTCTCTCTGACCTCTGACCTCCTCTCTCTGACCTCTGACCTCCTCTCTCTGACCTCTGACCTCCTCTCTCTGACCTCTGACCTCCTCTCTCTGACCTCTGACCTCCTCTCTCTGACCTCTGACCCCCTCTCGTCCTCAGAAGGAGCGGTGGTCCTGCTCTCTCTGACCTCTCACACCGGCTGGGTGACCTCGGTGAAGTGGTCCCCGTCACACCATCACCAGCTGGTCTCCGGTTCTCTGGATAACCTGGTCAAACTCTGGGACACCAGAAGGTACGTCAGAAATCACCATAAAATAAACACACTTTATTTAGTTTTTATTATAAGTGGCCATTGTTTTTAAAGTTTGGCCAGAGGTGCGACTTATACTCTGGAACGGGTTACTTTTACATTAAACCACAAGAGGGCGCTCTAGGACTGTGTTGATAATTTCTAATAAAAACAAATAAGAAGAAATGAACAAAAATGGCCCTGAAAAGAAAATAGTGTGTATTCTAAAGATTACAAGCTGCAGCTGAAAACCATGGAGCAGCAGAAGGAAAGTTTGGAGTTAGAGAGAAACTCGTAAAAAACTGACGAAAGGCGAGGTTTACCCCGAACTGATACGAAGAAGAAAAAAAAAGAAAACTGCCTGAAGCTTAAAGCTCGCTCGGTTAGAAGAACCAGTTTGGTCTGACGTGACAGACGAGGAAGCGGAGCGTTGTGTTCCTCTGGAGTCGGACGAGGAAGCGGAGCGTCGCGTTCCTCTGGAGTCGGAAGAGGAAGCGGAGCTTCGCGTTCGTCTGGAGTCGGACGAGGAAGCGGAGCGTCGCGTTCCTCTGGAGTCGGACGAGGAAGCGGAGCTTCGCGTTCGTCTGGAGTCGGACGAGGAAGCGGAGCGTCGCGTTCCTCTGGAGTCGGACGAGGAAGCGGAGCTTCGCGTTCGTCTGGAGTCGGACGAGGAAGCGGAGCGTCGTGTTTCTCTGGAGTCAGACGAGGAAGCGGAGCGTCGCGTTCCTCTGGAGTCGGACGAGGAAGCGGAGCGTCGCGTTCCTCTGGAGTCGGACGAGGAAGCGGAGCGTCGTGTTCCTCTGGAGTCGGACGAGGAAGCGGAGCGTCGTGTTTCTCTGGAGTCGGACGAGGAAGCGGAGCGTCGCGTTCCTCTGGAGTCGGACGAGGAAGCAGAGCGTCGCGTTCCTCTGGAGTCGGACGAGGAAGCGGAGCGTCGTGTTTCTCTGGAGTCGGACGAGGAAGCGGAGCGTCTGGAGTCACTGAGTTGTTTTAAAACTGATTTAAAGTCAAACTAATGTTTTGATAAATTTTGTTTTTATTTTTTTTATTCTCTCGTTATCTGAAGAACTCTTAATAAACCAGACGACATGTTTTTATAAGAAAAACACTTAGTTTTTTTTAAAAACATTATTCCATCTATTTTATTATTTTTTATGATCCTTTTTGTTTACATATCGTCCGTTTCTTTCTGTGATGGTTTCCGTGCTGCTGTAACACACGATAAAGGTGGAGGTTTATGAAACGGAGGAAATGTGTTTGAAAAGAAAAGCATTTTAAAAACATAGGCTCAAACATTCCAGAACAATAAAGAATCTGAGAGAGGTGAAGAAGAACACGCTGCTGGAACAAAGTGAGCAGGGTGATCGTCCCGTAACCGGAGGGTCGCCGGTTCAATCCCCTGCCCGTAGTTCATCCCTAATTAACTGCTCCTGATGAGGGTTTGCATGGCGGGTATGAACGTGAGCTTTGAGAACCAACACGGATCGAAAAGTGCTGCTTAAACAAAAAACCATTTAAAAGTGAAGTCTGGTTAAAATAAAAACTGCAGAAAGCCGCCTCTTGTTTTGGACCAGGATCAGAAACACACAACAGAAAAAATCAAATGTTTTTATTTTGGTTTCTCAGCGACGTGTGCAGCGCCGCACGCTCACATCGTTTTGCTCGTACTCTAACTTTACGCCCACATTTTGGCGCACGCAGCTTTAAGAGATAAGTGCCAGTGTGAGTCATGGTGAAAGGGCGTGAGTGAAGGGCGACGCAAGTACGGACAAAAAAGGGGTGATGTCAGAATGACGCGAGTGATGAGGCGAGCACGGGCATAGGGCGACGTCACGGGCATGGATGAAGAGCGATGGAGGAAATGAGTTTAAAACAGAAGAAACGATGAGATCGTGTTCCGTGACGAACCTGTATGCAAACTGGTTTAACAGGATGTTGAAGAGGAAACAGAATCTGAGCTTTTACAGTGTGTGTGTGTGTGTGTGCACGGTGTGTGTGTGTGTGTGTGTGTGTGTGTGTGTGTGCACGGTGTGTGTGTGTGTGTGTGTGTGTGTGTGTGTGTGTGCACGGTGTGTGTGTGTGTGTGTGTGTGTGTGTGTGTGCACGGTGTGTGTGTGTGTTTGATCCCACAGTTGCAAGGCTCCGCTGTACGACCTCGCTGCTCATCAGGATAATGTCTTTTGTGTGGACTGGACAGAAAGCGGGGTAACAGGACACACACACGTACACACACATGCACACACACACACACATATGCACACACACACACATGTGCACACACACACACATATGCACACACACACACATGTGCACACACACACACCGTGCACACACACTGTGTTTACCTGCTTGTGTGTTGCAGCTGTTGCTGAGCGGAGGAGCAGATAACAAGCTGCACACCTACAGATACACCGCCTGTCAGACGGACGCAGGAGCGTAGACACCGGTCCACATCGCCCGGTCCACATCGCCTGGTCCACATCGCCCGGTCCTCATCGCCCGGTCCTCATTGCCCGGTCCACATCGCCCGGTCCTCATCGCCCGGTCCTCATTGCCCGGTCCACATCGCCCGGTCCACATCGTCCGGTCCTCATCGCCCGGTCCACATCGCCCGGTCCACATCGCCCGGTCCACATCGCCCGGTCCACATCGTCCGGTCCTCATCGCCCGGTCCACATCGCCCGGTCCTCATCGCCCGGTCCACATCGCCCGGTCCTCATTGCCCGGTCCACATCGCCCGGTCCTCATCGCCCGGTCCTCATCGCCCGGTCCTCATCGCCCGGTCCACATCGCCCGGTCCTCATCGCCCGGTCCTCATCGCCCGGTCCACATCGCCCGGTCCTCATTGCCCGGTCCTCATCACCAGATTTTCTGTCTCTTTCTTTGTTTTCGTTAAGTTTTTTTATTCAATAAAATATTTTCAGTGACTATTTGTTTTTTTCATGTTTTTCTGTCCGAATTTTTAAAAAAAGCAGTTTTTTTTATGAAGTTTTTTATTTTTGTAAATACTTTTTTAATCCCGTCATTCATTTAAAAATAAAACCATATGGAATTATTTGAAGAGTTTGCTGGATTCAGGATTTTTTTCTGCTGGAATTAAAATTGATTAATTTTAAAGCTGAAATAAATATTTGCAGAAGTTTTTTTGTCAAACTTTAATTATATTTATTGTAAAAATTCTGGATTTTTTTGTGTTTGGTTTCTGCTAAAGTTACACCACCCCCTGGTGTGTGCAGGTGGTACTGCACATTAGTGATGGGAATTACGTCTCTTTTTAGTGAGCCGGTTCTTTCGGTTCGGCTCACTAAAAAGAGCCGGCTCTTTTGGCTCGCGAACGGCTCTACAGATTGTTTTGTTTATTTTGTTTGAATTGATTTATTTAAAGTTATGCGCAAATTAATTTCTGCTTTAGTTTTTAAATATTTTTATTATGTAAACCTGACATTAGTTACTATCAAAAATATAAAAAATTATATAAAATTTATAATAAAATGTAAAAAAAAAAAAAAATCTAGTATTTACAATTCAACTTTGAACAGCTTCTTAAACAAATTTGAAATAAACGGACACAAAATATTTGAATCAAAATACAACATAAATATTAATTAAAATAAGGAAACACAAAAAAGGGTCCATCAAATCATATTATTACTTATTCTATTGATCCCTCACCGGGAACCTAATCAGTAAGAGCCGGCTCCCGTCGTTCACTTCAAAGAGCCGGCTCTAAGAGCCGACTCATCACTAGTGCACATCCTGTTTGGAGGTTTTCTGGTGAGGTGTCTCTGGTCTCTCTTTCTGCTGCTGGAGGGATTCTGCTCTCTTCGTGGGGTTCTGAGGTTCAACCTGCTGCTGTACACCGGAAGTAACAAGGTACTGTTGTTTATGTCCGAGAAAAAAACAAACGAACGGTTAGCAGAGCTAGCTTATCGGCTACTAGCCTCACCTGGTACGGACTCACCTGCACAGACAGACAGACACACACACAGACAGACACACACACAGACACACAGACAGATAGACACACAGACAGACACACACACACACAGACAGATAGACACAGACACACACACAGACAGATAGACACACTGACAGACAGACACACACAGACAGACAGACACACAGACAGACAGACAGGTTACCTGCTCAGACAGACAGACCTCACCATGGTAACCAGGATCTACGTTCCTACCCTCACCATGGTAACCAGGATCTATGTTCCTACCCTCACCATGGTAACCAGGATCTATGTTTCTACCCTCACCATGGTAACCAGGATCTAGGTTCATACCCTCACCATGGTAACCAGGATCTAGGTTCTTACCCTCACCATGGTAACCAGGATCTAAGTTCATACCCTCACCATGGTAACCAGGATCTAGTTCCTAACCTCACCATGGTAACCAGGATCTACGTTCCTACCCTCACCATGGTAACCAGGATCTACGTTCCTACCCTCACCATGGTAACCAGGATCTACGTTCCTACCCTCACCATGGTAACCAGGATCTACGATCCTACCCTCACCATGGTAACCAGGATCTACGTTCAGACCCTCACCATGGTAACCAGGATCTATGTTTCTACCCTTACCATGGTAACCAGGATCTACGTTCCTACCCTCACCATGGTAACCAGGATCTAGTTCCTACCCTCACCATGGTAACCAGGATCTACGTTCCTACCCTCACCATGGTAACCAGGATCTACGTTCCTACCCTCACCATGGTAACCAGGATCTAGTTCCTACCCTCACCATGGTAAGCAGGATCTACGTTCCTACCCTCACCATGGTAACCAGGATCTAGTTCCTACCCTCACCATGGTAACCAGGATCTAGTTCCTACCCTCACCATGGTAACCAGGATCTAGTTCCTACCCTCACCATGGTAACCAGGATCTATGTTTCTACCCTCGTTACGTTAGTCAGTGTTGGTGATGACCGAAAGAACAAGATCCCGGATACAAGCGGCTGAAATGATCTTCTACTGCAGGGTGACTGAGCTCTTACTCAGATATAGAGGGAGGAGCTCTGCCAGTCGGGAGGAGCTTGGAGTAGAGCTGTCGTCCCCCGAGTCAAGAGAAGCCAGATGAGGTGGTTCGGGCATCTGCTTACATGCCTCCCGAATGCCTCGCTGGTGAGGTCTACTGTCCCACCAAATCCCGGATCCTCTGCCTCACAGCTGGTTAGAGAACACATGCAGCGGGAGTGAGAGAAGCCTCCCGTCTGAGGCCGTTGGCTCTTCGACTTGGCCCGGATAAGAGGAAGACGACGGAACGGAAAATAATATAATTCTGGTGCCAGTTAGATTTATTTGTACCCGGGCTATTGTAGTTCCACCATCATCCTGGTGGATGACGGTGTTGTTTTCTTGTTTGCAGGTGTTTCTGGTGGATGAGGGTGCGGTGTGATGATGGAGGGGTGAGTACTGCACACAGGGTGATACAGCGGTGGGCAGCAGACAGGTAGGTGTGACCACGAGGTGTGAGTGTGTCCAGGTGTCGAGGAGACATGCTGGGGGAGGACGGGTCGGTCATGGCCCGCATGCAGAGAAAATTCTGGAAGACCAAACAGACCCTGATCAAAGCTACCGGCAAAAAGGAGGACGAACACGTGGTGGCATCAGACGCCGAGCTGGATGCCAAACTGGAGGTCTGACATGTCCCGTCTGGCTGTCTGTTTGTCTGTCTGTCCTCATGGGGGGTGTCCAACCTTTTTTTTCTAAGATCTTTTTTTCAAGCATCAAATCCTGAGATCTACCAGTCCAGTGTCAACATCACAAACACACACAGATGGTTTCCATCCTGCAGTAAAAACTCACAACATGTTTTGTTGTTGTTCCACAACCATTAGACATCAGAATCACAAAGACTTTTATTTTGATGGCCAGTGAACAAGATTCACAGACTTGGAACGTGCAAATAATGAACAGTTATAAAAATAATAAAAATAGGAGATGTAAACTATGTTAAAAAAAAAAAAACAAAATTTAACGGAGGGAGGTTTCGGTCCGAATGGACCGGAGCCTCCTGCCCGAGGGGAGTCGCTCAAAAAGTCCATGTCCAGGGTGGGAAGGGTCAGCTGCTATCCGACCTGCACGCCCCCGAATCCTGGAGACGTACAGGTCATGGAAAGATGGAAGGCTGCAGCCAATCACCTTCTCTGCGGAGCGCACAATGCGCTACAGTCTGTGTTTGTCCCTGGCTGTGGCTCCAGCGTACCACACGGTGATGGAGGAGGTGAGGATGGACTTGATGATGGCTGTGTAAAACTGCACCAACATCTGGGCGGGCAGCTTGGCTTTCTTCAACTGCTGCAGAAAGTACATCCTCTGCTGGGCCTTTTTGATCAGGGAGCTGATGGACGGCTCCCACTTTAGGTTCTGTGTGATGGTAGTGCCGAGGATGCGGAAAGAGTCTACAGTGGTGATGGGGGAGTCTGTCAGTGCAAGGGGGGTAATGGGAGCTGTGACTTTCCTAAAGTCCACGATCATCTCCACTGTCTTCTGAGCGTTGAGCTCCAGGCTGTTGTTGCTGCACCAGGACACCAGCCGGTCTACCTCCATCCTGTAGGCCGACTCATCGCCATCAGAGATGAGCCCGATGAGGGTGGTGTCATCTGCAAACTTGATCAGTTTGACAGAGTCATGGCTGGAGGTGCAGCAGTTGGTGTACAGGGAGAAGAGCAGGGGAGAGTAGCTGCTCTGGGCTTCTCTGATCACGACATGGTTCTCCTCATCCCGGCATACAGGCAGAAGTTGAAGCTTTCTAAACCTGCAGTGAGGACTTCCAAGAAGTGGACCAGCGAAGCTGTGGACGAGCTTCGTATGTGTCTGGACACAACAGACTGGGGTGTGTTTAGAGCTGCCACAGATAGTCTGGATGACTACACAGACACAGTGACGTCATACATACGTTTCTGTGAGGACAGCATCATTCCATCAAAAACCAGGGTAAGATTTAACAACGACAAACCCTGGTTCACACCCAGACTAGTAAGACAGATCAGGAGGGAAAAGGAAGCAGCTCACAGAGCCAATGGTCATGGAAAGATGGAAGGCTGCAGCCAATCACCTTCTCTGCGGAGCGCACAATGCGCTACAGTCTGTGTTTGTCCCTGGCTGTGGCTCCAGCGTACCACACGGTGATGGAGGAGGTGAGGATGGACTTGATGATGGCTGTGTAAAACTGCACCAACATCTGGGCGGGCAGCTTGGCTTTCTTCAACTGCTGCAGAAAGTACATCCTCTGCTGGGCCTTTTTGATCAGGGAGCTGATGGACGGCTCCCACTTTAGGTTCTGTGTGATGGTAGTGCCGAGGATGCGGAAAGAGTCTACAGTGGTGATGGGGGAGTCTGTCAGTGCAAGGGGGGTAATGGGAGCTGTGACTTTCCTAAAGTCCACGATCATCTCCACTGTCTTCTGAGCGTTGAGCTCCAGGCTGTTGTTGCTGCACCAGGACACCAGCCGGTCTACCTCCATCCTGTAGGCCGACTCATCGCCATCAGAGATGAGCCCGATGAGGGTGGTGTCATCTGCAAACTTGATCAGTTTGACAGAGTCATGGCTGGAGGTGCAGCAGTTGGTGTACAGGGAGAAGAGCAGGGGAGAGTAGCTGCTCTGGGCTTCTCTGATCACGACATGGTTCTCCTCATCCCGGCATACAGGCAGAAGTTGAAGCTTTCTAAACCTGCAGTGAGGACTTCCAAGAAGTGGACCAGCGAAGCTGTGGACGAGCTTCGTATGTGTCTGGACACAACAGACTGGGGTGTGTTTAGAGCTGCCACAGATAGTCTGGATGACTACACAGACACAGTGACGTCATACATACGTTTCTGTGAGGACAGCATCATTCCATCAAAAACCAGGGTAAGATTTAACAACGACAAACCCTGGTTCACACCCAGACTAAGACAGATCAGGAGGGAAAAGGAAGCAGCTCACAGAGCCAATGACAGAGAGAGCTACAAAGGCGCTAAGTACCGGTTCTCGAGAGAGGTACAGCAGGCGAGATCCAGGTACAATAAACGTCTGAAGGAGCAATTCTCTGTCAATGACACCGCCTCTGTCTGGAGATCACTTCGGCAAATTACAAACTATAAGCCGAAAGCCCCACATGCTGCTGATGACTTACAACTGGCAGAGAAACTCAACACCTTCTATGCCAGGTTTGATGTCTCACTCTCCTCCCCCCTCACTGATCAACAACCTTTAGACACTTTGAAGCCACTCCCATCCCCCACCCAATTAACAACAGAGGTCACTCCAGCTGACCAGCCCTCCCCCTCCACTGCTTTCTTGGTGACAAAACAGGATGTGCTCAAGCTCTTCCGCAAGCAAAACCCTCGGAAAGCTTCGGGCCCAGATGGTGTCTCCCCGGCCACCCTGAAACACTGTGCTGAGGAACTGTCTCCAGTTTTCACAGACATTTTCAACACCTCGCTGAAGACATGCCACGTTCCAGCCTGCTTCAAGCGGTCCACCATCGTTCCTGTTCCCAAGAAGCCCCGTATCACTGGACTTAATGACTACAGGCCTGTGGCGCTTACGTCTGTAGTCATGAAGTCATTCGAACGCCTGGTCCTCCCTCATCTCAAGCACTTCACCTCTCCCTCTCTGGACCCTCTGCAGTTTGCCTACAGAGCCAACAGGTCTGTAGACGACGCTATCAACCTGGCCCTCCACTTCACCCTGCAGCACCTGGACTCCCCGGGAACCTATGCCAGGATCCTGTTTGTGGACTTCAGCTCTGCATTCAACACCATCCTCCCTACCCTGCTTCAGGACAAGCTCTCTCAGCTCAACGTGCCTGACTCCACTTGCAGGTGGATTACTGACTTCCTAACAGACCGGAGGCAGTGCGTGCGGCTGGGGAAGAATGTCTCCACCTCTCGGACTATCAACACAGGATCTCCACAGGGCTGTGTCCTCTCTCCCCTGCTCTTCTCCCTGTACACCAACTCCTGCACTTCCAGCCATGACTCTGTCAAACTGATCAAGTTTGCAGATGACACCACACTCATTGGGCTCATCTCTGATGGCGATGAGTCGGCCTACAGGATGGAGGTAGACCGGCTGGTGTCCTGGTGCAGCAACAACAGCCTGGAGCTCAACGCTCAGAAGACAGTGGAGATGATCGTGGACTTTAGGAAAGTCACAGCTCCCATTACCCCCCTTGCACTGACAGACTTCTCCATCACCACTGTAGACTCTTTCCGCTTCCTCGGCACTACCATCACACAGGACCTAAAGTGGGAGCCATCCATCAGCTCCCTGATCAAAAAGGCCCAGCAGAGGATGTACTTTCTGCGGCAGTTGAAGAAAGCCAAGCTGCCCGCCCAGATGTTGGTGCAGTTTTACAGAGCCATCATCGAGTCTGTCCTCACCTCCTCCATCACCGTGTGGTACGCTGGAGCCACAGTCAGGAACAAACACAGACTGCAGCGCATTGTGCGCTCCGCAGAGAAGGTGATCGGCTGCAGCCTTCCATCTCTCGAAGACCTGTACGTCTCCAGGACTCGGGGGCGTGCAGGTCGGATAGTAGCTGACCCTTCCCACCCTGGACATGGACTTTTTGAGCGACTCCCCTCGGGCAGGAGGCTCCGGTCCATTCGGACCAGAACGTCCCGCCACAAAAACAGCTTCTTCCCTTCTGCCGTTAGTCTAATTAATACTTTATAACCTGAACCCCACATCTCTTAGTCACCTCCCTCTTGTCACTTTACTATCTTTATTATTTTCTATTATTTTCTATGACATTGCACTACTTTTCTTTTTCTTCTGAGCACTCTTAGTTTTGTAAAAATTATTATTATTTTTATTTATTTTATTTTTATTATTTTTATTTTATATGTTTGCACACCAGTACCAGAACAAGTTCCTAGTCTCTGATGTTTTTCACTGACATGGCAATAAAAGCATTCTGATTCTGATTCTGAGAGAGGACACAGCCCTGTGGAGATCCTGTGCTGATAGTCCGAGAATCACAAACACACCCTCTCTCTCTGTCTCTCTCTGTCTCTCTCTCTCACACAGACAAATTCCTCTCTCTGTCTTTCACTCTTATCTGTCTCACGCCCCGCACACACACACTCTCAAACACTCAGACAAATTCTGGAAACACGCCATGGAGAGGGAAGGGCCACAGCAGCAGCAGGCGCTGTTCATTTAGAACAGACTCAATAAGGTGTTCCACGTCACAGACTCCAAAACTCTCCAATCTTCTTCTTCTTTCAGCACCTCCCTTCAGGGGGCGCCACAACAAGTCAGGTTCTTCCATCTAACCCTATCTGCTGCATCCTCTTCGGTCACGCCAACTATTGGCTACTGTTTCTAGACCAATCAGCATGGCCGCTCTCACCACGGTTTTCTACACTTTTCCTTTCATTTTATCTGAAACTCTTCTGTCACACATCACACCTGATACTTTTCTCTACCCGTTCCAGCCTGCCTCCCAAAATCTCCAATGACACTAGAAAAGACGCCAGTTTGTCGCTTTTTTTTAAATACTTTTTTTTTTTCTAAATATTCACTAAAATTAACAACAAAGTCGTTGAGTTGAAAACACTGACTTCCTGTCATTTCATTTTTTTTTTCCTACACACATGGCGGTTGATTTGGAATCTGTCCGCAGGCTATCAGTAGATCACGAATGGACTGGTTGGGCACCCCGTGATCTCCACCTCTGTCTGTCTTTCCACACCATCTGTCGCTCTATTGAACCTCATCTTTACCAACTGTTGAGTACATATTAGATTGATCAAACTTAGTGAGAATTAATTAACAAGTTTATTTCAATTTTCACAAATGCAGAAAGTCTGAATCGAGTAAAATCATACCTTTTTTTTTTTTTTTTTAAACTAAAATCCCTCCTCCCCCCTTCTGACCCACACGACACCCTAAATCCAACAGGGAAATGACCTTCATGAGTTTACACAGCTGGTTCTCAGGACCCTCACGTAGGGCTTATCTTTTAAAATGAATCCTCCTGTCATATTTTACACCCAACAGCCGCTCATTCAGATCCTCCTCATGCGCTCAGGAACTAAAACTCTTACTGGGATTTTCCCAACACAGTTCTTCCGGAACGTTCAGTTTACCTGCACGGAGTTGCTGAAAGTCATTGAGAAATACCAGCAAAGGATCACACGTAAGTGTGTGTGTGTGTGTGTGTGTGTGTGTGTGTGTGTGTGTGTGTGTGTGTGTGTACCTGTGTGTGTGTGTGTGTGTGTGTGTGTACCTGTGTGTGTGTGTGTGTGTGTGTGTACCTGTGTGTGTGTGTGTGTGTACCTGTGTGTGTACCTGTGTGTGTGTTTTATGTGTGTGTACCTGTGTGTGTGTTTTATGTGTGTGTACCTGTGTGTGTGTGTGTGTGTGTGTGTGTGTGTGTGTGTGTGTGTGTGTGTGTGTGTGTACCTGTGTGTGTGTGTGTGTGTGTGTGTGTGTGTACCTGTGTGTGTGTGTGTGTGTGTGTGTACCTGTGTGTGTGTGTGTGTGTACCTGTGTGTGTACCTTTGTGTGTGTTTTATGTGTGTGTACATGTGTGTGTACCTTTGTGTGTGTTTTATGTGTGTGTACCTGTGTGTGTACCTTTGTGTGTGTTTTATGTGTGTGTACCTTTGTGTGTGTGTTTTATGTGTGTGTACCTTTGTGTGTGTGTGTGTGTGTGTGTGTGTGTGTACCTGTGTGTGTGTGTGTGTGTGTGTGTGTGTGTGTGTGTGTGTGTACCTGTGTGTGTACCTCTGTGTGTGTTTTATGTGTGTGTACCTGTGTGTGTACCTGTGTGTGTGTTTTATGTGTGTGTACCTGTGTGTGTGTTTTATGTGTGTGTACCTGTGTGTGTGTTTTATGTGTGTGTACCTGTGTGTGTACCTGTGTGTGTGTTTTATGTGTGTGTACCTGTGTGTGTACCTTTGTGTGTGTTTTATGTGTGTGTACCTTTGTGTGTGTGTTTTATGTGTGTGTACCTGTGTGTGTGTTTTATGTGTGTGTACCTTTGTGTGTGTGTTTTATGTGTGTGTACCTTTGTGTGTGTTTTATGTGTGTGTACCTGTGTGTGTGTTTTATGTGTGTGACAGACGTGTCTCCGTGTCTCCAGGTCTCTCTCAGGAGGAGAACGAGCTTGGACTGTTCCTCCGGTTTCAGGGTGAACATGATCGAACCAAAGCAGGAAACATGATGGAGGCGACCAGCGTGGCTCTGTGCAGCTCCGCTAAGCAGAGGTACCGACCCAACCCGATTTGAGAGACCTGGTCTGATATACAGACCGGATCCTAATGTACCATGCTTATGCCACACACATTTGGCTGAAGAATAGAGCCCGTATATCAGTTGGTTCTGTCAGTTTTTCTGATGGCATGACATTTAAACCTGCCTCTACTGGGTCCTTCATTGGTACAAGATATACTACCTTTATGGATTTGATTTTGTATTTGGGTCCCATGTCAGTGGGTACATACTCAGGTTGGCACCCACTTTTAACAACAAATGTACGTTTTTTGTTGATGTTTTAATATCTTAACGATACCTGCTTCTGGAACATTGAACCATACGGTACGAGACATACACCAATGTTTAATAATAACAGTCAAATTTTATTATTACCTCATGGGAAATTACTTTTGCTGCACTGCACCGCAGCAGGCAGCCATGACAGCGCCAATGGTATGAGTAACGGGGGACTTGGTGTCTTCTCCAAGAACACTTAGGCATGAGCTCTTCGGGAATCGAACAGGCAACTCTTCTACCACTGAGGTTTGCCTGGCCTCCTACACAGAAGGCAGTGACCAATCACAGCTGGATTTTCTCATTTATTTACATTGGCGAGCTCTGCATATAGAGAGGTTTTTCTGTGGGTACCATCCATCGCAGGTCTGAGGCGCATGCTGCATGAGATTATTATGAAAACACTAAACGTTTATTGCTTATCTGCTACTGATTTTATATCTAAAGCCCGCGTGCCAGGCCTGGTCTAAAATGTCAGGTCAGGTCTGGCTTCTCTCTCGCTGACTTTCTTTTAGAAATAAATTTGAATCTTTACTAAAATGATTTGTGGACACTAACCTTAGGAGTACTTGAATCGTGAGTAGTTTTGGTCACGAGACAAAACTACAAAAAACCCACCGCAAAACATCACAACACGTACGAACTAAAGTCTTACAAAGACAATTCTGTCTCTGTCCCCCCGTCGTTCTTCTTCTCTCTCTCTCGTTCTCTAAGTTTAACTTAGATTTTGTTACAAAAGACAAGCTTTTGTTATCATAAATCACCCCTCCTCCCCCTCCTCTCGAGTACTCACAAATAAAATATGAAATTTTGGGTTTGCTTCAGGCTCGGACCTGCAGATCAAGTTGATTGGTCGTGCTCGGGGTGGGTTGGGCTTTAATACCCGCGGGGCAGTGGGTCGGATCAGGCTGGATTTTTTAAGCCTGGTCTTTCCTCTAATTTAGATATGTTTACATAACAGAGGCTGCGGGCTGAGAGCTGGGACGACCTAGTCTGTGGGCAGCTCTGCCCATGAGGTTTAGCTTCTTATGTTCTTATTTTTCCGTCGCCATTTATAGTTTTCCAAGATTTCAATGTAATTTTCACATTGTTGCCATGGTTACGGCTTATAAGAAGAAGAGGGGCATAGGAGCAGTCGGTGTGATTGCTGGATGTGCCCACAGGATGGCGCTATGCCGGCCCCTGCAGCGACTCCACCAGGAAGTGGAGACGTTTAGAGGGCGGGCCATCGCAGACCTGCTGCTGACGGTGGGCCGCATGGAGACCGCCCGCACCGAGTATCGTGCCGCCCTGCTCTGGATGAAGGATGTGTCCCAGGAACTGGACCCCGACACCTACAAACAGCTGGAGAAATTCCGCAAGGTAGGATGATGCCCACAGGTGCCCGTGCCACACCTGGACCAGGATCTCATTGTCTGTGTGTGAACAGGTCCAGGGTCAAGTCCGCGGAACCAGGACCCAGTTTGAGAAACTGAAGAATGATGTGTGTCAGAAAGTGGACATGCTGGGAGCGAGTCGCTGCAACATGCTGTCCCAGTCGCTGTGCACGTACCAGGTAACACACACAACCCGCCCCGGTCTCTGTGCACGTACCAGGTAACACACACAACCTGCCCTGGTCTCTGTGCACGTACCAGGTAACACACACAACCCGCCCCGGTCTCTGTGCACGTACCAGGTAACACACACAACCTGCCCTGGTCTCTGTGCACGTACCAGGTAACACACACAACCCGCCCCGGTCTCTGTGCACGTACCAGGTAACACACACAACCCGCCCCGGTCTCTGTGAACGTACCAGGTAACACACACAACCCGCCCCGGTCTCTGTGCACGTACCAGGTAACACACACAACTCGCCCTGGTCTCTGTGCACGTACCAGGTAACACACTCAACCCGCCCCGGTCTCTGTGCACGTACCAGGTAACACACACAACCCGCCCCGGTCTCTGTGCACGTACCAAGTAACACACACAACCTGCCCCGGTCTCTGTGCACGTACCAGGTAACACACTCAACCCGCCCCGGTCTCTGTGCACGTACCAGGTAACACACACAACCCGCCCCGGTCTCTGTGCACGTACCAGGTAACACACACAACCCGCCCCGGTCTCTGTGCACGTACCAGGTAACACACACAACCCGCCCCGGTCTCTGTGCACGTACCAGGTAACACACACAACCTGCCCTGGTCTCTGTGCACGTACCAGGTAACACACACAACCCGCCCCGGTCTCTGTGCACGTACCAGGTAACACACACAACCTGCCCTGGTCTCTGTGCACGTACCAGGTAACACACACAACCCGCCCCGGTCTCTGTGCACGTACCAGGTAACACACACAACCCGCCCCGGTCTCTGTGAACGTACCAGGTAACACACACAACCCGCCCCGGTCTCTGTGCACGTACCAGGTAACACACACAACTCGCCCTGGTCTCTGTGCACGTACCAGGTAACACACTCAACCCGCCCCGGTCTCTGTGCACGTACCAGGTAACACACACAACCCGCCCCGGTCTCTGTGCACGTACCAAGTAACACACACAACCTGCCCCGGTCTCTGTGCACGTACCAGGTAACACACTCAACCCGCCCCGGTCTCTGTGCACGTACCAGGTAACACACACAACCCGCCCCGGTCTCTGTGCACGTACCAGGTAACACACACAACCCGCCCCGGTCTCTGTGCACGTACCAGGTAACACACACAACCCGCCCCGGTCTCTGTGCACGTACCAGGTAACACACACAACCCGCCCCGGTAACACACACAACCTGCCCTGGTCTCTGTGCACGTACCAGGTAACACACACAACCCGCCCCGGTCTCTGTGCACGTACCAGGTAACACACACAACCCGCCCCGGTAACACACACAACCTGCCCTGGTCTCTGTGCACGTACCAGGTAACACACACGACCCGCCCCGGTCTCTGTGCACGTACCAGGTAACACACACAACCCGCCCCGGTCTCTGTGCACGTACCAGGTAACACACACAACCCGCCCCGGTCTCTGTGCACGTACCAGGTAACACACACAACCCGCCCCGGTAACACACACAACCTGCCCTGGTCTCTGTGCACGTACCAGGTAACACACACAACCTGCCCTGGTCTCTGTGCACGTACCAGGTAACACACACAACCCGCCCCGGTCTCTGTGTACGTACCAGGTAACACACACAACCCGCCCCGGTCTCTGTGCACGTACCAGGTAACACACTCAACCCGCCCCGGTCTCTGTGCACGTACCAGGTAACACACACAACCCGCCCCGGTCTCTGTGCACGTACCAGGTAACACACACAACCCGCCCCGGTAACACACACAACCCGCCCCGGTCTCTGTGCACGTACCAGGTAACACACACAACCCGCCCTGGTCTCTGTGCACGTACCAGGTAACACACACAACCCGCCCCGGTCTCTGTGCACGTACCAGGTAACACACACAACCCGCCCCGGTATCTGTGCACGTACCAGGTAACACACACAACCCGCCCCGGTTTCTGTGCACGTACCAGGTAACACACACAACCCGCCCCGGTCTCTGTGCACGTACCAGGTAACACACTCAACCCGCCCCGGTCTCTGTGCACGTACCAGGTAACACACACAACCCGCCCCGGTCTCTGTGCACGTACCAGGTAACACACACAACCCGCCCCGGTCTCTGTGTACGTACCAAGTACCACCGTGTGTATGTGCAGGGCACGCTGCTGCAGTTCTGGGAGAAAACGGCACAGACCATGACGGAGATCCAGAAGTCCTTCTTGGGACACGTACAGTACCAGTTCACCACACTAAAGGTACACACACACACACACCCACACACACACACACACACACACACACACACACACACACACACACACACACACACACTCCTCCCGGGTACAAACCCTAATTATTATGGTGTTGCAGGATCTAAGAGACCCCCTGGATCTGGTATCCAGCTCACAGGAAGAGAAGTGTGTTCAGGGTGACCCCGGCCCCCTGGATCAGGGTGACAGGTAAACAAAGCGGGGTCGTGTGTGTCGGGAGATGATTTACAAAAATTTAAATTTGATGTATTTTGACCTTTATTTTTCTTTCATTTGTACTTTTTGTTTTAATTTTTTTTGTTTTTGTTTTGTCTTCTGAACCGTCTCTAATGGGGTGTAACGGGGTGTAAAGGGGTTTAAAGGGGCCTAAGGAGGTAAACGACTTTCTAAATTAGTAAAAATCAAGGTCTAGGATTGATGCGGAGGAGAATCTTCAGGCCTCTAAAATGAACCTCCATCACGTTAAGTTTTTTTTTTTTGGATACAATGTTTGTTCTAATTCAGCAGCCAGTAAACGATGCACTCGTTGTAGATGGTCCTGATCAGTTATGGGATTTTTTTAATCACTAGTTTGGAAATTATATACATTGGTTCAAAACTTGTTGCGTAAATTGTGCATAAAAAAGCTTCTAATGAGCAGAGATGGTGAGGGTGGGCGGGGTCACTGTTTGTAAAGTTTTCAGCAGGTGAACTTAATGTTTCTTCATTCACTTCCTTCTTCATCAGTCTGCTGCTGTTGGATGAGGACCAGACCCCTGCAGGTATGTGACACCCCTACAATTCACACACACACACACTGCTGGTTTAAACTACAGAATCTACAAACGACCTGAAGACCCACCCACCTGACAGCCCAACTGGTTTGCTCGACAGGTGCACCCGGCTGAGTCACAATTTTCTGTTGGATGAAAAATACACTTTCATTGACACATAACGAGCTTCCTTTAGTATTATTCAAGTCGGGGGAGTCTGGGCATAGAACTGCAGGTGGGCTGACACAGGAGACAGTGGGGTGGTGGAAATGTTTTATGCCAGCTGGAGGAGGGCACCTTCTGTAGTTACAGCAGTGATGTCTCCCATTGCTGCTTGACCGAGCTTGAGATCTCACTCCCGGCTCCTCTGATAGAATTTGATTGTCTAATAGTTTGTTGTTAAAATCTGACACCTTTTCACCAAATAGAGGTCCAACACTTACAAATATCTGGGCGGGTTTCTGCTTGAGTGAGCAGGACCGAGCAGAGTACGGTTCCAGTAAGTAGATTTCTTCCTGATTAAGGGGGACAGGTGTGTGGTCTCACCAAAGACAGACGATGGGTCCCACACCGAGCAGAGAAAGTCAGTGAGGTCTAATGTTTGGGTGAATGGCGCCGTAATAGGAAACGGTAAAATGTTCCTCCAGGTGCCCCTCTAACACACACCTCCATCTCAGCGGTGCTCAAGTGGACGCTCATTTCACAAGTTTACATGTTAAAGTGGGCACAGTGCCCACGTTAAAGTGGGCACAGTGTTTGTGGGTTTTCCTTTGGAGTGTTCAATGGAACGGTCGATGCCAGACCGATGAAGTTTTTCTTACAGGAGAGGGTAACAGGCTTTGTTTTGGGGGGGTTCCACCACTGCAAGTCTAATTAAAGGTTCTACATTGTTTTGACATTTTGGTGTACATGGAATGATTTGGTTGAAGTGTTTGTGTAAGGTGGAGGCAGACCCTCGATGGGTCCTCGTCTCTATCAGTAGCCGTGCGGGGTGTGAGCCTCCAGTTACATCCCACTGGTAACATAAACAGCTTTTTTTGTTGTCTCATGTAATAAGCTACATCTGGCGTGGACAGACATGCTTCTAATAGTTTTTTTAACGATTCTGGCCTTACCCAGGCCATGCAGGAAGACTTCCACAGGTCTCGTGTCTTGTTCGGACCCAGCGCTCCATAAACTCATGAAGAGGCGCACACTATGCCTCAGCTCCAATGAGCAGTCTCCAGCTCCTGCAACAGATGGAGATCGTTCCACTTGGATGGCTCCTGGCGCTCCTTCTGACCAGTGGTTAGCACTGCAGAAACTCTCTCAGAGGAGATCTGGCATCAACCTGATCAGAACTGGCTCTGGGATCCCAACCCCCCTCCTGAAGGAGGCTGGGGTGTGTGATCTAATGTAGATATGAGCGACACGTCCGTTTTCAGTTGATCACTTTAAGACATTGCTTTTGGGGTACCGGGGGGCCTACAGAGAAGAAAGAATTGGTATCAGGACATAGTTCTTTAAACGTCACAGCTGGATGGGATTTGTAGTTGGTCCCCTCTTTGAAGAGGGAACCACGCACCGCCCCCGTAACGGTGGTTGAAGGTGAGACCCGTCGCTCAGGATCCAAAAGAAGGATTACTTGGTATAAATAAATGGGGTCTGGACTGACGTGAACAAGTCTTCTCTAAGATAAACAACACAACGCTCATCTTCCAGATTATTACAAAAAACAGGCTCTTCTTTCTCGCCCTGAAAGCTGATCGCATGAACGGGTTTGATTGAATATTGGTGTAAGTTTATAAATATGGCGGGGGGGAATTAGCTTTGTAGGCTGATTCATCACGGATTTAAATGTCTTATTTTCTTTTGTAAATACTCACTGCTTCTTTTGCTGCTGGGGGTCTCTTCCTGGTTGTCCATATTGAACTTGTCTCAGACTCACAGAAGCTCCGTCTTCTCGACAGAATCTTTTTCTACAGGAAAGGCACAAAAAATCAGCCGGATTGTTGTTCAATAACTTCTGGTTTATTTTAGCCTCAATATTCATGTTTCTCACCAACCGCTTCAACGATGGACGCACGCGTTACCGTCTGTGTGTGACTGTATGTGTCTGGTCAATGTTTGAGTTTCTGACTGTGTCCCAGTCCCTCCCTCAGACCACCCCGTCCAGCAGTCCTCCGACTGTAACGAGGACCTCCTCCTGATGGCCTGCAGTGTGCCCCCAGCAGACCCTCCTCTCCAGCCACAAACCCTCTCTTTTTGGCAGGATGAAAGCCAGCAAGACCTGTTTGACCTCCAGCTTGGAGGTCCCACTGGTAAACCACTACCGCTGTCTGTGAGGGGGTCTTCACAATTCTGGTCTTTTATTCTGAAAGGCTCTGGTCTTTTATTCTGGAAGGTTTCTGGTCTTTTATTCTGGAAGGTTTCTGGTCTTTTACTCTGAAGAGTTTCTGGTCTTTTATTCTGGAGGGTTTCTGGTCTTTTATTCTGGAGGGCTTCTGGTCTTTTATTCTGGAGGGTTTCTGGTCTTTTATTCTGGAGGGTTTCTGGTCTTTTATTCTGGAGGGTTTCTGGTCTTTTATTCTGGAGGGCTTCTGGTCTTTTATTCTGGAGGGTTTCTGGTCTTTTATTCTGGAGGGTTTCTGGTCTTTTATTCTGGAGGGTTTCTGGTCTTTTATTCTGGAGGGCTTCTGGTCTTTTATTCTGGAGGATTTCTGGTCTTTTATTCTGGAAGGTTTCTGGTCTTTTATTCTGAAAGGTTTCTGGTCTTTTATTCTGGAGGATTTCTGGTCTTTTATTCTGGAAGGTTTCTGGTCTTTTATTCTGGAAGGTTTCTGGTCTTTTATTCTGGAGGGTTTCTGGTCTTTTATTCTGGAGGGTTTCTGGTCTTTTATTCTGGAGGGTTTCTGGTCGTTTATTCTGGAAGGTTTCTGGTCTTTTATTCTGGAGGGTTTCTGGTCTTTTATTCTGGAGGCTTTCTGGTCTTTTATTCTGAAAGGTTTCTGGTCTTTTATTCTGAAAAGTTTCTGGTCGTTTATTCTGAAGTGTTTCTGATTGGTTCCCTTTGTTCTCCAGGTGCTCCTCAGACTTTGGGGGGTTCTACTTCCGCACCCGGACCGGATGTTGGGGATGGTTACTATGGCGACATGGCTTTTCTGAATGACTGCCCAGATGCAGCGGCGAGTGAAGAGTTCAGTGGCGAATGGCAGAACGTCCTGGAGATGTTCGACCCCCCCGGCGTCTCGGCAGCCCAGCCTTCGTCCCGCCCCCCCAGTCCCACCGGCTTCCTGCCCTCCCAGCTGCTGGACCACAGCCTGAGTTCTACAGGTGAGCTTAAAGGTGCGTTAGCTCGTAGGACCGTGTTTTACTGCTTCCTGTTTGCAGGCTGGGTCACCCCGCCTATGTTCCAGGCCCCGCCCCTCCGGCCTCCACCTGCTTCCTTCCAGGCTCCGCCCCTCCAACCTCCGCCTAGTCCAAAGCAGGCCTCGCCTCTCCAGCCCCCCACCGGTCCTGCCCAGGCTCCTCAGCCTCCAGCCCCTCCAGGTACATCCGTGTTCCCTCAGACAGACGGGACCAGATTTAAACGTTCTCTTTCTGTGTGTGTGCAGCTGGAACCAGAGACATGTCGGCCTGGTTCAACCTGTTTGCAGACCTGGATCCTCTTTCCAACCCGGACGCCATCGGACGTTCAGCTGAGCAGCTGCATAACGCCTGAACGCCGCGTTGCTAAAAACCACCTGTTTCCATTGGTCAATAAAAACCTGTGGTCAGGATGCTGTTTCAGTGTGTTGCTATGGTAACAGCATCATTCTCCTTTTCATCCAGGACACAGTCTGATGCTCCTGTCAGAGTTTTTAAACTTATCAAGAACTTTCTGTGAATTAAATATTAACCTGTCTCAAAAACGGATGAGTGTTATGTTTGAGCTTCTGTGAGGGGGGGAGGGACGGTCAAGGGGGGTCCTGCACAACATCTTAGAGGGTCAAACTGAACGGGTTTGTGGAGTCTGATCGTTTCTGAACACAAGAATGAAGGAAGTTTGAACATTTTCAGACTAAAAGTTCTTCTAATCCAAAAACTCAAGCAGTATTTTTAGCTAGAATCTCCATTTTGTTCACAAGGATTTAATTTATGATTTTAACAAAATGTTGATTCATGTTTTATTTTTTCAGAAAAATCCTTTAAAAAATTGTTAAAACTTTCGTCAAAAAACAGCGTCTTTTTGTTCTGTTTTAAAAATTCATACAAAAAAATCCTCACGCAGCTCAAATTGTTTCACCACTCATAGTGAAAGGTTTTAGTGTGCAAGCCTCACACACACACACACACACACTCACACAGACACACACAGACACACACACACACTCACACTCACACAGACACACACACACACACTCACACAGACACACACAGACACACACACACACTCACACAGACACACACACACAGACACAAACAAACAGACATGGGTGCAGTAGGATGGAGAAGACAGAAAAATCTGCAGGATCCTGATCCTTAGTGAGGATCTTCTTCCATCATTTCCCTCCAGGGGGCGCCACATCAAGTCAGTCTCTTCCATCTAACCCTATCTCCTGCATCCTCTTCAGTCACACCAACTATCTTCATGTCTTCCTTCACTGTATCCATGAACCTCCTCTTTGGTCTTCCTCTAGTCCTCTTTCCTGGTGGTTCCAAACCCAGCATCCTTCTTCTGATGTACTCTCTCTCTCTCCTCTTCACATGTCCAAACCATCTCAGTCTGACCTCTCTGACTTTAAAACCTCTAACATGTGCTGATCCTCTGATCCTGTCCATCCTGGTCACTCCCAGAGAGATCCTCAGCATCTTCATCTCTGACACAAAGATGAACATAATTTATTTCAAACTTTTTACTAACATTTTGCTCTTTTTTTCCAGAGATTTAAAAAAAAAAAATAGAAATGAACTTTGGATTTATTGCTTGTTTTTTTTTTATTTCTCTAATATTAAATCCATTTTATATAAATATATATAAATTAATTTATTTATATTAAATCCATTTTATGTAAATAAATATGAATTTATTTATTTATATTAAATCCATTTTATATACATATAAATAAATATAAATTTATTATTTATCATATTAAATAATTTTTTTTCATTTCAATAAAAACACTTCTGTCAAAATACCGGGTTTATTTTTGACAGACAGATTTTAAAAT